>CM076850.1:117047260-117407946 GCA_039519185.1 Astragalus membranaceus
GAGCTTTATCAAATGAACTTTCTGTGGTTTTTTTATTATCAAGCTGAAACTCTCACTAATTCCTTTTTTATTATGATGATTCTTGCAGACTCCTATCAATTGCGGAGGAGACCTTGACGGAGTTCCTTTCAAAGGCGACAGGAACTGCTGTTGATTGGGTCCAGATGCCTGGGATGAAGGTTTCTTTTTAGTATTCATTGCAATAAATAAATTTAGTAAATAAATTAGGGTCATGGCTTCTAGAAAATAATTGTTGTGAATTTTACTATGATACTGTGCTGATTTGAAAATGAGGGTAACATTTCTTTTACTAAAGTAACCTCTATTACGTATGTATTAAAAAAATTATCTTTGCCAGCCTGGTCCGGATTCGGTTGGGATCTTTGCCATTTCACAAAGTTGCAGTGGAGTGGCCGCACGAGCTTGCGGGCTTGTTAGTTTAGAACCTACCAAGGTAAATTCACACTTACAAATAAGATCTATGTTTTGCACTTTGCAGTTTTCATGTCATTTATGCAAGTTGAGTTCTAAATCCCAAAATTTCAATAGATTGCAGAGGTCCTTAAAGATCGTCCATGTTGGTTTCGAGAGTGTCGGAACCTAGAAGTTTTCACAATGTTTCCTGCTGGAAATGGAGGAACCATTGAACTTCTTTACACACAAGTGAGCTTCAAATATAAAATTTAACAACTCTTTTGTGGATTTATTCATACATATGATGTGAGTAAACTTCAAATTTGCTACAGACATATGCTCCAACGACACTGGCTCCTGCCCAGGATTTCTGGACTCTAAGATACACTACAAGTTTGGAAAACGGCAGTCTTGTGGTGAGCATGCTATGTCATCTAACACATAATTATAGTTTCATAGAATTTATAAGTAAAACTAGAACCGTTGTGAATTAATGTACTTTGCATATGCATGGATTTGATTCCATTTTTGAAGGTTTGTGAGAGGTCCCTGTCTGGTTCTGGCACAGGCCCTAATCCAGCTGCTGCTGCTCAGTTTGTAAGAGCTGAAGTGCTCCCTAGTGGCTACTTGATTCGACCATGTGATGGTGGAGGTTCAATTATTCACATTGTAGACCACCTAAATCTTGAGGTTTGACTCCTTAACAATGTGCTAAATCTATTGTATATTTTTCATTTGCTCTTTTTTGTATATTAATTTGTTTGTTCTTATCTTCTAGGCATGGAGTGTGCCAGAAGTGCTGCGTCCACTTTATGAATCATCAAAGCTGGTGGCTCAAAAAATGACAATTGCAGTAAGTTCACTAGTGCAAAAGTTGGTTGACTAGTATTAATATTGTGAACAAAGACTAAACTGAACCGCAATCTTTTGAGCAAATACAGCATTATATCATTTACTAATAGAGTCATTAGTCTTCTATTCAGTTCTGTTATTCATCTTTCAAGTTCAGCAAGTACTTCCATTGTTTGTTTTCTATCTGGACCTATATTCACCTGTGATTCCGGTCTTTCATGCTTACCTCTCAGAAGACAAGTATTAATTTAATGGCTTTTGTGATAGGCGCTTCGACATATTAGGCAAATAGCTCAGGAAGCAAGTGGTGAAGTAGTATATGGAATGGGTAGGCAGCCTGCCGTTTTGCGAACTTTCAGCCAAAGATTGAGCAGGTAGTAGAATGAAATGATTTATTTCCCTGAAGGTCATATCTGCCTCCAGTTCTAGAATATTGATTTTTACGGTGCCATCCTCATTTTCATATTGCTCTTTTTTGACTGGAAATCGATGCATTACATTTGCAGAGGATTCAATGATGCTGTAAATGGATTCAATGATGATGGATGGTCTATACTGAACTGTGATGGTGCTGATGATATTATCATTGCTATTAATTCAACCAAGAATTTGAGTGGAACTTCTAATCCAGCGTGTGCCCTTACATTCGTTGGAGGAATTCTGTGTGCAAAGGCTTCTATGTTGCTCCAAGTGAGTCTTGAGAACTCCATGTCATGATATTTTATAGTGTTGATTGAAAGTCGAGGACATGTCATGTAACAGATTTTTACACTACTTTGCTTGCAGAATGTTCCTCCAGCAGTTTTGGTTCGCTTTCTAAGGGAGCATCGCTCAGAGTGGGCTGATTTCAATGTTGATGCCTATTCTGCTGCATCACTGAAAGCTGGAACCTATGCCTATCCAGGGATGAGGCCTACAAGATTCACTGGCAGTCAAATAATCATGCCTCTTGGCCATACAATTGAAAACGAAGAGGTATGTTTGCATTCCTTCACCAATACGAATTCGAGATTGAAATGCCTTCACCATGTCATGGAATCTGTTAAGAGATTTTGGCTAGTATGGCCTTGGGTTAGATTGAACTGATGTCAACAATTTTTTATTTGATCACTTCAAACCTTGGTACTTTAAAGCAATGTTCTTGATAAGTTTATGTTTTCATTCCAGATGCTTGAAGTTATTAGGCTTGAAGGCCACTCTCTTGCTCAAGAAGATGCTTTTGTTTCTAGGGACATTCATCTCTTACAGGTGATGCCTCCGACTCTTGTTATAATGTTGAACATTATCTGTGTACATTTCTTTTTACATAAGCTGAACCAAGATCAAATGTAAAATATAACATCTTTGGTATAAATTGTTATTTAGTACGGAAGTTTCTGTAAACCTGTGATCTCTTGTGTAAATATCTTGGAAAACTTTACATTTTCATTAAACAGTACTATGAAGAGAGATCTTAATCTTGGATAGAGATATGCATATTTAAATTTTACTTAAACTCTAAAGTGCTACTTGAAGTCCTTGATTCGTAATTAGTTATGTGTCTGTCAGGGGTTTCATTCGTCTGCCTGCTTTTTGAGCATTTAAACCATTTTTAGTTGATTTTTATGCAGTCCTGTGGTCCCTAGATGAACAAATATGATCGATATCAGTACAGACTAAGGTGCTTTTTGTGCTTTCGTTTTGCAGATATGTAGTGGAACTGATGAGAATGCTGTGGGGGCTTGCTCTGAGCTCATATTTGCTCCAATTGATGAAATGTTCCCAGATGATGCTCCATTGGTACCTTCTGGTTTCCGCATCATCCCATTGGAATCAAAACCAGTTAAGTTTTGTTCCTCCACATTTTCTCTCGCTTGTGACGAATTGTGGGATTTTGTATTTAAACAGACTAAAATGCAGTATCTGCTAGTTAGGACATTCATTTAGTACCCCAGTTGTAATGTTACTATTTTCATGTTTTAGGGTGATAAAAAGGATGCAATGGCTTCTAGTCGGACCCTGGATTTGACATCAGGTCTTGAAGTGGGCCCAGCAACTACTCATGGTGTTGCAGACATATCATCTGGTCTTAACACTCGATCGGTGTTGACTATTGCCTTTCAGTTCCCTTTTGACAGCAGCTTGCAAGAAAA
The DNA here is from genome assembly GCA_039519185.1 of Astragalus membranaceus. Taxonomy (NCBI): domain Eukaryota; kingdom Viridiplantae; phylum Streptophyta; class Magnoliopsida; order Fabales; family Fabaceae; genus Astragalus; species Astragalus membranaceus. Next base: position 117,050,659 of record CM076850.1, read on the forward strand.
TGTTGCAATCATGGCACGTCAATATGTCCGTAGCGTGATTTCCGCTGTGCAGAGGGTTGCGATGGCTATATCTCCACCAGGTATAAACCCAGCTGTTGGATCAAAACTTTCTCCTGGTTCTCCAGAAGCAGTTACACTAGCTCACTGGATCTGCCAGAGTTATAGGCAAGTCCACTTATCTCTAACATTTCAGTGATTGTCGTGAGTGCATTGGGTGGGTTGAGAATAATATTCACAATTTGATTTTCTTCTATCAATATTCTTTTTTGTGTTGAATGATTCACATTACTATCCAGAAAAACGTCTAACGTGTTTGTCTTTCGATAATCAGTTGCCATTTGGGGACAGACTTACTACTGAGATCAGAATCTCTTGTTGGTGACTTGATACTGAAACAGCTGTGGCATCATCCGGATGCTATTCTATGCTGTTCACTCAAGGTATGTTTGTGATTTCATTACTATAGTTTTGGGGTGTAAATATTAAGTTTTGGGTTATATAGAGATATTTGGACCGCACCTAACGCATTGACATTATCATGTTTACTCGCGAAGCTATAGTAATGAAGGAAAGAGAGAATGGGAAACAGTGAGAATTTATTTCCATTTTTGATGGTTTTTTATCACACAAGATTAATTTGATTTTTCAAATGGTATTTTGCAGTCTCTGCCAGTGTTCATCTTTGCAAATCAAGCTGGCCTTGACATGTTGGAAACTACTCTAGTTGCTTTACAAGACATTACATTGGATAAAATATTTGACGACTCTGGACGCAAGGCATTGTGTGCAGACTTTGCCAAGTTAATGCAACAGGTAATTTCCACAAGTAGACATGCTTAAAGGACTTGCATGTTTAAGCTTAAAAAAATTGATTCTAAATGCATTGAACAGTTTTTTTCCTTTTTCAACAACTTATAATAATCAGGTTAAATATGTTTTTAGTCTTTAATAGATCACAACCGTTGATTAGTCCCTATAAAGTTTTGAATGAAAGCACACTGTTTTTGTCAAATATGGCAACTAAAAATGAATAAAAATTTTATAGGACGAAGCTGAATAAGACTTTTATAGGACTAAGTTGGAACAGTGGTGATTTTATAGAAATTTTATATAGATTAAAAACATATTAGTCCTAATAATTATAATCTTCTAGACTTATTTGAACTAACTCTTTCGTATTTGATATCCTACTCTTATTCATACAAATGGCTAACATCTTTATCCCTATTTGTTGTTCCATCAGGGTTTTGCTTATCTGCCAGCTGGGATCTGCATGTCCACGATGGGGAGGCATGTTTCATATGAGCAAGCCATAGCATGGAAAGTGCTTACAGCAGAAGATAACACTGTTCATTGCTTAGCTTTCTCTTTCATAAATTGGTCATTTGTATGAAAATCTAATTCTTGTGCCCTTCTTTCCCCCCACATGAATATAGAAAGGAATTGGTAAAAGGAAATGGTGTTAAATTTGCAGGAGGGAAACGATCCGAAATTTTTGTTCATCTACTATAACACTAGATCAGATTTGCATTTAGTTTGATTTAATTTATTTCTTATTTATAGCATTGACTGAATTGAATTAATCTTGTAAAGTGCTGCTAGTGCTAGAGTGTAGTTGAGACTGGTATGGATGTTATAGTTTTTGTACTAGTGTCGAAGTTTTAATATTTGTTAGCTTTCTTTTGTTTTTTGTTGGATAGGGCTGTCTCCCGTTCTTTTTATTATTTTTATAAGTGAGTAGCTATGTTACACTCATATTCGAATCTGGGAGTCGGTGTCTCTATGTAGTTGAAATTGCCAATCCAATCAGCAGTGGAGAACAAGACAGCCAAGCTTCATTTGTGTAATAAACTACAAAATGACAAATTAAGCAATTATGCAGCATAAGCTCAACATAGCTTCTGTCCAGATTGGTAAACTTAATTTTAGTTAGAACTTGATGTCCCTATTGTATCAACCACGCCTAAATTTTTGCAATCTTGATGTTCATTTTAAGAATGTACTGTACATGCCAAATTGAAGTGTAGTTAGGTCAATTACTTGCAAATGGTTGCAATGATTTGGAAGGACATTAATTAATGGTCTAGACTGAGGTTCCGGGTTCAACTCCCGGAAACTAACATTTTCCCACCTCCACTAACATTGCTTATCAAAAAAAATGGTCTAGACTGATATGTAAGAGTTTGAATAATAATAACAAACTAGAAGAACTCGTGTGGAAATGTTTATCTTTCTTGAACTAACATATAAACAAGACCATGGTTACTATAAAAAGGAGTTTAATGACTGTATTGACACTGGAACAAAGTAGTATTATGATAAAATATGATTGGATATAACCTTCTCACTTTATATGTCACCTCTTTGATTATCTATGTATCTCACTTCTTTTTTTGGTCAAGATTAATTGATTCTCATTAGGGTTTTGCTTTTCCCACACCCCCTCCTACTCTTTCACACCCCTTAACAAATTTTATTCCAAAAATAACCTCGCGTGAGACGCTGCGAGGACGTGTTTTATGACTGTTCGAACGACCTTGTTCGAACAGGTTCGCATGACCTCATGCGAACAGTTTAAAAACGCCCAAAAGGGTGTGAAGTCAAAATTTAACACACTCGAACGATGTCGTTCGAATGTGTTCGAACGAGGTCATGCGAACAGGTTCGCATGACCTCATGCGAACAGGTTCGCATGACCTCATGCGAACAGGTGAAAAACGCCCAAAAGGGTGTGAAGTCAAAATTTAACACACTCGAACGATGTCATTCGAACCTGTTCGAATGCCCGTGTTCGAACAGGTGAAAATTCGTGGAAAAAAAAGAGGTTTGGCCTGGCCTTTTGGTCTTTTCACACCCTTATGGGGTGTGTTTCGAGTAGGAGGGGGTGTGGGAAAAGCAAGATCCTTCTCATTAATATGGGCAAGGCCCAAAACCAATACAATCCAAGGATCGGACAGCAGCCATAAGGTTTTTTTTTATACCCCCACCCCACACAATATACCCCCATCAAATATGAAAATCCCAAAATACCCCCATAATTTTGACTCAATCGGATTTACCTTAAAAATAGGTAAATCCGATTTGAGATTAATCAAAAGCGGATTTACCTAGATCGGATTGAATTTGTAAAAATCGCATCGGATTTACTGTTAGAAGGGTAAATCCGCTTTCGAAGTTAACAAAGCGGATGTACCCCCCACAACAGGTAGATCCGCTTTGTTATTTTCCAAAGCGGATTTATCTACCCAATAGATAAATCTGACTTTTAAATAACAAAGCGGATTTACCTTATGTGGGGGTACATCCGCTTTTAAAATTAACAAAAGCGGATTTACCTAATGTGGGGGTAAATCCGATTTTGAAATTAAAATTAAAATTAACTTTTTTTAGAAATATAAAATAGATATGAATATCGGTCGTCTTTTGGTTCTGTTTAGTGTATTATTCGTTAATATGTGACGATGTTGTACGTCGGGTGAATAATTTAGGCTAAAAAATCAATTTTCGAGCAACCTACTGAGATCAGTGTTTTAAAACCCGGCTCGGCCCGGCCGGTGGGACGGGAACCGGGGGGTAACCGAGCCGGTCAAGGTTTTGGATCGGCCATGCAGCAAACCGGTGGGAACCGGTGTGACTCGGCCGGTTTTTGGAAAAAACGGTGACCCGGCTCGAACCGGAACGGGTTGTGCATTTAGGTTTTTTTTTTATCAAATCGATGTGGGACTATTTGTAAACTACTTAAAACAAAAGAGACTCAAAACCCTCAACAAAATGCCATTAGTGAGGTTTGAACCCCTGACCTGTTGAAAGCAAATGCTGAGCACTACCATGAGGCTACCAATCTTATTGAGGATATTATTTATTTCAAATATATATAATTGGTACCTCTTTTCCTAAAAGTCAAGTATGCTCATCCTCATGGCATTAGCTTGTAATATTAATATTATGTTTCAACAAACTTATTTAATATTAAGTATTTTTTTTAAGATTTATTTAATATTAATTTGTTCTAAATATTTATTGAAGCATGATATGAACTTTTAAAATTTATTTAATATATACCAAGCAAATAAAAATAAAAAAGGCATGGTGTGTAATTTTAGCAAATTAAGTTTTACAAGTATGAAATATATAGGTCCTGAAAATTTGGGAATTTTTTATATTTGAGTAGATATAAAATAAACATAGTTATTAATTTTACAGGGACGAAATTTATATTATATACTATATAGGTATTGAAAATTCTCGAAATAGAGACCGGGTCCGAGTCATCCGGTCCCGGTTTTGGTCATGCGGTTCAACTATCGACCCCTCGGTCCGACCCTTGACCCAGTGACCCGGTACCTTCACCGAGTCGGTCACCGGTCTGAGTTTTAAAACATTGACTGAGATTGTAATGAAACCACAGCCATTAAATCTGATGCGAGGAGAGACTTCTTTCAGGACCGAAGAGCTCAAAATCCCAAATTCCATCGTTTACTATTTTTTATTAATTTTTTTAATGTTTCATAATCTCCAAAAAAATTGAAAAAATTTGCATAACCTTATTTTGGTTTTATTAGATTTATAGTGGTGTTTTTATAATTTTTAGATTAGTTTTGACTCTTTAACGGATTTTTAGTAGTATTTTTATAACATTTTTTAAAAAAATTAAATAAAAAATAGGTATTTTTAATACAGAAAACGGATTTAACCCCCACCTAAGGTAAATCCGCTTTTAAAATTAACACAAGCAGATTTACCTTAGGTGGGGGTAAATCCGATTTTCTTTTTTAAGGGAAATCGGATTTACCTACTAAAAGATAAATCTGATTTTGGGAAAAATCCAAAATCGGATTTATCTTTAGTAGGTAAATCCGAGCGAATTTTTTAAGTGAGGGGTATTTTCGGGTTTCACTTTTATGTGGGGGTATATGGTGATATGATGGGGGTATAAAAAAAAGACCCCACCCATAATCAAGGCAAGGCACCGCTCAAAGGATGTGGGCTCATGCGGCGAAAGTAAAAACTGGCCCAACCAACATAGGATCCGAACAGAGATACAAACCCGGTTGTTGAAAGAAAGTACAATTCATTAATATCTAAAGTAACTCTTCAGCCAAAGTAAAGCCACAAACAGGAGAGAGAGAGAGAGAGAGAGAGAGAGAGAGAGAGAGAGAGAGAGAGAGAGAGAGAGAGAGAGAGAGAGAGAGAGAGAGAGAGAGAGATGGAAAGGAACCCTAGCCGCTTAAACTTCGACGTCATTCTCAACAATTGAAGCATCAAACCACAAAAGTACCATAAATGGAAGAGGGAAGAGCGGGGATGGCAAGAAGCTCAATTGCACAAGCGTTAACAATCTGAAACGACGGCCGCACGAAGATCTCGAGGGGGATGATGAGACCAGTTACCTTGAAGATTGCCCTCCGATGCCAGTTTCGCTATTTCGTGAGCCACAGAGTTGCCTTTCCTACAGATCCAGGTAACCCCACTTGAGAAATTAGAGCGAAGCTGGTTAATGTCATGAACAATTCCCCTAATCTCTTTTTTTTTTATTGTTTCCTCTGCAAGCTTCAACAAGGATTTGATTGTCAGATTCTAAGATGACATGTTGTAGATCAAGGTTGTAGGCTAGAGAAGCAGCATCACAGAGGCCCAAGGCTTCAGCTACAAGAGGAGATGAGGCATAGATCCTTTGGTGCAACGCGGTAAGTACATCTCGTTTGTCATTTCTACAAACTAGGCCAACAAATCCACATCATGTTGCTTTATTGAAGGCAACGTCAGAGTTTATATTGACAAACGGGACTCGAGGGGTCTCCAAAAGTTAGAGATACCCCGTAAACCAGGGTTAGGGACAATAGATGAGACAATAGGGTTCTTTGTGGTGCTACAAAGATACTCTGAACACTGGATATTAATCATATGAAGAGTTTCAAGGGGGTTGGGCTTCTTTCCACTGAAAACAAAGTCATTTGTTATTTTCCAAATGTGCCAGAGAGTGTAGATTAGCTTGGTGAACCCTTCCTTAGAATTAGATAATTGGTTCTCAAGCAAATCTATTAACCAGAACTGGATACTGGTTAAGCCAATTTTAGAGGGGGTAGGAATAAATTGTACGCCAAACCACAGAGGCTGAGTCCATGGGCAGAAGAGGAATAGATGCTCAGGAGATTCGGGCTTTGAATTACAAATTGGGCAGACGGGGGAAAGAGCAATCTTCTTTCTATAAAGGGCTTCTCTACCTGAGATAGCATTATGGCAAACTCTCCATAAGAAATGTTTCAATTTGGAAGGCACATGGGAGGACCATAGGTAGTCCCAAAGGCTATTAGGGGTACGAGAGGAGGTTCAGGGGTTGGGAGAAATAGTTGGGTGTAGATCAACAAGAGTTCTATAACCAGATTTAGCGGTATATTTCCCATCTTTAGAATGAGGCCAAAATATCTTATCTGAAGCTGTGGATCAAGAGATTGGGGGTTTGAAGGGCTTCAATTGCAGAGGAAGAGGAAAGGTTGTTTCTGAGGAGGGGGACATCCCATTCATGGGAGGAGTTAATGAGATCGCCAACCATCTTAGCAGAGGCATTAGTTAGGGAGTAAAGTGGCCTTAGAACCCGAAGCCAACCATAGAACTTCAGCAATATTAATAGAATGACCCGGACCAATAGTCGATCCACTCGCTTCCTTAATCAAGTTTCTTCCACTCATCAAATTCTTCCAAATCCAAGATGACCCTTTCATTCTTCCCGCCTTCCAGAAGTCTGTACTAGGGTAGTAAATGCTCTTTAGAGTTGTAGCCTAGTAGGAGTGTGGTTCCCGTACCAGTCTCCAAACTTGTTTGGTTAGGAGAGCCGTGTTCATCTTGTGGAAATCTTTAAAACCCAAACCACCAAGATATCTCATTTAATATGCCATCTCTTTGATTATCTATGTACCGTTATCTATGTACCGTTATGTACATTATCAACAAAGGCTATCTGACAAAGGCCACAGCCCAACCTACATCAGGTAATATCAAGGCTTTTTTATAAACCTTTTAAGTTAAAAAGGCCGGAATATAAGCTATGTAAAAAGTCTATAGGCCTAACAAACCAACTTATTTAAATAAATATGAATAATATAATATTTTGTTGGTTACCATATTTTTGGTGCGCGGTTTCCACTGGTTTTGCCACCGACTAATTTACGCCGGGGAACCTGGCTGGCCTGGCCACGAGTACACGGCTTTACCGGCCCGTGTGGTTCTTCCCTCCAACAGAGTTTTTGTCACATCCAAGATTCGAACCTGAAACCTTAGGGTGTGATCCAAGTCTAGTTACCACTCGAACCAACCCTTGTTGGTGATATTTTGTTGGTAATTGTTATAATGGCTTTTTTTATCATATATTAAAATCATATACTTATTTACCCTTATATTTATTAAAATAATATACTTATTTACCCTTATTATTGCAAAATGTGTTTTTAAAAGGATTTATGTCATGTCACACTTTTATAAAAGATTATATTAAATAAATAAACAAGAATGTCTGAGTCCTAAGAACTTCAACCCAATATCTATCTACTATCTACTATAAATTGATGCCAAGAACCTACTACTAAATTTACCCAATTACCCATTGACAAATCTGTTACCAAGTGGCTTCAGTCTCAAGAGGGGGGGTGAATTGAGATTTAAAAACTTTTCAAATCTTTCGAAAACGTTTTTCCCCTTTTCAATGACTTAGATCAATTTTCGCGCAAGTTAAGTGGAAGCGAAGGAATTAGAATATAAAGCAGTAAAGCGGTATAACAGTAGAGCAGGAAAGTAGTAAAGCACGCAGAGATTTATCCTGGTTCGGTCATCTCCTAGTGACCTACGTCCAGTCCTCACACCCTTGTGAGATTTTCCACTAACCAAAACAACAAGGCTTACAGGTGCCTTGGAAAACCTTTACAGACTCAGGCACTCTCCTCCTAGGATACCCCACCTATGGAGAGCCCTCAAATCTATTACAACAATAACAAGAGATACCCCACCCCTATTACAATCAGCTGCCCCAGAAAGATACCCCACTTCCTAGTACAAACAGCTACCCTAGAGAGATACCCCACTCCCTAGTACAAATCACAAACGATTAAATAATAACAAATGTAAAGACAGAAATATCTCTAATGAAGGCAGATATTACAACTTGAAGAATGCAACCCCAACTAACTCTTAGCAAAAGATCAGCTCAGACGGACCAATGGTGCGTGACGAGCAAAAGTAAAAGCGTGAAGAGTTTTTCTCAAAAGTTCTCTGATTCGTGAAATGGGTTGTGTGTAAATGAACGTGAAGCAGTGCCTATTTATAGGCTATGAGAAAATCAAGTTTACGTTGAAAATAGTGTAGGAATCGATTCTTTGTTGAAAGCATTTGATCTAGAAATCGATTCATTTAAGTGAGGAATCGATTTTGATTTTTTTGAAAAATAGGGACAATCGATTCTTGAGAACCATGGAGGGCTAGGAATCGATTCTGTATTTAGTGAAAACTTGTATGACTCGATTCTCAGCTTGCCTGAGACATATAGAAATCGATTCTCAGTTAAGTGCAAAAGAGTGGGAATCGATTCTTCCTTTAAAAAAGTTTGGCTCAGAAATTGATTTATGCACTGAAAATACATGAAGTGAAAATCGATTCTTCCTTTTCTGATTGGCCTGAAAATCGATTTTGATGAATGTATATGCAAGATGAAATCAATTTTTATGTTTTAAAGATGATAGGTATGTTTACGTAAGTATGCATGCATCTTTGAAAAACTTGTGAGTGTGTGAGACTTTGAGATACGAGCTGACCTTCGAAAGAGCTTACACTTTTTCCTAAGACACACCCAAACTCTAAGGACTACCCTTATATTTAAGGACTACTCTTAAACTTGAATCTTCAATTCTAGAGCTTGTTTGTCTTGGATTGTGACTTTAATGTTTAGTCACTTTTATTAACTTTGGCCATCAGCTTTGCCTTTGTTTTTTTCATCATCAAAACTTATCCTGCAATATTAATTTACCTGCAATACAAGGTATCCACAAAATCAGCTTTTTAATGCCCTTTTTGGTCACAAATTTCAAATCTCCCCCCAAACATTCAAAATTCAAATCAGATTTGCAACATCTTTATTCTTTTCTTCTCTCTCCCAACACACATCACCTTTTACCAACACATTTTGTTTTTCAAACACTAACTTTCGGCAGCTTTCTTTCCCATCTTTCTCACCTTCCTCTTCCTTCTTTTTCTATCATAATAACATTTTCAATTTTTTTGAAATCTGCAGACTCTTCAAACTCTCTCTGCACAAGCTCAATACTCATCTCTTCATCTTCAATCTTTCTTCAATTCTTCTCAGATTTTATTTCATCTTCTTCCTCAAGGCAATAACCATTTCAATGAACAAGCAACTCATAGGAAACCAAATATTTGAATGAAAGAGAACTGCAAGTAAGTATCTTTCTTCCTTCCTTCTTCTACTATATTACTCTTACAAGTCTTCATTTTTTTGACAGCATTCTTCATTCCTAAAATGCTTAAGCTTTGATGTGGGTCCAAAAAATGCCTCCGCTTCGATTTCACCTGCATAACATGGAATATTGCTTCCATTTCTTCATCTCCCTCTCGGTAAGAAGGTGAGTTGGAATCCCTCACCTTTTTTTGTTGTTCTTCTTTATTTATTTGGCTTTGCATATTCTTCATCTTTCTGAGATGAGCTCTTTCTTCATCCTTCGAACAACTAGATGAACTTGGTAAGCTCTAGCTCTTTCATATTCACGCTCTTTCTTCATCCTTTCCTCCATTTCCATCTTTTCTACCTTCTCATCAAATTTTCCATCACTGTTTTAGGTCCCAAAAGAGAGAAATCGGACTAGGGCTTTTTTTGCTCAAAGGTAGCTTCTTTTTCCTTCACTTGCGAGGAAGAAAGGGAATGCAAGGAAACGAGGAAGAAGAAAGGGAACGCACGGAAGAAGAAAGGAAGCACCCAGTTAACATCCGTCGGGAAAAACGGCGCTTTTGAGCGAAATCACCGCAACAGACATCAATCTTCATTTTTTCGATTTGTTGCTTCAGATTAGGAAGTCAGGAACCATTGAAGTTGCGGGGCTTCTCAAAAACAGAGCTCCAGCTTTATTAGGAAGTCAGGAACCATAGAAACTCACTTGGGGTTGGGTTTCTATGGAGTGCATTTGAGGAGAGTGCGAAAGACACAGGGCTCCAGCTTTATTTGGTTCTCGAGGAAGAAGATGCTTCTGGGAAAGGGCTTTCTTTCTTTATAATAAACTATTATAAGTGCACATATTTGCACATAAAACAAGCTACCCAGTAAACAGGTTGATATAGAATTCTTTATAATAAACTATTATAAGTGCACATATTTGCACATAAAACAAGCTACCCAGTAAACAGGTTGATATAGAATCTGTTTATTTACACCATGCATATTACTATATTCATTGCAAGCATTAATCTCGTAAATCCAGTTAACTCATTCAACCAGCAAATATGAATAAGCAATAGAACATTCCAAAATCCCAAATCAAATATCTGGTTTGATCAAAGGAGGAGTACAAGACACATGACACCAGTTGGTACAAACAAGTTATCCGAATCTTAAGAAACTTCAAAAAAGAAAACAGTAAAAAACCTGATACCAGAACCTACTTTACAAGCTGCCCTTGTTTGTGTTTAATCACCGGGATGCCAAAGACCAAAAGTTCAGTAGAAACGATGGCACTGTGGTGAACCAACAAATGAAAGCCATGCCTGTAGCTGATTCAAACTGCACACAGTTGTTCTGTGAACAATTCCCAAGATCATTATCAATGAGTACTGTGATACCTGCTGATGCACACGCTGCTGCAAATATAAGAGTCGAAGTGACCTGCATGTGAGATAAATGTCTTCTGAATTAACACTACAGCATTTTCAAATGGGAAAATTAAATAGTAAAAGTTAAAGCTTCACATGTCTACATTATGAATCTCAATAGTTAGAAACTACTAGTTGATATTTGATAATGAAAAGGAGTCAGGTTCCAGATTATTTAATGTTTGAGATTAATCAAACTATGTGGGATGAGTCAGTTGTGACAGTTTTTAAATAGAAAGTGTGCTGCGCCTGACAGCTGGTTAAAGTGAAGGGAATCCAAGAAACTACATATGAATAGTGATATTTATTGTAAAATTGTAACAAATTTACCGAGTCTCACTGGAGATCTTACCCCATCACCAATTGTAAACAAACTTGTCAGTCGATAGTTCTGCAAGGACCGTCTTACTAAAATGGCATATATATCAACAATAGCTAATGAAATGCTCCACAAAGTCTGCAAGCCGGCAGCCGCAACAAGGAAACTGATAGAAGATGAGACAGAGATTACATGTAATGACTAATGTTGCACCATTTCAATTTCGATAAACAAAAAGGGGATTCAAAAGAGAATAAAGCCAAATGGTATTGCATTCATGACATGTTTCCACTAAATGAAGTAGGCAAATATGCACGGACAAGTACAAATACGAACCAAACAATCATTTATGCAGTCACAAACCACGGTAGGATATATGGAATATGGTACCAGTACCAAAACAACAGCTAATATTAGAACTATCAAACACGGATATCCATTATCATCTAAATATACATCCAATAAAATTAAAAGCATTTTGGCCACACAACCACATCATATACTTTTAGGAATGGCATTGAGTCATTATAAAACGTTTCGTTCCATTCAAAGGTTCCATACAACAATTACTGTTCCAATAGTTGATGTGAATTTAAATATAAAAAAAAATTAAATACTAATGTGATATGATATGTGGGTAAGGGAGAATCTTTTGTGTAAACAAACCGAAACGCCCTGATTTTTCCATCCAACTAAAAAAGCTTAAAAGCTATATTGTGTCTCATGTCAGTGGCTTAAGTAGATATAAACAAAATGCTAAGAGTCCTTAAGACATTGACAAGGAAGCATCAAATAAACTAAACATGTCTGAAAGTCCTTTTATGTCACAATAGCAACATTTTGGCACCAAATAGTAATATGTATGGCTTCATTTTGTTGAGAAGTAATCCTCCTTATCATCCTTTATTTTAGTAATAAATTTGACGCACCTAGCACATATAAACATGCAACTCAAACTCACTGAATTCACTACCGATAAAAATGAAAGATAAAACAAATGACTTACCAATTGATTAAGTTCCATACAACAAAACAACCAGACCCCTCAAGAACAATTCTAAATTCAAAACAGTAGCACATTCAGAGCTCAATGATGCAGCCTTTTACCAGATTTACCAGTCCAGATGCATATGCCACTCATATCCATACCATACCCATAAGCCCAAGCTTTGATGAAAAGTTATCAGCTTCAATTTTGTATTTTAAAAAAGAAAAATAGGGGGAGAAAAGCCTTTCCAAGCTCCCAATAGACAAATAATCCAGATTTTTCACACTAGTTTCTCTAACATCTCGTTTTACACCTCTTCTCCCTTTCTATCACTCCACTCCACTCCCTACACTCCTCCCACCCTAACAATCTTTAGCCAAAGACAAAAATCACTAAATTGGAATCTCCTTGATCCAAACTTTGATAATTTGACCAAATCCCTCCATACCAATGGGCAATGGCATAGGTTTCTCATAATCACAATCACACATAAAACATAATTTAAATAAAATTAAAAAAAAAACTGAAAACTTGCATCCACAACAGTGAGGCTAGGAGGGGAAATAACAAGAATAATTACCAGAAGGCAGTGACTGAAGGAAAATCACTAGTGGAAGCCATGATGGAAAGTGCAGCAGCACCAAAAATAAACTGAGAGACACGCAAAGACAGGCCACCGACAGTGCCAGGCATGCCTTGTATATCCTTCATCCTCACCCTAGGAGCGTTAGCGTTTTGGTCACCACCACCACCGTCAGTTGTTGGGACCTCTTCAACTGGGTGAACCGAAGCATGGCTCACATTCATTTCTCCTCACAACACTTCAATTCATAATCACACCTCTCCCTCAAATAACCTACTTTTCTTCTTCACAAAACCTGATCACATCCATTAATAATTTTACCAATTATTCTAAAATCGAATGAAAATTAACAAAAATGCTGATTTTGCTGTTATAGGTTATTTTTGGAATTATTGGTGGGGATGTGGATTGACTTTGTTGGACTATAAACTAGCAATTGCCTATGAAATTATTTCACTAAACGATTGTAACTTTGAAATCAAAACCAACAAAACCCAACAGAATCAATTCCCTTGCTACCTTTATGAATAAAAAATATTGAGGGATAAAAACAGAATAAGAAACAAAAAAAAGAGTCATACCTAGAAGAAGAATTGTAGTGAACGGTGTTAGTTCTTTACCGGGAAGGGAAAAAGAAGGAGGATCTGGTGGAGAACGGAATAAGATCGGAAAGGGACGAGACGACACAGCGTTGCCTGGAGAGTGTTGGTGGTGTGGTGCACGCGTCAGTTGTGAAGTTCTCTTTCTTTTAATTTGGTGTACCTGCTTCTTAGCCACTAAATTGTAGTTAATTTTTTGGATACCGTATACTTTAGTTGCCGTAAGTTTTGTTTTCTACTTAAAAATAACTATAACCTTCTTTGAAGGAGGCCTGACTTATACTTTTTCTCCCTTTAGGAACTTTTTCCCCTTTTCTTAATGCCAATGAATCAATGATAATTAACTTTGAACACTTTACTGTTAATTTTATGACTTTGGAAGGAAAAAAAATCAATTTTAAGTAGTTTGTTCACGTTTTATATTACTCATTTATTTATTGTTCCATAGTTTCCATAGTTGATAATAATAGGGTTTAAATTTGAAATTAAAAGTTAATGGTATTGTGAACCAAAAGTAGAAAGACCATGCATAAGAAGTTTGATTATATTAAAATAGATTAAAGCGTAAAACATGTTTACTTTTGATGGGGGAGAAAAGTTTAGATTTTATCATAAAAAGGGAAAATAATGAATTCAAGCATTTTTAAGGGTTGGGAGTGTAATTTTTGTTAATAGGTGATACTAGCTCACTTCCAAACTAATAGCTATGTCTCGTCTGTTTGTCGTTGTAAATTTTCACTATAATCAAACTAATTACAAAGTCTTGAGACCGCCTTTTATCTCGTTGTCGGTGCAATATTAGCTCGGTCTTAAAATGGGTAAAATAAGCATCCATGATTGTGTAGTTCCCCTAATATAGATAGAGCTGTCAAAACGGCCCAAGCCCCCTAGCCCAACCCCCTTGCCCCCCTAAAAAGCCCCACAAATTTTAAGCCCCCTAATAAGTGGGTTTATTTTAGCCCCAACCCACACTTTAATTTTTTTAGTGGGTTAGGGCCAGGGCTTTGTGGGCTGGCCCCATATTTTATGGCTCATTATTTTTCCACCCCCACTTCCATTCTTTCACCTCCCCTTCCTCTTTTCCCTCACTCTCATCACCACCTCCTTTTTCCCCTCACCACCACCACCACCAACCTCACCACCACCACTCACCATCACCACCTCCCACTCACCACCACCACCACCACCACCTCCCACTCACCACCATCACCACCACCACTCACCACCTCCCCTCCCTCTTTTCCCTCCCACTCACCACCACCACCACCATCACAACCTTATTTTCTCTCTCACAACTATCACCACTACCACCATCACCACCTCCCACTCACCACCACCACCACCACAACCACAACCTTATTTTCTCTCTCACAACTATCACCACCATCACCCACTCACCACCACCACCACCACCTCCTTTTACCTCTCACCACCACCACCACCACTACATCTTTCTCCCTCTCACCACCACCACCAATACTAAAAGATCCAAAACTATTATTAGCTTACTATGTGATGATAAGAGTTTCATATTAATACTATGATATAATACATGCGTGTCATATAGTTGCAATTAACTTAATCTAGTACCGTACATGCACGTCAAAATGTTTATTAAAATCTACGAGTTATTTCTTTTAAATTTTAATTGTGATTTATTGTTGATGTGAATTTTTGTGTATTTGAGACCAATTAAATTACACATTTGGATTTTGATGAGATGCTTCCTTTGCATCTTCGACAGAAAGACAATCAAGATTTTTCGGATAGGGAACTATATTGTTCTTTTTTTTAAAGGAGAAACTATTTTTTTTTTGCCTTTTAACTAAACATTTATTTTTATCTACGGTCAGAATCATTGATTTGTATCGTTTAATATATACTTACGTTAATGTATAGCGCACAGATTAATTTCCAGTTTTTTGAGAAAAAATAAATAAATTTTTAGGGCCCGTGGGCTGGCCTTGGCCGAAGCCCACATAGGTCCGTGGGTAAATTTTCAGTTTTGTTGCAAAAATAAAAAATTAAGGGTCTTGGGTTGGCCCTGGCCCACTTGGGCTTTATGGGGCTTGGGGCCCATGTGGGCTTTTGAAATGTGGGCTTTTAGGCCCATGGGCCTTTTGGCCCTAGGGCCATGTGGGGCTGGGCTGGGCTGGCCCACGTGGGCCAAATTGACAGCTCTAAATATAGATTATCATAATCGTGTCAAAATAAAGCTAAAATACTCTTATTTAAATTAGAATGTGAGGTGATGAGGGTTCCAAGAATGCTCCAAGGATGAGGCAATGAAGGCTCGAATAATGCTCTAGATTTTTTGCCCTTGCTATGTTGACATCTCTTTTCCTGCACGCATTCATAGCTTATCAGCCTATGATAAGCTATCAGGTTCTGTATAGAGGTTCTGCTTACTCATTCTCTTTATATCGATTAAGAGTTTTGGTTTTTAGTGTAAATAGCTTAGTCGGTCATGCGACTTAACTTTTTTTGGGATAAGGCTTAAGAGGGAAATAAGGTTTTGGATATATTAAGAATAGTTGGTTTGGGTTCAAAAGATTTACATGTTAAAAGGTTTAAAGGCTTAAAAGGGGAATAAGGGTTGCAGAAAATGTATAAAACATTTGGACCATATATAACATATGTGATGAAATAGAAAGGTGGGATTTTGAGAGTGTAGCAACACCTATGCAAGAGAAGAGAATTCTGAGATTGTAACCTCAAATAGGAACCCACTACTTGGGTATGAAGCCAACTCTGCAAGCTGGAGAAACATTCCAACAGTTTTGGAGAGAAAGCCCTGGCAGTGTCTAGAGAGAAATCGCTTAGTTTATATTAATTGAAAATTTTGGGAAACTAAGAAAAACACTATGCTCTTCCGGCCTAAATACGGTAGGTGATACTTAATGAAATGATAGAATGATACTTAAGGAGTTCCTATTTGCACCCCAGTTTACTTAACACACAGCCATGCTATTAAACTCTTTACTACCATTACAGGTAATCCATACAATTATCCACAAAACCAAGTACTTTTGCGATGTCTACAGTATCAAATTCGGCTTAATAGGAATTGTGATACTTCCTCTCCCAAATACACCCACCAAAAATAGTACCGCGGATCGATATGTTGATCTGCGTGATATGGAAATACATATGACTCGTCTAAATTAAATAATTTATTAGTAAAAGAAATAAAACATAATCATCATTCTTACAATATGCCTAAATAATATTAAATTGTCCTCCTTAACCTTCAAAGTAAGAACTCGCTTCAGAAATGAGACTTAACGTTTACTTTTACACTACATAGTTCCACACATTGAGTGCCAAGCTACATGCTGGATTCTTCTAAACAAAAAACTAGTAATGGGTACACCCAGAGTTTAAACCAATCTAGCCAAGATGGGAACATAATAACAAGCTAGCCAAACTTCCTAATGAACTAGTTAACTACCAAACTACTAGCTAAGCTACCTAACTAATTAAATAACTAATCAAAAGATAGGAAATAGATAAGCCTAATAGCCCCTATAAGATATATATATATATATATATATATATATATATATATATATATATATATATATATATGTGTGTGTGTGTGTGTGTGTGTGTGTGTATTTGAAATTAGTTATTATTTAAACCATATTCAAGGACCAAGATCGAAGTAGAAAGAATAACCAACATGAAACAACCGACAAAAACAAAAAAAAACAAGTATTCCAAACTCGCATGATGAAAACAACAATATGTAAAAATCTATTTTACCAAAACAAAAAACAATATTTAGGTGAAACCGTAATAGACTTAATTCCGAGAAGAAAATAATCATGATTGAACGTTTGTTTTGGCGTTTGGAACCGCAGTAGAATCTATTCATATTCAATTGGTGCATTCAAATGCCCCCCTAACATATTATGTTATGTTTTGTCTGGTCTTAACCTATGTACCAATGCACACAAAGAAACAATTCAAGTTTCTTGAAACATAACATCCTCATAATGGCTGCCAAAAGCTCGTTAGTGGTACAAAAACATTGTCTGCGACAGCACATAAGGCCATACTTCCTGATTAATCCACCACAGAAGCTGCAACAAGTCAAGCACAGAAACAAGGTCACAATCAACAAGTTTTATCAACATTTAAAGATAATTAAGCTGCAACAAGTACTTGAAACATAACAAACCATGCCGTAAATCCACACAACAACTCACAACCAACACTCCATCACCTGGTCACCATCATCTGACCTTTTTCCCCTTCCACTTTTGATGTTTTGTTGGCTTCCTCATCATGATCGAGTCTTCTTTCTCTTGCTGCTGTTCTCTAGCATTTGATTTGACCATTTTCTCTCTTTCCTTTTGACGTTTTGCTGGCTTAATCATCATGATTGAGTCTCAAGCATATGAAGAATCTTCTTTCTCTTGCTGTTGTTTTCTAGCATTTTATTTGACCTTTTTCTCCTTTTTCTTTTGCCTTTTCTTTTGACATTTTTCTCGCTTCCTCATCATGATCGAGTCTCCATCATTTGAAGAATCTTCTTTCTCTTGTTGTTGTTCTCCAGCATTTGATTTGACTATTTTCTCCTTTTTATTTTGACGTTTCGCTCGCTACTTTGTTGTCATGTATAAAAGTAGCTCAAGTTACCAATCAAATAGGCTGATAGTAAAGGTTAATAATTCACCTAGGAGCTATATACATACATCACTTCAATTGATCGAAGGAATCAAGTATGTCATATGAAAATTATTGTAACAAAGGCAAACATATGAAATAAAAGATGTGTAACAAAAATAACCAAAGCATATGATTGTGGGCGTGGATAACATGACTCCTAAAAGTAACCCAGAATCAAACTAAACGACACAAAACAAACAACAGCGAATGGAAAATAGAGAAGGTAAGAGAAACAAATCAAACATCTTGCGATTGAGATCAAAAGAGAAACTTTACTATAATGAAAAGCAAAGGGATTTAACCTATGAGCGATAAAGAGAATCCAATGCCTACAATTTCATCTACCTTTGAAAGGGTCGTAAAAAGAACGAGATCTTTTGAAATTGGAAATATCATCGATTTTCACCAAGTGGTATTCAGATTGACGAAGGCTCCCATAAACTCTGACACTTAATGTCTTCCTCTTAGGTGCACCAAATCTAACATAATAATCGAAGAAAACTTCCATGTCTTGAAGAGTGACCTTCCTTAATGCTTCAACCTGTTGCGAAGACAAACAATAGAATCACTAATTTAACACATGTAAAATGCTATAGCTAAAAACACAATGTTAATCCATGTATTCTATGTTTCTGCATTTATTTCAAGTCAATCCGGTTATCTACTCCTTTAATGGTTTTTTCCCATACAACCTCACAAATAGGAGTAGCAAAGACGGGGATACAGAAAAAGGCCTGAACATTGATAGACAATCTTTGAATAACAATGTGGAGCATGGCCGAACTAGGAACAAATCCTTTGCATAATCTTTGAATAGTTCCTTTGAGATTAATGTGCAATAACTCTCTAAACCATGCATCAAATGTACCTCTCCATCAAGATGTCTCAAAATGAATATGTTAACATTGAAGGTTGCAAGAACAATCTACATTATAGACTAAGCATACCAAAAGGTGCAACTCCGAATCCATATACTGCCAAAGATCTTACAAGAAAACTATAAACTCTGGAAGTCTCTTGGGCAATGGAATTTGATATCCTTACAAAGGTTTTTTTTTATGAATTTACATTTGCAACACAAAAGGATATGCGAAAAGCTTTGGCCAGTGAGTGTCTTTAATAATACCATATTTTTGGTTTCCAAAGCGAAGTAATTAAGTGATTTAAGGGTTCTATTTGAATTGATTAATAGATAATTATTTCACCAATATTTGAAATGAAAAATGCAAATATAGATGACTTATTGTTGCAATCAATGTTATATATGATTAGATTTTACCAAAAATATCCTTATAAGTTTGTATTTTGTTTCAGATTTAAAATAAGTGTGTCGGTACACAAAAAGCATGATCCCAATATGATACAAGCCAAAAACAACAACTGCTATAGCAACTAGGGCAAAAACACTGGATTTGTCTGGAGAAAAATAAATCCAACTCCACAAGAGCTAAGAAGGAGTTTTAGGCCCAATCTGGCAACCTCGAGAAATAAAGCAGACACTTGAACATTTCTAATTTTAATGTTTTTAATTTGTCATTTGGGTACATTATGTTAGTCTGTAATTTGGAACAAATATGTGTTGTGCATGTTTATGATCAATTTTGGATATCCCAAACTGTTTTAGATATCTCAATATGTTTTGGGCATGTTTTGGATGTCTTTTTTATATCCCAATCTATCTGGGCATGTTTTGGCAGGAGATGTACATTTTCGGACAAATCTGGTGTGTTATGTTAATGTTAAATTAGATCTTTTATGTTCATGTTACAATGTCAAGTAGTTCCTTTAAGTATATCATCTAGTTTCAAGAAGGTCTTTTAATGTTATAAGTCATGTTTCATATTAATTGGTCCTTTTGCATCATTGTTTATGTTTCATCTCGGTCCTTCATGTCTGGTTTAAATGAACTGAACCAAGAAAATTGAAAAGGCAAAAAGACGTCATATGGATTTCATAATTTAGATTACATGATTTAGATTACATCAAAACACAACTTAAAGATGTACAACCTTAAATGTATTTGAATACAATAGAATGACCATTAAGATTACCAAATTACAACAAACAAAAACACAAGTAATTGTTGCAATTTTTTTTCCCAAATTTTGTGGATTCTCCATCCCTATGCATCTTCAATACAATCCATCGGAATTCAACTATCTCTATTTCCTTTTGAGCATAATCTGCACATTGCGTCTCTACGCATCACGCTCTGTATATTGTGTTTGTATCTGAGCCTTTGCCTCTCAATACCGATCTGTTGGAGGAATCCGAGTTACAATTGTGAGATTGTGAGTTTAAGGCGCGCTGATGAGAATGGGAGGCGTTGTTGCAAAGTGACATTATTGATGCTACGGATTTGCAAGCTTTCTTAAGGGCTACAAATGTAGCGTTTTAGACTTGGGGCAAATTTGGGGAACATGATATATTTAAACCCTAATCCACATCTGTTTTTAATTTTTCGTGTATACTAGCCGTTAGTTGTGCCACATGAGCACATAATAGACGCATCATCTATCGTTAACAGATATGAATGGAGAGTCTAAAAAAGGCTTTTTGTGTCACGAATTTGAAACATAAAGAACCAAGTGAAAGAAACTTAAAGAACTAATGTGAATTTTGTTTGGATAAGAAACGATATATTAAGATGGCATAATAGGGGTGCACCAACCCAATACAGAAAGACAAATTACACAGTTTGAGCACAAGAGAGTGGACTATGCCACTAATTAACAATAGTAGAAGTTGACAATCTACCTACCTTACTAGGCCTGTGCAAAAAAAATCGGTGTTCCTTAACCATTTAAAAAACTGAACTTTTTAAAAAAGTCCAGACTGTTTTGGGTCAAAAACTGAACCAACCTATTTCATAAGTTCGGGTAAACATTTCAAAAAACCGGCTAAATACCCAAACCCAATGCACTACTAACAGTAGCTCTCAATAAGCATAGCCTGACTTCTTGTAAAAAAAAAAGCATAGCCTGACGGGTGGAGATGGAAGAGTGATGCATATCTCGAAGGATGGCCCAAGCAGTAGAAAGCTTCCCATGAGTTCCCTAAACCCATATCATCAAGCTGTAAACTTTCTCATCATTATGATGGGTATTCCATTGGAAGGCACGTAGTGCAGGTTTCCAATCATCCTTCAAGGCTCAAATAGCAAAACAAGTCCAATCTCTACTTGCTTGACCCTCTGCTTTCGCGGGAACAACAACAATGGTCACCCTTCTTAAGCAAATCGAGGAATTGCAATAGAGTTGGGTCATGGAAGTCCAAGTTGAAGCTGAAGTTGAAGGGCACATATGGTGAGTTTGAGAGGGTAACGAAAGTGTTTGAAAAAATGTCTGAAAGGAAGAGTTTGCAACAGGCACAACAAGTCTTGATAGATAGTAAAGGTGAAGAAGCCGTTGAGCCATTTGGAATCTTCAGTCCTGGTAATTTGAAGCAATCATTACCGAAAGGGGAAGAGGGAGTGGCGAGCGACAAGAGGGTATGTAGCAGAAGGGATAAGAGAAATTATAGATTTATGAAATATGAGCTTATGTATATTGTTGTTGGTAATTATTTTATTTATATTAGTATTTTTTAGAATTAATTTATTTATATTAGTATTTTTAATAATAATTATATATCAACTTTTAATGTTTAATAAAAATATATAGATTTTTTAAACCATAAGTTAATATCATAAAACACATGTAACCAAAAAAATATCATAAAACAGGCACATAACTTGAAAATAAAGGAAAAAGATTTAACATAACTTGAAAATAAAGGAATTTTTTTGTTAAATGGAGATTTAAATATTGATTTTTTGCATTTCTTGGCAAACTGGTTCAAAAGCAAAAAACGGTTTATAAAGTGGTTCACCACAATAAAACCGGTTCACAACCTAAACCAGTTATGAACTGAAACCAAACCGGATTGGAACTGGTTTGCCTCAAAAACTGGTTTTTATGAAATTGGTTTTTGGAAACTGAACTGAACCATTAAAGTGGTGCAATTTGGTTTGGTTTATGAACCATGCACACACCCTACACCCTACTAATAAACCAACCCCACGAAAGACTTTTGATCTTATGGAGCAACTTTGAGACGAGGATGTTAGCCAAATGCACCACAAGAATGCCAGGCAAATTAAATAAACAACTTTTGGAGCATTTTTTCCTTGCGCCAATATTCTATAGTGAATAAATTGCTCCAACCAATCCATAGAGGAACAAGACGAATATCCCAGCCACCTATCGATACCCCTCCAAAGTTGAGTAGAAAATCTACAAAAAAGAAAAAGATAAAGAATCACTTCGTCTTGTTCAAAACAGAAAGGGCAACCTCCACACACACACACACCACAAAAGTTTTTTTAACAAAGTTGAATGGGAATTGACAAAGGTCAACGGTGTTAATAAAGTTAATGTTTTAAAGAGTGTTTTAAAAATTAGACCGATCAGATGGTTTAACTGGTTAAACTATGACCCGATACAGTCTTCGGTTAAGTTATTTGTGTGACTCAACCTGCGGCTTTATCCAGATTCTAACTGTTTAAACCAGTTGAAACACGACCTAGAGGTATCATCGTTTTGATTTTCAAAACACTAGTTTTAATCAATTCGAGAATTTTTTTCTAAGGACTAACTCGATATTAAAAAATAGGTAAAAAATACATACCAAAATAGAATAAAGGCTTAACTGTAGTTTTGGTCTCCTATTTTATGAGATTCGCAATTTTAGTCCCACATTTTTTCCTCGTAATTTTGGTCTCCAAATTTTATCAAATCCGCAATTTTAGTTCCCTATTTTTTCCCGCAATTTAGGTCCCTTGTTAAATTGTCATCGAGTTTTTGATGAAAATGCTGACATGGCATAAGCATGTCAGGCTATCGTAATCATTAAGTGTTGACGTAGCGGGTACATGTCATGCTGACGTGGCCATATATCTTTGGATATTCTAAAAGTTCTAAATATGAGACCCAAGAGTAAGGGGGCAAAATCAACACATTTTCCACTAACCCAATAAACCCGCGACTGCCACGTCAGCATTTTTGTCAAAAATTAGATGACAATTTAACGAGCAAACTAAAATTGGGGAATCAAAATTGCGGGCAAAAAATGAGGGTACTAAAATTCCAAATTTGATAAAATTGGGAAACCAAAATTGTGGAAAGAAAATAGAGGAACTAAAATTGAAATATGATAAAATAAGGGATCAGACCTAAAATAAAAAAAATTCCAAGAGTACTACATTATTTTCGTACCGGAGCGCCCCTTCCTCTCCTTTCACTTTCACTTCTCTTCCATTACCATAGCTACAATTATTTTCAATCTCTCTCCCTCTCTCTTTTCCTCTATCGATCTTCACGGCCTCGTGTCTTTTCGATCTCCCTCTATCCAAATTAGGGTTTACAGCTTCCCATCTCTACCTCTCCGGTTCGATGTTCCCCGGCTAGATTCGCCAACAGTTCACAGATCCGGCGACCTTCTCCTTTTCTTTTCTCTTCTCCACCATCATGTTTTGGAAGCTCCCTTCCATATCTGCCTCCTCTCCCGTAAGTTCTCACTCTTTCAGCTTTTATTCTCTTACTGGAATAGTTGAATTATGTTCTGCTCCATTCACAATCCTCTTCGATTCTTTCTTTCTTTCTTTCTTTCTTTTAAATTCTCTTTCCCATCATTAGTTGTAGTATTATCAGTCACTGTTAGTCTCCCCTTTCAATTGCACGGTTATTTAGTGTTAGTTAATTTCTTTTTAATTGCCAATTAATTAATTTTTCTTTCACTGTGCTTACCTAATTGCTAGTCGCGCGTGTTTTTTAGTAGCGTAATTTCCATTTTCTGGACCCAACATAGCTTAGCTAATCCAATTTCTGCAACTGATAGACGTTCCCCGCGCTTTAGTTGCCTGTTATGTTAGGAAGGAGGATCATGGTCACTAAAATTTCAGTCTCTAGCGAATTGTTCAACCAATGTTTTGTCTGTAATTTTTCATACGTTCTCTGTCTTGGGGTGTTAATTTGGGCAAGCCTGCCTACTGAACATTGAAAAACCCTCGAACCTCACTTAAAGCAATACATTCAAATCACTGCAAGTTTTACAAAAAAGAAAGAAAGAATCTCATAAAAGTTTCTGTAAAACCTTTTGCCTTTTGTGTGCTTATAGTTTTGAATTCAAATTTCAAAGGATGTTCGCGAATATTTCTTTTTCCATGGAAGTATTTGCTTCACGTGTTTATAGATTTGAACTAAAATTTCAAAGGCAGTTCATTGAGTCTTGCTTTACTTTTTTAAGATTACCATATTTCTTTTACGTTCAGTAATGATAGGTGACTAGAGTTAAGTTTTTAAGTTCGCCACTTGGTTTTATCACTTTTACGATCAAAGTCTAGGGTGGTGAAAGCTTGCCTAGCTTATTTTCTTGCCCGCTCTTGCTCACTACATCATTATGTGTTGCGCTTGCTCTACAGGTGGAGGCAATATTGGACAAGGAGAACTTTACTTTGGAGGAGCTTCTGGATGAAGAGGAAATAATTCAGGAATGCAAGGCCTTAAACAGTCGTCTCATTAACTTGTATGCTTATGATCAGATTAAACTTTAATATAATGGGATTTTTCTGCGCAAACATTTTTTCCTGTTCCCGTGCTTTCAGTTTGTGACAGACTCCAAAGATGTTGAATGATCCCTTAAGCTGTCTCCACTAATTAGAAACTAAGGCATAATTGTCGTTGCCTTACTTATTTTCATATCCCATTTTTACATTCAGTGCTGAGTGGGATTGTGGGAGTAAGTTTAATTACATAAAACACGGGCCGGAATGGATGGGAAGAGAACCCCCACCCGTGGATATCCACATGGATTATCTGCAATGGGTAGTAAATGGATAGCTATTAAGTGGGGGTGGGGATCATACCCGCCCCACAGATACTTGCATATTCGTTACAGTTTTGTTTATTAAATAAATAATATATACTTTTCCATTTCTTTGAGATGAACCAATTAAATAAATAATATATACTTTTCTATCACTTTGAGATGAACCAATTTATTTTTCACATTGTCTAATATTTTTTAGTGGATGGATCCATAATAATAAAACTTTGTAAATTTGGTAAAAAAAAAAAAATAAAACTTTGTAAATGTATATAGTATATTATACAATAATGTTCATGCAATATGTTGTTATATTATTTAGTATGATTTTTTTATGTTGATTTTGATTATTAACTTGATAAATTAAATACCCATGGAATATGTATATCCTTGGATACTCGTTACCTGCATAGATATTCTTGGGTAATAATGGGTATGGGTACGGGAAAGTAGTATCCGCACCCTTCCAGTCCCGTCTCGTCCCATTGCCATCCCCAAGTTGGATACAGATGATTGAATGAATGGTAATTGATAATTTTTTGCTATTATTGTTTTTTGCTTTCAGTTTGAGAGATAGAACTCAGGTTGAGCAACTGGTTCGCTACATTACTGAAGAACCGCCAAAAGATGCTGAAAACAAACGGATCTTCAAGTATGCAGTTCAATTTCTACAAATAATTTGTTTCAAAAGAGCTTTATATTTCGGCATTTCAACTTTATTGTTTACCCTATTTTAGCATCCCCATGACTGATCATCGATCCATCATTTAGGTTTCCATTCATCGCCTGCGAGATCTTTACGTGTGAAATTGATGTCATTTTGAAGACCTTGGTGGAAGAAGAGGAGGTTTATACTTCATTTTCATTACAAACTTTAGTTTTTGTTTTAATTTTTGTGGTGATGCTTTGCTTTTATTTGCTTCCACTTACCATTCTTGTTATTGCATTGCAGCTCATGAACTTATTATTCTCCTTCTTGGAACCTGAACGTTCTCATAGTGCCTTACTGGCTGGTTACTTTAGCAAGGTATATGTTTTAAATTGTCGGAACTTTTAGTTTTTTATGACATTTTGTCTACATTGCCTATATGGATATATCGAAGCCTCTTGTTTGTTGATAATTCGTTGGCATTTTTTCAGGTTGTTGTTTGCCTAATGACTCGGAAGACAGTACCACTTATCAATTATGTTCAAGTAAGAAAATAATGTTGAATTGTAGTGCAAGTTTTGTTATTACAATGTGGTATTTTACAATTTTAAGGGGACAACAAACTACCACTGGGTATAAAATTTCTTCCTTTTGTTCTTAGCATCTTTTTGTGAAGCAGTTTGTAGTTTATTTTAGAATTAACCTGTATGTTATGTGGTATCCTTGTGAAATCATCTTCCATTCATGCTTCAGCATACTTTCTGCAGGCCCATCAAGATGTATTTCGCCAACTGGTTGATTTGATAGGCATCACATCCATCATGGAGGTAAACTCATATCTAGTAGCTATATTATAATTGAGATCCTGCTAATGTGTTAGAATGTGTTCTGAGATAAGTTCTTTATACAGGTTTTGGTTCGATTAGTAGGTGCTGATGACCATGCCTATCCCAATTTTATGGATGTGATACAATGGTTGGCTGAGAGCAACCTTCTGGAGATGATTGTTGATAAATTAAGTCCCTATGTAAGTGAAACGTTCACATTCTGGGTTTATATTCCTCCAACCAAATGTTCCTGATTAGCTGTATGTTGCATTTGCAGTTTTGCACCTAGCTACATACCAAACATCATAATGTTCACCCCATTTTGCAGGAGGATAGTTTGTTCATTTATTGGTCAATGGTCCTAGGGATATTTAATAAATATTACTTGGAGTCTTTGTTCATTTAGCTTACGTGAAGCCATAGTCTTGAATTTACGTTTGTTCTAGAAAACATGTGTCGGCTGGCTGAAGGAATTTATCTGGTTGATGACCCAATTCTATTACAATTAATGCCGTGTTGTGGTGTTCTGGGTTCATGTTGTTGTGTTCTGGGTTCATCTTGTCCTAACTGGGCCACATAAAATAAATCTTGGAGCTTTGAAAGGCAAAAGATGGAAAAAGGACTGTCTGGGAAACCGAAAGATCCCAATTTTGTTGTACTCGAGTGTTTGAATTTTAAGTCTTTTGTTTAACTAATCTGATAACTGTTTCCTTTCTGTTTGAACCAGAGTCCTCCTGAAGTTCATGCCAATGTAGCTGAAACATTATGTACAATAACTCGAATTCCATCATCCACTTTAGCAATTAAGCTTTCAAGTCCAAGGTTTGTATCGCAAGGCTTTACTTACTGTTTTCTTAGTATTCACCCGTAAACTAATAAATAATTCTTTTAATACTTTGCAGTTTTGTTGCAAAAATTTTGGATTACGCATTGGAAGATTCACAATCTGAGTCTAGCCTTGTCAACTCACTTTCGGTGTGTATTTCTTTGCTGGATCCGAGAAAATCCGTCATTTCATCTTCACTTTTTCATTCATTCCGAAGTCAAAACATGTATGAGCCACCAATTCCTGTAAACCCCGATACTATTGGTGCGATGCTCCCCAAACTCGGTAAGTTTTGTTTTTGTTATCCCTAGCTGGAAAAGAGTTTCTATGCTCCATATTGGGACATTATGTTTATTGAGTTTAGAATGATATAAAACACATTGGCTTAAGGAAAATTTAATTAGTTAGAAAACGTTATAGGTTTTTTCAATTATGTTATGAGATGCATTGTCATTTTGATGAATAATAAGATTTTGGGAAAAAAACCAGAGGGTGAACCCTAGTATACAGGAGGTTTAAAGTGGAGCCCTCAAAGCGGAAAATGTGTATTTATATTTTATAGTTTGTGGGGCTTTTGTATCATTGATTGTGATGTGGACTTTGTGTGTTTTACTTGGTTTGAAACTTTCAATTTAAGATTTTCATTTGTTGTAATAAAATTATAATTACCATTTACCATTTCTTTTTCATGGTAGAATTTTTATCACTAGAAAACAGTACTTTAAAACAGTAACTGTATCATTGAGAGTTTTCCAATTTAGAGGGAGGGTATGTGTTTCTGCTAAAAGAAATCTTCCTGGAGCCTTGCCAATAAATGGGTTGTAATGTGGTTACTAGTTCGGGTAATCATTTTAACAACAATTGATTTATCGATTTTCGTTCTTGATATCCGATCCATTTGCTTCCCAAATCTTCTGGCACACTGGCCATCAATAAGTGTCGAAGTACTTGTTGGTTAAGATGTGCACTTTAGTTCTGCCTGGTTTTTTCTTTGGGGCGGCGGTGGGGGTGGTTGATACTTGGTAGTAATTATGTGCCTTGTTTTATACCTTTGGTTATTTCTGAATTAGAGGCTTACAAAATGATAAGGCAACTCTTTTTCTTCTGTCTAGTACAAAATCGGGCACACTTTGTTCAGCAGCCTTGTCACATTATCATTAAGATTGCATCTTTCGTCTACAGGTAATTTGCTTGTGCTTTTGAATGTGTCATCCGATGACAAGGCATTGCCCACAACATACGGTGAATTGAGACCTCCACTTGGCAAGCATCGATTGAAGGTTTGTTGTTGTATTTTAGTATCACAAATTTGATATAGCTGCACTCTTTGGAACTAGGTGTCTAGGTCATAGTTGATCAGTTGAGATTTTATTTTATTCCACTGATAACTGTCATTGTGTACTTTGAGCACTCTTATATTCCTAAGCAAAGATAGCTCTAACATCATCTTTGACTTCATTTTCATACTCTGATCGATTTCGTATTTATATCAGATTGTCGAGTTTATTGCAATACTTTTAAAAACCAGAAACGAAGTGGCCGAAAAAGAATTGGTCAACTCAGGGACCATTCGACGAATTGTTGATCTTTTCTTTGAGTAAGCAACTTTTAATTTTCAGTTTTACAGAGTTGCTTGGATGTAAAAAAAAAAAAAACTCTTGATGCATTGCACATAGGTGTTTCTCATATCTTCTCTTGATACATTATCTACTCATACAGGTATCCGTACCATAACTCATTACACCATCACATAGAAAGTATCATCTTATCATGTTTGGAGAGCAAAACTGATGCCATTGTTGATCACCTTCTCCGAGATTGTGATTTAATTGGAAGGTTTCTGCAAGCAGATAAACAATGTATTCTTTCTGCTGAAAGCAATCAGGTAAATGAATATCTCTAACTAATATATTAGAGATTGTGTGTAAATCATTTAGTCACTTATATACAGCTCTTAAGACTATGATGCTAGGAACCATAATGCATTTGGAAAACTTTTTATAGTGCGTGAGAATTCAGTTATTGTGATTTTTCTTGACGTTTTGTTGAATTAAAAGCGAAAAGAAAAATGCACCACACAAGAGTTCATGTGATTTCTCCTATATGCAAACATCTTTTAACTGGATTTGTGTGATCTTGCAGCATACAGTTCCCGCGGCAGGAAAACGGGCGACACGGGTAGGAAACATTGGACATATTACTCGAATAGCTAATAAACTTGTTTACTTGGCTCATAACCAAAACCGCATTCAGGCATGTCTTCAGGTTAGTTTTGAATGGGATAAGGTTCATGCTTTCAATAATGAAACTTTGCCAAATGGTATAAATGTTACAAAGAACTGTAATGTATGCTTTGAATTGAATCCTTGACAAAGTTGCTTAAAAACTCAAGGTATTGTTGTCTCTTATTAACAGTCTTATGTAAAAGCTCATTTTGTTTTGCATGGAGGATATGAATCCTTTATGCATTTAGTTCACTTTTTAATAACTTCAAATAACAATGGCATCAAAGGTGTTTAGGGCTTTAGGCTTTAGATCCCAGAGCAAGGTCTTTCCTTCTAAAGAATTGTCATTATTATGTAAGTGTTATCTGGACTGTGTTGTCCTCTCAAATGAGTAGTTCTCTCGTGCCTTAAACAATGAGGTTGAACTTACCTTTTGACTTGATATTGGGATGAACTCTCTTTAAATTGACTTAGATTTGTTTAACATTTGTAGGAGAACAGTGAGTGGGATGAGTGGCAAGCGACAGTTCTTCAGGAGCGGAATGTGGTCGAGAATGTTCACCGTTGGGCTTGTGGGTAAGCTCTGCTTTCAATTATCACAAGCTCTAAGTTCTTAAAAAAAGTGTCAGTGAGTGGATAAGGTGTTTTTCTTCAGCATATCGGTTATTCATATAAGTAAAAGAGAGCAGGGCTATGCCTCATTGGATATCATATGATGACAAAGGTTATCCTCCTGAGTTGTAGGTTTTTGGTGGGCTTGGTTATATGTGTTTGACAAAAAAATAGGGGAGTGGATGTTGTGGCTCGCCAGTCCTTTTTAATTGTGATTGATCTCTTATTTCTCCGTTTTATGTGCAGTTAATTGTGATTGATCTCTTATTTCTCCTTTTTATGTGCAGACGTCCAACTGCATTACACGATAGGATGAGGGATAGTGATGATGATGATGATCAACATGACAGAGACTACGACGTTGCAGCTTTAGCAAATAATTTGAGCCAGGCTTTTGGATACAAAATTTATGGAAATGAGGATAATGAAGAGGTTTATAGTTATTAGTTGTGTGTGTGTGTGCGCGCAATCATCTATTTCCCTCCCATTTTAGCTTCCCATTTTTGCCTTTTGGGTTGGACAGTAAAACCTAAATGCCCGGACTAATGCAACGATGATCTTAATTACAGGAACATGGTGGTCTTGAGCGAGATGATGAGGTAATAGTTTTTTACTTATGGTAACTAGAGTAATTTTATTTGATTTATTTCAGGGACTTTGAAAACCACTCTGGCTCTTTGAAGCATATGTCTCACTTGGAAATTGGGTGACTATCTCATGCTCATTGCGGCCTTGTTCATACAAATATGAAGCAAAATTTGAATTGTTCTGTGGCCTGTAATTTGTAGTTTTACTATTTTGAACATTAGTTGCTTTACTTTTAGCCTTTCTCCGGGTTAAGTAGTAATAAACCAAAGCATTTGTGGTAGGAAACTAAGTATTTTATTACAGAAAGTAGGTTGAACCCCAATCACAGAGATCAGAATCAGACTCGTGATCCTGACACTACAAAAACAGTAACCAAAGACAGAATATCACAGAATTTTGAGGTTCTGCACGCTTTCCTACCCGAAGGCCCCAACCCCAAGTACTCATACAAAAATGACTGGATGTCTTTTCCTATACACTTCCCTTCCTCCTATTTTTATTTCCAATATTTTTGTCATGTAGGGTAGATTGTTAGAACCCCAATCCCTCGTTTTCTCCTAAATCATGATTCCAATACCTTCTGGTATAGCAGTACCTATCATATAGTCTTAGAATTTGGGCTAGGCCAAAACTAACCCCAAAACTAGCTCAGGGTGTGAGGAATTCTCAAGCCTTGTAAGGAATGTTTTGGCCATATCTCTAATGGTCATCTCAACACATCTCGTGCCCAACACAACATAGGTGTTGGAGGCTACAATAAAGGCAACGGTTAGAGAATTGAAAATGTGGGTGGCCCATGAACAGATCTAGGATTGGCTCTGATACCACTTAGAATTTGGGTTTGACCTAACTAATTTGGGTTTGACCTAACTTAACAGCAAAAGCTTACTCAATGGGGTAAGGATTGTCCAGTCCTTATAAGGCTCTTTTGGCCACTGTCATCTTGTCCAGCACACTGAAGGTGCTGGAGGCTGCAAAGAAGGCAGCCCAAAATGGTTACGATGGAGGTGGCAGGGGTTTTCAACATATAGTAATCTTGCACTCTCTGATAACGATTTGGTTGTTTGTCTTAAATCAATATAGTAATCTTCGATAAATGATTTGTTTGTCTTTTCGAATGCAGGATGTATACTTCGATGATGATTCTGCTGAAGTAGTCATATCCTCCCTTAGACTTGGTGATGATCAAGGGAGGTATGTAGATATTTTTTTCATATATCCCGTAATTATGTTTAGGAGGGATATGATCTTGTTGTTTTATCAGGCAGCATGGCATTATTTTTATATTTATGTAAAATAGCATACAAACAATCAAAAACTCACTTGTGTATATACATAAATACATGTGTTGTCTAGCTACTGTTCCCATTATATACCTTTAAGGCACTGTATCCAAAATCGATGGTTATAGGGTGTTTTTTTTCACAAGTTCTGAAGATATTTGAGTTTGGTTTTCTGCTTCAGGGTTGACTTGCTTGTGCCTCTGTATTCTCCTTCATCACATACAAAAATTAGTAGGAGGGGGGGGGGGTGTTAAACTGGTATAGTGGAGAGTAAGAAAGCCAAGTAGCATCTAGGAGTTTAAACCGCGACCAGGAATTTACTGCAGTCTGCAGTAATTTGAATGTTGTGCTTATGTATACTTCTTGATTTTGGTATATGCACACAATTTATAGCTATTGTTGATAAATATTGACAGAAGGAAACAAATGAATCTCGCTTAACCCGAAATATCATAGCTGTTGCTACAGTTTTAGACCCAAATATTCACAAGGCCTTACTTCTATTTAATTTTTCTTTACACATTAAATTATTAATATGTTTGAAAGTTTCAATAGTACATCTATTTATGTTCGGTGCCTGCTTGCTGGATTTACATGATTGTGTTTTGATCTTTAACCCTTGAGTGACAAAACCCAGTTTAAGGTGCACTGCTTTATGATTTTATCCCCCCTCATTTTGGTGGATGATCACTTAATTTGGCAGCCAAGCTCTGGATGTCCACCGTATTTTTCTATTTCACTCAACATTAAACATTGATATACGTTGGTGTCATTTGTTTTATGCAGCAATCTGTTTACTAATTCCAACTGGTTTGCATTCCAAGATGACCGAATCGGTGATGCAACTGGGGCCACATCATCCTCTGAGATGATGGATGAGATAAACTTGAATGGAGCTGTAAATGGTGGTAACAACAGCAGTGACGATGAGGTTGTGGTTGGAGAGGATGAAGAATTGGGTGACAGCACAAATACCGTGAATGGTACATCTAGCTCAAGTACAAACATACTTAATGGATTAAATGGAAATGATTCCATGAATGGAGGCACTTTAGACTTTGAAAGTGAGAAGGCAAGCACTTCGCATGATATGGGATTCTTCAGGTTTGAGGCGCCAGACAATGAAGACTTGTTTGGGGATAGGCCTTTACCAGATTGGGTGGGATGGGGTGAACCATCAGATATGCAAGTTTCTGGCTCAAGTATGAATCCTTTTTTGGATCATGATGAGTCTGGTAGTAATGTGTCTAGTAAGTCTCAATTAGGTACCCATGATCCGAGTCCTTTAAATGGGGAGTCGGAACCTTCAAATGGATCACCAACTACTAGAGATTCAATGGAGGGGGTTGGGGACTCAAGTCAAAGATCGGTAGCGGTACCCTCATTATTTGAAGAGGATGTGGAATTTGTAGGTGTAGAGTTAGAAGGCACGGGCAAGGCAATGGAACATGCTCTGAAAGAAGGTATAGTTGGGGAAGCAGGACCATTGAAAAGAAACGCAGTCCCAAAAGTTCCAGAAAAGGAAAATTCTGAAGAGGACAATCCTGGTGTGAAGGAGTTCAATGATGCAAATTACTGGAGGGTTGAGCAAGAGGTTGCTGTTCTAGAGTGATGGAATGGTCACAAATCTTGAATTTAAGTATGTATGAAAAATTGGACCAAAACAAGTGAACCTTATTCTCGGTTTGCAACAAATTAGTGTACAGTATATTTTTGTTTCACTTATATTCGGTTTCTGTTTCTGTTTCAGCTTATTAGATATTAAACATGTCTATCAATTTGAAGTTTTGCTTCTTCCTGCAAGCGATTCAATGGAATTCCCGCATCAATGGAATACTTGTTCTGGTTTTCCTTCTTAGTTCTTTTTCTTTCATGTTGGTACTAATTTACATTCTTACGAATGCGGTTGTCAATATAGCTAGAGGGATAATTAGGATGCGCAAACATATCATAATGTTGCTGGATCTGTATATCACCTGCATAATAAGTCAAGAAAAGGATCAAGCTTTGTTTATTTTATGACTTGTGATTTATTTTGCATTAATCTACAAGAGTTGATTGAAATGAAGTTGACGAACGATGATTGAATTCAAGGTTTTTGCCTTATTCTTTTGGTCTTTAATAGTTGGCACTTGGTAATTTCAGCTGTAACTAAAAATTCCCTGCTTGTGTGGACGGATGCAGTTGCCCCCTGGGCAATGTCAAGGGAGCTGTTAGAGCCGGTTTGGTGGTAGGTTTGGAGGGGAGAGAAGATTTGTTAATGTTTGGACTTGAATACCTTCTATTAAATGTGACCTTGAATATTAGAAGAGTGAAAACCATAATTTTATACTTTCCTTCCATTAAAATTCAAGCACTCTCCCTGTAGAGCCAAACATAAACATACTTGAAATCCCTCTGTTGAACCAAATATACCCTTAAGTGGCGTTTGGTTGGGTCTTTTTAATTTAGAGTGAAGAATTTGTTACTAACAAAAATCTCGGTGTCCAATTTAGTCGGCGAGAATAATTAATACTCAATTTAGTCTCTTATATTTTACAAATCAAGGACATAGTGACAGATCGAGAAATTTTCTTTAGTACGGGCAAAAATACGGTCTATGATATTTTCTCAAACAATTGTTATCAGTATTTACAGTTTACATAATTTATGAAAAAAAACCTAAAATTTCTAAATTTCTACAAATTACAAAGCTAAAAAAGATAAATTAGTAGCAACTTATTCTATATTTTATCCTCTCTTATGAATTTCTACCAAAAATTATTATCTACATTACTAAGTAAAATAATTTTTCAAATAGGGAAAAGGCAAGTGCCCCAATCACTCCAACTTAGATCCGTCCATGCATTAGTCTTATGTTAGTGAGCTCTACTTTCTTGTTAATGTATGCGTTAAATAACTTACTTACCTGCCTCGTTATTTTTATTTCTTCGGTTATAATAAGTCATGTCAGCATATTTATTAAATAGAATTTGAAATAGACCAATTAATGCCTCCTTTACTAATTAATTGGAACTGATTATCTGTGATAAGGAGGTATTGGATGCGGTGTGTTTTATCATTCCTGCAAGGAGTGATTATGTTTTATTGCAAAAAGAAAGTGGAACCCCCGTGACGGGATGAAGTGGACCCAACGTGACTCATCATAAGATTCGGGTAAAAGACCATGAAATTGAAGCAAAGAGATGCTACTCTGCTTTCCAAAATCGGTTTTGGAGCTGCAACAATGGGGTTAGGATTCTTATGAGGAAGAAGATGGAGTTATTATAACACTTTAGCTCAAACATAATTAGCCCATTTGAAATTGAACATCACTTATCTGGACACATGGACAACCCTAACGGGCAACTAAGCATATTAACAGTACAAATTAGCAACCAAACAACACTTTTTGAACAGAAGCTAACTGAGCTACCTACTTGGAATATTTCAATTCACCTTGGAATTGGCCTCTCTTTGAATGAAAAGAACAGTTGCATCATTGAGTTGGCCTAAGAGTTGCATCATATTCTAGATGATGATGATGATGATGAGGTTTTCAAGTGACTACGGTGAAATATACACTAGTCATAGTGGCTGAGAGAGTGGTGTCTAATTAGCCTAACATGGTTCGAGGAGGTGAGGAGATGCATATGACGTACGGCAGAAACTCCACTAAACCAGCCACGTAAGCCGTCACGACATTTATATTTGCAAGATAGGTTGTCGTGTCTGTAAAGATGGATTGAATTTTGTTGACCCTTTTAAAAATGTCTTGAAATGGTTCAACAAAATTCTCTCAAACTTGGAGTGAGTAGGTTAGTTTTGAGTAAAGTAGATGAACTTACTCTAGTGTGTTCTATATTTGAGTGGTTTAACACTACTGTTGGTGAAACATAGATTGGATTATTGAGTTGATATAAATACAAATTAGCTTTACATTTTTCTTATCAATGAAGCTCCTTTTGATCGATGATGCTTTGTGTTGGTAAAAGAAACTTTTTTAAAAACATTTATGGCTTGTTTGATTTACCATTTTATAGTTTTCAAAAATGTAAAAAAAATCTTGGTTAATTTTTTAAAAACAAAACATTAATTTTGTTAAAAATCAAGTGTTTATCTACTTAGTCAACGTGCTTAGAGAACGTTTACTTAGAGAAAGCCTTCTCAAAGATAATGTAGGAACAATTTTTCAGAAATATGTGGGGTGTAATAAGATAAATGAGATCAAACGGATAAAAAAGACATAAAAGAGATGCATATGTTCACCAAAGACACTCTTCTTCCTCTCCTCACTTCTGATAAGCTTTTTTTTTACTATTTTCCAAATAACTATATAGCACCTTTTGATGGAAATGGATCCTTTCCGTTTAATGGAGACTGCCATTTGGAGAGAATGGCACATAGAATATTAATATTATATTATATATGCACTCTATCTTCAAATGACACCCTCCATGGAGAGGAACCTAACCCCATTTTAACAATACATTGACTAAAAGTACCTACTAGTTTCTTTTACGGCCTCTACATGTTGCCCATTTTTAGATGCATTATGCTAGTTTCTAAAAGTATCTACAAGTAGTTGCTCATCAACCTAGGTAGTTTGGTAGAATGAATACGGGGTACCCATGTACAAAATTTGTATAATCTACAAATTATCACTTATCACTATGCCAGAAGTTGAGAAAAAGGGCGCCCTATTGGGCAGCGCTCTTTAAGGAAGCGCTGCTTTTGGTTAAAGCGCGTTGGGAATGGGCAGCGCTTTTTAAGGAAGCTCTGCTTTTGGTTAAAATGCGCTGGGGCAATGGGCAGCGCTTTTTAGGAAGCGCCGCCTATGGTGAACTCACTGGGGGGCGATGGACAGCGTTTTTTAGGAAGCGCTGCCTATGGTGGAACGCGTTGGGGCGATGGGCAGTGCTTTTTAAAAAGCGCTACTTATGCCCAAAACACGGAAATAAATGGGTAGCGCTTTTTAAAA
This sequence comes from Astragalus membranaceus, assembly GCA_039519185.1. Classification (NCBI taxonomy): domain Eukaryota; kingdom Viridiplantae; phylum Streptophyta; class Magnoliopsida; order Fabales; family Fabaceae; genus Astragalus; species Astragalus membranaceus. The sequence goes on from CM076850.1 coordinate 117,087,519, forward strand.
AGCGCTGCCCATCGCTTTAGTCAATAAAATTCCTCTCACTCACTCTCAAAATGAAGAGTTGCGAACCAGAAACCCTTTACTTCTTCTTTTCTTCACTTCACTTCCATCTTCTTCTTTTCTTGCGTTTTTTCTTTCACTGCTTCTGCTAGGGTTTTTTTTATTTCTTGATAAATCTTACATATTCAAGGTATACGAAGCCTCCAATGGTGATTAGAAGCACAGATACAATGGTAATTATTTTGTGATTTTGCATCTGTTTTACAATTCCTCTTTGTAAAAACTCTAATTTCTCTCTGGGTTTGTTTCACAAGTGACTGTTGCGTATGAATGAGATGGTGAATGATTTCAAGATATTGAGACAACACTCTCACAGGTTGTATATTCCTCCCTTTCTTTCTATTAGATCTGTTTTTCTTCTCTTTCTCTCTAATGAACAAACCATAACTTGTTTGTTTTTCTTTTGCAAGGTAACCACACTCAGAAAATTAGAAGAAAGAACTTGAAAGAGGAACAATAGGCTTGAAGAAGGAAATTGTTATCTGAAAAGTGTAAACAAAATTAGGTGAACAATAAACAATAAAGAAAAACAGAAAAAACTTGAAAGAGGAACAATAAACAAAAACAGAAAAAAGGAAAATAAACAAAATAAAAAAAAAATTAAAAATATATACAATTGGCACCGCTTTTGGCTGTAAGCGCTGCCTATAGGTGAACGTGCTGGGGCGATGGGCAACACTTTTTAGGAAGCGCTGCCCATTGTGGCAGTGGAATCAGCAGCGCCAAGTTTAGCAGCACTCAAAAGCGCTGCCCATCCTCAAATCTGTTGTAGTGTATCTCGCCTCGTGAGGGACTAGGGTTACCTCAAAAAGTCCATTGTACCCTACAAGTTGAAAGAACTTGTCGTGAAGTTAGGGCTCAATTGGGATAGTCCACACCATAGTCCCTTGAGTTCCAAGCATAGGATGAAAGCTCGACCTAAAGCTAGGGCTCAAGGATCCACACCACATTCATCCAAGATCGAACTTGCAAGGTAAAAGCTCAACATGGACATAGGGCTCGATAGTCGACTAGAACTATCCACGACCTCTTGAACACCAAGTAGGGGTGTTTGTGGTTCGATTTGGCTACTTTTTGAACCAAAAGTCATCCAATCTAAAGATTTAAATAACACGCGATTCAGTTTGGATTGGATGGCTTTCTTAAAAAAATATGAACCATTCATATCTAATTACACACTGTTTGGATGGATTGAATGATTTGGTTTTATTTTTTTGTCGAGTATATCATATTTAATTATTTATACTACTTCAAATAACATCTTATGAGCTAATTTTTAAAGAAATAATTTTTTGGTAAATATTCCAAGAGTTCATTAATTGGTTGCATTTATGTCTTTACTCAAAGAACCTAACAAAACTATAAGAAAAAAAATACAAACATGAAAAGACTAACAAAACTCCCCTCAAAGTTTCACAGTAGAGGAGCATATAAAACATGAAACCCACCGTATAGTAGTCATGAGTTGTGTACTATGCAAAGGTTGCAGTTCGGTTTGATTTGATTTAGTTTGGTTCGATTCCAGAAAAACAAACCACAAACCAAAACAAATTGAACAGTGCACAAAAAACAGCCCAAACAAATCCACATAAATTCATTCTTTTATGATTTTTGATTTTTTTGGATGGGTGTAGATTTAAGCACGACACCAGGCTTACAAGGAAAATGATAATTGAACGCCAAAAAAATCTATAAAGGCCATGATCATTCATGTTACCAGGGATGGGACATCATTGTCCTTCTAGAGTTCAATCCTTCATGAGGTTCTTGCAACACATCCACCAGACAATTTCAAGGTTTCTCTTGTAAGTATGGGTGGGAATAGGTTGAACCGAGTTGAGTTTTGACGAGTCTAAGTCTGACATACGTTAAAAATGTTAGACCTAAGCACAACTTGTCATAGACTAATTTTTGAGGCCTAATCTGACACATTTGAAAGCCTATTTCACTTTTTAAAACCCTGGTTTGAGAAGATTTTTTTTTGACAATATAGTTTGACAAGACTTGAAAACCTGTTTAAAAACCTATTTTTTTTTATGAAAACCTACAACCTTTCAATCGTGCGGACTTTTGTAAATATACTAACAAGCTAATAGATCAATGAGATTAAGTTTAAAATTTGAAATCTAACAAAACCTTTTAGAGATTATTTTTATATGACATCCTATTTAAGTTCTACTTTATAATAAAACCTTTATAATATGTCAAAAATTGATGTAAGTCAATATGTTTAAATTAACAAAAAAATATTAGTAAATTTATGATTTAACAAAAAAATCAATACAATAATAATAGTAATTAAAAAAATCATTTATATTTACTTAATTAGGCCAGTCTGGTAGTCCTAAAAACTTTTTCGGTGGTATGTAGCCTAACATCCTTAGCAAAATACGCTTTTAAAAAACCTTGGCCTTATCTATTTAAAAAAAAGCAGCTTTGACCTGGCCTATTCCCACCTCTACTTGCAATATTTGTCCCATTTTATTCCATTCTCTTGATCTTAAAATTTTCAACACCTTGTCTCCTGTTTGCCTATCAATGTCATGCTATTACTACGTTTTACTCCACCAATCAATATCAATATACATAAAAAAATGATGCTAATCAATGCAAAATTAAACCAAAAAATATAACACTAAACAAATAAATTTCTGTCTAGGATAAATTTCTGTCTAGGTTTACTATTTCTAACTGTTCTAATTGTTCAATAAAAACTCTAACAAAATATTATACTAGAGAATTTCCAGGATGGTTTGATGATAAGGAATCCACAGAAGAACCTTCAATAGTCTCCCAGTTGGCTTTGTCCCTCATTTCTAAGACCTTCTTGTGAGAGTTTGAGTGCAATGATGCTACAAAGGTTGGGCTCGCTGCAGGCCTGTATTCAGGGAAGAGGCGACCGGATCTGTATCGAACTCCACAAGCATTGCATAGCGTCTTAGGTCCCATCGGTCCCAATCTCCATTGTGGTGTCTCTGTCATCTCACAATGTGTGCATTTTTTGGAGACAACTAATTCCTGTGATGAGGATTTCTTCATCTTGAGATCCCTTTTCGTCAGCTTCCTTTCAAATCTGCTTGATGGTTTCCCAGCAGGCTGTCTCTCTATGGATGAGATTAGCTTGCTGAAGTTTGAGCGACGACAGCGTTTCCCTCGAGGACGCTTTGCCGGGATCACAGGTACATCAAAAACCGAAACTGGGCTGCAGGTTTTGAATTGGTGCAAATCTGTTCCCTTCAAAGAGACATTCTTGATGGGAATAGTTTTTCCATAGGTAGGTCCAGCAGTCTTTGCTACCTGTTTTATTTGGAAACACACATCAAACATAAAATATACAACAATCAGATACACAGATGATGGATATGCCTACATATCTGACCAAAAATAAATAAATTTTCGATAGTGCATAGTATTTTAAGTAAATGAGAGAAGAATCCACCCACTCTCTCTTCCAGCTTTTACATGTATACTCCCTCTAGTCCTATATATATATATATATATATATATATATATATATATATATATATATAAAAGAGAAAAATGTAGTTGTAAGTTCATTGAATAACTGATGTATCTGGTCTATAATATATATTAGTTAATCAGTTATTCAATGAACCCAAAATTGCATTTTTCTCTTTTATAGGATCAGAGGTAGTACTTCAGAGTCCACGGAATAAATCACATGAAAGGACTGCTACAACTCTAATAGTTTTCGATTATCAGATGCAAGAAAGTCAATTATCAGATAGGGAAGTATTTGGCCAATAGGAGCCTTATTCATTACCAAGTTGCCTAACTTCAAGCACACACATGGAAGGATCCAAGGAAGCAAATTTTACATCTTTTTATGTATGCATACCATCTATTCATCATAACTAGTATAAAACACTTCCAATTTTCAACTTCCAAACATTATTACCAGAACTTTACCACTTTCAGAGGGCGATACCCCTAAAAGTTAAGACTTGAGTACAACTTATGAAGATAACTTTGAGAAAGATTCAGTGTCAACTAGTATATTTTAAAACTAATTACTACAAATTAGCCGTATATGGAATGTTTATGTTATTAGTAGTTTTTTGAACAGCAAGATACCAATAAATATTTTCAGCATAACTTTTACTCAATAAAAGTTACCCCTTTGAGTTTGAAACCAAAATGTACCTAAAAAAGACATGGCAGCACATCTCAACAATCCTGCTTATTAAGTAAATACATGAAAACTGAATCTTTAGCATTATAGCATTGAATTTTTCTTCACGTTCTTCTAAACTAGACTGAATTCATTCAACAAATCTTTCTTACCCACAAAGAAGCTTCATAACACATCTATCTTTAACAGAACTAAAAGGTATTTCAAAAACATTGAATTGAGTCAAAAAAAGATGTTTCAACATTGAAATCATCTCATTTACCGCTTTCACTTATTAGTACTCCGATCTCTAAGACTTGAATAACCAATTTTTTTTTCAATCTGAGAAAGTTCTTGAATAACATCATTGTAGGAGTAATTGACAATTTCCACTAAAAATCCTGACCAAAAAATTTTCATAGTCATCAAAGCAATTCATTTGAAAGCATAAATCCTATCAAATGTGATTGTCGTTGCTAGTTAATGTAAAAACTATTCAAAAAACTTAACTACAGTAATAGAAAATATTTTAAAAAAAGTATAACTTTGTCAAATTTGTAAAACAAGACCCAAATCATCAAAATGAATGCTGCAATGTAAACATATTCATGTTATTTCAATTTCACATAACTAAACTATACATAATTATTTGATAAAATGTAATTAACATAACAGTTCAGAGGCAACATGCTGGGGCAAAAAAAGGTTAAGTAGACAATTACAAAGACATCAATCCAAACAGCTAAGGTGAGAGCAGAAAACTCACAGAAGCAGGGAAGCTTCCCCCAAGTTGTTGTTTCTCATTTTGAGTTTGACCAGACAGCTCAGTTGCTGATATTGGGAAAACACCAAGACCTGGCTCTTCAAGGTTGTTAAATTGAGCATTCCAATCTTCTTCCATAACATCACCAGTTTCCACATCTTCAAGTTGGAAATCAAAAAACCCACCAACATTGTCAAGAACATCATCCGGCATGCCATTAAAATTCTTGTCAAAAAACCAACCGTCCTTCTTCATATCCTGAACAAAAAAAAGGCCAACCATCCATCCATCCATCAGTTATTGAAAATTCAACCAGAGCATATGCTACTTCGCATTAATTATATTTTTTGAAGTTAGAAATTTAAAGGAAAGCTGTCGGTGTAAAAGACTGTTACAACCTCGGCCAACCATGAAATGACACGTCATAAAAACTCTCATACCAAGATTTTTAATTGGTTGATGTTGTAAAAGTTTTTAGAGCGACAGTGTCCACTAATTAAACCCATTAATTAATATGTAGAAATCGATGAAATGATAAAATCCAACTACAGTTGTTAAACCTAGCTACTCCATGCGTGGCATTGTGATAAGAAATAATCAGTTAAGGAATGCTCAGAAATCAGGAGATGCTCAAAATTCAGACTCAGAAGCATAGCATTGCACATTAATTAATTAATTTTAGAGGAAAAAAAAAGAAAAGAAAAAGTGAAAGGAATTAGAAGGAAATGCAGGCATGAGAAAATGAAATGAAGAAGAAAGTAAAGAGGCGGGCGCTGTGATTGAAGTGTAGGAAAATGAAACAAGTTAAACATTGGAAGAGACTCACCGACCGTGAATTGAGTTGCGTTGTCGGAAGTGAAGTGAAGCAAAGGTTTGATTGAGTTAGGATTATTATTACGGCGGTGGGTGGCGCTGGAATTACAATGTGTGTGAAACGGAAGCCCTTATTTATCTGTGTCTGTCTGTCTCTCTGTGCTGTCTTGACTGATACATAAATGAATCTTTGCCTCTTTTTTCTCTATCCAACCTTTCCAACATTTTCTTTTTCATTATTATTATTATTATTATTAATTATTATTCCTTGTAACATTTTTTATTTTTTATTTAATTTATATACACAATAGTGTATAAGTGTTTTACACTATTTACCAATTGTAGGTCGACACATCATTAAAAAGAAATTGATCAATTGGTAACCACCATTTAGACAATTAATAACCAACCATTTAGTGAACTGTGATTGGTTGTGGTTACCATATGTGTACATAAATTAAACTCTTTTATTTTTTAATTAATTGAATTTTTTTGATCAATTTTATTTAATTTAATTTAATTTAATTGATTGTGCTTTTGACTGAAAATATATTATTACTTTTAACTTTTATTACTTTTTCATAAAAGTGGGTCAATAGGGTTAAAGATAAAAGAGACAAAATAGGATAAAATATCATTTAGTGTTTTAATTTGGTGTTTGTTGAAAAAATATATATATTTATTTATTTGGTAACCGTGTTATTGGTGCACAGTATCTACCGATTTTTCGAACCCAAGATTCGAAAAAGAAACTTTAAGGTATATATATATATATATATATATATATATATATATATATATATATATATACTATATTGTTTTGTAGTTAAAATCTAATCTAATAAAATATAAAACAATATTTAAAATAAAGGTAAAAAATAAAAATTTGAAACTCTAATATTAAGTAGCATAAATTTTTTAAATTAATAAAATTAAATTTTAAATTGTTATGTGTTTCTTTAACATAAATAATCTTGTTATTTATATAATACAAAAGAACTACAAAACTTAAAATTAAGTGTAAAATTAATTATATATTCAATTAAGTATAAAAGTATATTTATTAAGCATAAGAACAGACAAAAAAAACTAATTATTTATTCAATGAAGTAAATTTAACATAGACATATTATTAATTATAAAATTGAATTTCGGCATTTAATAGTAACTTAATAGTACATACACACACTATACTCCCCCGTTTTCATATATAAGCAAAAGACGACAATGCATGCCAATTAAGAATAGTTAGAAAAAAAGTGTGATTTATATATTACCTTTATTATTAGCTTTTCTTGAACTTTGAAAAAGAAAGAAAAAGTTGAGAAACAAAAAATTACTTGCACTGAAAAAAGAAAAAGTGGTGCAATTAATACGGACAAATTTGGTACATTTACGAAAAAAAGCTTTGACTTACTTATATTTGATAACATGACTTTGTTGATGTTTTTGCTTATATACGAAATTAGAGGTGTAATTAATAAATAATAAATATGATATATAAAAAAAATAAAATAATATATATATATATAAAATATTTACTACAATATGTGTCAAAAAAAAATTACTACAATAATTAATTCATTAGGAACCAAGGTAATCAAAATCGGACCGGACCGGCCGGTTCGACCGGTTGAACCGGGAACCGGACCCCTGTCCGGTCCAGTTAGACCCCAGAACCGGATGGCCAAAGAACCGGGTGAAAAACCGGAAAACCGGTCAAGAACCGGCAAAACCGGCCAGAACCAGTCAAGAACCGGCCAGAAACCGGTTCTGAGAAATGACTTTTTTTTATTTTTTTTAACTGAAATAAAAAAATTTAAACTATTTTTTGTAAAACAAAATGAGTGTCAGGGCTCTATTTATATATTTTATATATTATGAAAGCCAAGAATCTCACTTATATTTTGCTGTGCACACTCTAGCTCTATTTATAGAGAAACACAAGGGACTAGATATTCACCTTTCAACAACATTAGCTTCATTGTTTGCAATTTTCTTACATGATGTGATCTTTTCTAAATAAAGCGACATTAGATTCTTTCTAAATAATGCATTAAAAAATATATATTTTAAACATGTCAAACTTTGAGTTTTTTTATACCTACCAATTTTATGTGTAACTTTAACTAATGACTTGGATATTATATTGTTGAGCTTAAGTTAAGCATAATTTAATTGTTTGTGGTGTGAAATTTTGGGTATTATGGTTTTTTATCCTTTATATATTGTAATAAAAATATTAAATAATATATTTAATTAATTCCGGTTGAACCCCCGGTTGAACCGGTTGAACCCAAGAACCCCTGAACCGCCACCTCTTCTGGTTCAATGTCCGGTCCGGTTTTGATTACCTTGTTAGGAACAATTGCTATTACTTTGTCAAAAAACAATTACGGCTACATTTATGAAAAAATACCTTCTACTAATATAAAAATTTATTAAATATAATATAAAATATAAATCACAATTAATTATATTTTTAAAATTATAAATATCTACATCACTCCAAGTTTTCTTAAACAATAATATTAAATGAAATATTGTTTTTTATTGGTATAAATGTGGCATTGTCATAAACTAGTTTAAACACCCGTGCTACGCACGGGGCTTCCTCGTAGCTCTTTGTTTTCATATAATCGTATTATTGGTATTAAAAAAATACGATGGAATGAACAAAAGTATTATGAATAGCAACTGGTTAGACATACTTAATCGTAATGGATGAAAATCACCAATAAAATAGAAGCGGTTATACAAAATTGAAAGAAGATGCGGGTTTTATTATAAATGTGGCTGAAGTTCTCACGGGAGTAAATGCTAAAATAAAGATAAAAAAATAAACACCAATTTAAGTATGCTTCCTCGTTGGTGCGAAATGGCCAAAACAAAGAAGACAAAACAAATAGAAAGTGAAACACATGAGTATCATGCATGTTTGAATGAAAATCACCAATAAAATAGAAGGCCTTATACAATGTTGAAAGAATATGATGGGGGATTTTATTGTAAATGTGGCTGAAATTTTTGTGAATGAATTAAATTATAACTATAAATTAAATAAGAGAATTATAAAATTAAAAAAGAACACTGACAAACACATTGAAATTGAACATACATATATAATAAAAAAAAAGTCTAAAGAATTTAATATCATAATCCATATTCATGCCGAGTTCGATGAAAACAACCAATAAAATAGAAACACCTATACAAAGTTGAAAGAAGCTACTGTAAATGTGGCTAAAGTTCCCGCGAGAGTAAATGCTAAACTAAAGATAAAAATATATACACCAAATAATACTCGTTGGTGCGAAATGACGAAAATAAAGAAGAAAACACAAATAAAAAGTAAAACACGTGGGTATCATGCAATGTTGGATGCAAACCACCAATAAAACAGAAGCACATATTCAAAGTTGAAAGAATATAATGAGGTTCTATTGTAAATGTTGTTGAAGTTCCCGTAGGAATAAGTGTCTATAGCATATTATATATTGCAAGACAAAGAAGCAACTCTCAGTAATGATGAATGTAACTAAACACGAAAGAGAGGAGTTACTCTTATAATCCCTAAATCCTAAAAAAAAAATTTAAAAATGTATTTACAATTTGGTAGTGACCGAACTAAATGAATTCAATATATATTTTAGGTTCAAAAAATATATAAGGAGAAGAAATATAAAATTAAATGATTATTCTTAAACATTCAGAAAAATATAAAGAGAAGAAGTATAAAAAGAAATTGTTATTTTAAAGTGCTGAAATTAGTAAAAGGGAAATTCAGGTATTTGAATAGTTAAAAAATTTCTAAGCGCTAAAGTATCTCAAAACATACTCCTTAGCATCAATTTACGTATTTTGTCACAAATTATTTGTTTTTCACCAAACTGGTTCTTGAAGAACAAACTTTGCGTATTGGAACGGTTAAATTTTTTTCTATCTCTAAAGTACAACAAAACATACTGCTTAGCTTTTCACTTTACATATTTTGTCACAAAATTACTGTATTTTTTCACCAAATCGATTATTGAGGAGCAAATTTCGCGTGTTTGAATAGTTAAAATTTTTTTGAACGCCAAAGTACCCAAAAACACACTGCTTAACCTCACATTTTATGTATTTTGTGACAGTTTTTTTTCCCAAACTGGTCACTGAGGAAAAATTGTCGCGTTTTGAACAGTTAAATTTTTTTGAACTCTAAAGTTCACCAAAACATACTGACTAGCATCTCGATCACTTTACGTATTTTCTTACGAAATAATTTGTTTTCACCAAATCAATATTTAAAATATCCCAAAAATATAAAAAGAAAAAATGGAAAAACGTGGAAGTTTGGCGCGAAGTATGGATTGAAGCCACAATACTCGCATAATATAAACACCAAATTAAGTATACTTTTAGCACCAGTTGATCCAAAATGATCACAATACGCTACTAGTAAACTAATATTACTGTAATTTAAAAAGGAAAAAAAATAAAAAATGGAATATTATTTAAAAAAACATTAAAATAAAAAATAAAAGAAAAAACAAAAGAAAAAGAAAAGTTATAGTTGCGCGCGGAACTGTAAGTGCAGGACAGTATCCGCATATTTGATAGAGATGTATAGTAGAAGTTTTTTGTCTTCAGTACAAATGGCCGAATATGGGAGATGAAGAGGGGAAAGGGAAGCGTACTGGGTTCAAACCATGCTTCGAGTCTCCAGCATTCACAAAGCACTTATGTATGTTTTATGCCAGGCTTTGCTCTTGGGACAAATGTATGCCGGAGAGTGACGTGTACATTATTAATTTGAGAGTAAAAATGAGATAAATAAATAATTTGGGTTAAATTAATATAAAAAATGAACAATATTAAGAACATAATTAAGTTATTTTAATTTTTTTGTCTATAAACAGAGTGGTAAGTGCCAGGTTGAGCTAGGATTTACAGATAACTATGAAGTTTCGAGTTTTGAACCAAGCCTAACAATTTCGGTATTTGCCAGTTGTGTTATTTCGTATTATATACATAGTGTAAAATGTTAATGTATTAAATAATTTTGAATTGCTATTAAATTATACACACGATTATAACTTATCCGGTGTCCGAGTGGTAACTGGGTTGAGATTCTATTCTATCTCAAGGTCTTAGGATGTGGTAAAAACTGTTTTGGGAGGAAAGAACCACATAGACCGAAAAAGTTAGATACATCTGGTCAGTCAGATTAGTTACTAGCAAAATCAATGAATACTACGTACCTATAACACAAATAAAAAAAACTTTTATCCACTAACAAAATTTGATAAAAATAATATTAAATTACTAAATTCTAGGGATGTAGTGATGTACAACCCAATGTTATGCAGCCACTACCCATCCATGTGTTCGCAACCCTCATTTCACGATGACCTAGTAGCAACAGCACTTGCTAATTTTGTCATTTCTCTCCTAATATTTTGATTTCCTCTTACTAACTTGCTTATTTGATATTTCCCTCACTTGCTAAGAATGTTGTTCTTTTAAGTGGTTTGATTTCCTCTTGAATGAATTAATGTGTAAAATTGATTTTACTAAAAAATGAAATAAAAAGTAAATTGCCTTTTGTTTAGACACACTCACATAAAAGTGAGTGAGAACAATAATTTTGATAATAAAAACTACATTTGCAAGTAAAAACTCCAAATCTTAATTTCAAGTTTAGTATTCATTCTAAAGCCAAAACAAGTTTATTTAAGAAAATCTAAACCAGCCAAAATCACTTCTCTAAACTTTTGGTTCTCTCAAAATTGAATCTAATCCCAATCCCAAACATATACATATATAAAAGTAGTCAACATGGACAAACTACTTTCAAAATGTTTTCGTAAGCTCTTTAAAATATCTAACGAAACAACTTATGCATAACTATCATAATTTTTTCCTCATTTTCTCTTCAACTATAAACACAATTTATAAATCAACATATATAGATAAGCACATGTTAAATAAATATTAATGAAACTATTTATTCATAAACTACTTTCCTTTACTCCAAAATACTATCTCCATCTCACGATACATATTGATTTATAAATAGAACTATTTAAAACATTAATCATATTGATTTATAAATAAAACTATTTAAAACATTTATCGTGAAACGGAGAGCGAACCCAAGAGCACTTGGATGCTTAACCAAAGTCCTGGATTTGAATCCAACCTTGGAAATGAAGCAGTATTAAATCTCTTAAAGGGGAGCTTTGCCGCCCATTGTGGTCCTACCCGGCTCGAGGACTTAGTCTCCGCAGTTGCGCAAAGAATATCCAGTTTATAAAAAAAAATGGAGAGCGAATTGTATTGTTTGTCCGGTCAGTTTGCACACAAAAATATATCCAAATGCTCTTTGAGTAATTAAATTAACTGTATAATAACCACACGCCAAATAAGAAGTAAGTATTTTCAACAAAAATGAAAGTGAATGAAACGCCTAACAAAGATCTAGAACTGTAAGAGTCAGAACAAAACTTGGAACATAATCCAGTTTGAGCTGTACCACCACCGGGGATGAGAATATCGATCGCTCAGATGTCAAAACAAGGCTGAACGGAACTCTGTCTAAATATATTTGTTCTCTAAAATCTTCTAGTTTTAGAATTATGATATAATTACTATCACTTCTTAACCTTCAACGTTCTTCTTCTCACATTTACAAATAGCAAGAATAAGAAAATGATGAGGAGAAAGGTAATTGCTAACGTAAGGAACTTCCAGAGGATGATGCCATATGCACTGCTTGATATGTTGTCCCGTCTCTCCTGCAATTTAACACAGTAAACTCAATCAAAATTCAAGACAGAAGTGTTAATTAGAGAGAATATATCAAACAAACAGTTATACCTCAGCAATCAGCAATGAGGTTTCATGTTGCTTATGAAAAATGGTTCTTGCATATTCATAGAGCTCCAAGTCAAGATCATTAAGAGACCGTAGCTCCTGGAGAACCTCTTCGTCAACCTGAAGTCGTGCCTGTAAAATCACAAAAATCATTAGAAAGGAATAACACAATAGTACAAGCTGACAGAAGGCAATAGAACTCTCCAACACTTAATGTAACATTAACCTATCATTGCACACTCAACGTCATCTGTAACAAACAAGTCAAAAAACAAATTAATAGACGCTGAAACAATTCGTAAATGTTGTAAAACACGTTCATTACTCATGCTATCATATTCGTATGTGTATCCTCCATGCGCGATTTATTTCGCATACATGATATTCTGCGCTACAATACCCCAATAAAACGGATATGCATTTCATATAATAAACTATATTAGCTGTTATGAACTTCTGAAATATAACAAGACTACAAACTGCAAGATTAAATTATCTTTCTTAGCAGGGATATGGTTTAATCTTGTCAAGAAACCATCACAATCATGAACTTTTCAACTAAAATGGAAGCAAATGTTAAAGTGCTGAAACCCCTTAAAATGATTTTAGTAGTACAAAAGTTTCAGTAATGAAAATTTGCACAGAACAAGCATCCCAGACCATACACCATAAATTTGAAACCAAAGTTTAAATAGCTTGAAATACAGGTAACAGTCACCACCTACCAAGGCAATATAATACATATCCCAGGCAGGCGAGCAGTAATAGATGTCTACACCCGATGGTGAAAGAATCATAGAAAGGAAGAATGGGGAAAGAATCATAGAATATTCATGCACACATAAAGATGGTGAAAGAACCATAGATATTCATGCACACATAAAGATGGTGAAAGAATCATAGATATTCATGCACATAAAGATGGTGAAAGAATCATAGATTGATATTATGTCAGCATCAGATCTGATAGGCTTGCCTCCTTTGTAAAGTTCACTGGAACCCTCTTCAAAGAGGATATGCGTCGGCGAGACTGGCCCTTACGTAAATTAGAAATACAGACTTCATAATCAGCCATGAGTTTTCCAACAGTCGTCTGAAATCAATGAAAGATCAGTATGCTGATAAAAATTAAAAATGAGAAACGGAGAATATCTGATAAGTCCATAAAATCATCATATTTGCCAAGAAACAAGCTTACAGATAATTCTGCTGCTTCTCCTCCACTTTCACTTGAAGTAACCTCACTTGCTCCACCGTCCAAGGTGCTATTCTGTCTTGCAGTGAGAAATATTGTAAGAATGCTTTCCATTTTCAAACTTAATAATTAAGTTCATCTACCGAAGAGATGCTTCTCACCTGATGTTCACTGCTATCAGGATCAGAATCTGAAAAAGAACTCTGTTCTGTTGTACAAGCACATGAATGTCAACGTCAAAATAGTGAAATACCACCCAATGGTCATTTCAAAACATGATATTTGCACACCCACCCATATCTTCATAAAATATTACATGACTAGGTGTATGGAAGGATATGAGCACTAGAATAATGTTTCATATTCTGTAACATTTCAAATGACTTCTCTGCCCTTGTAACCTGAGAAAAAGTTTGACGGAAACAAAAGTTTTTAAACCACACTAACCTGTGTTATTGTTAGCAGTAATATCCAGGCTGGTGTTTGGTGCATTAAGCTGTGATATAACCTGAGCACCAACCACATTTGCAAACATTGTCGCGGATTCTTTGTGCTCCTCAGTAAGACCAACATATAACATATCATCCAGTCTCTTCTGCAAGATGCACAAGCACATACCATGACTGCATTGAAGAAAGAAGCAGAGGGGGAAGCAAACAACTATATGATGCAATTATCGTAGCTTCAAAAGCTTATTTATTACCTTTGCAACTTGTAGCACATATTTACCAAGAATCTTGTATTTCTGTACACAGTGGCGCACTTCATGTGCTTCTGCTGTATAAGAATTGTTTGTCAAACCTGCAACCTAATGATTGAAAAAAATCCACCAAACTTTGTCACACATCACAGATATCATTAAAAAGAAACTCCACAAATAAAAGGTTTGAAAATTTCAATTGCATTTGGTGGTTAAAACAGTAAAACATATTATAATTGAATTATGATTTCAGGAAACAGAAAAACGTTCATAGCATTTGCAGAAATTGATGTAAGAATCTCAACACTACTAAAGAAGCACATTGCACATGCGGAAGCACCTGAAAGGTGGCTCCATTATGTACAATATCCCAAGCCACAGGATGCTTGATGTATTCTTCTAACGGCATTGCAAAATCTTCCATGTCATAAGGATCATTGCTCGGGATAGTATTCAGTCTCCTGCTTTGCCTAGCATCTCTCTGTCCATTTAGATCTACATCAATCATACAGAAATAGCATGGAAATATGCAAAAACATATTTAAAACATAAAGGCCAAATAGTAGAACCTAGTACTTGGTAACTCATTAACACATTGGCCAACAGAGGCAATACAAAGTCACGAATTTACTTTCTTTATGGAAACTTAGTAACTAATATTCCCATCTTCAACAATAAATGAATGGCTTTATTTGTATATTTAAACGCATCTAGATCCATAACCATATCATAAAAAGAAAATCTATGCCTAAGATTACTGTTCCCAAGAGTCGGGCTCCATGCTCTTTGATACAGGTTACAGCGTATCGCGACCTTTTTACATCCTTACATGGAATTAGAAGCATGGAAATAAAATTCACAAATAGGCAAATATTGGACAGCAAATAAAATGAAATATACCCTGGCAAATAGGTCTTCCCTCATCCAAGGAACCAGATACTTCCATGGCCAGATATCCAGTGTGCTAATTCCTTTCGTCTTAGAGCGCAAGCGTGAAGCCATTCGTGTTGCAGATGTCAAGTTTGGATGCACCAAAAATCTAGCTGCAACCTCCATAGAAAACTCGTAAGTACTAAAGACACGGTCAACTGGATCCCTAAGTATGGTAATCACAGAAGTTCTCTCCCTTGGAAGTTTAGATGTCACGCTATAGTCATCATGTGTAACTAACAGTCTACATTTTGGTTTTCTGCAAATTCACAAAAATAATAGAAAACAATAAATAAGAAACACATTATGGATTTTATAGTAGATTTCTACACTAAGAAGTGGCTTTTCAACTATAGACGAAGAGTATGGTGACCTTATAGAAGCTGTTATACTTCAGAGTCGAACAAAAAACAACCACAAAGATCTGTTATAACTTTGTTGCGTAAAAATGTTATAAAAGCCGCATAAATCAGTGCATGCAAAGACTAGTAATAGCAAAGCTGCAGGAAGCCTCTACATTTACAGATAAATAAATAGATTATAATGAAAGGAACACAACCTGCAAGATTCTAGAACAACAGAGAAACTAATAAATGGTAAAGGCCTTTTTAGATGTTATAGGTTTCTTAACAGTCACAGCACCCTAAAAAAGAGTTAGCACTTTACTCAAAAGTACCTCAGTCAGTTGGGGCTACTCACTCACTGTGCTACAAAGTACCAACTTTACGAACAACCAAAAAAAAATCTTAGCAAAAAAGAGCTACATAAGGCATAAAAACGAATAAGAATTGAGGCAGCACCTTGGATCAAAGCGCAATTTATCATAAGAGCGAGGGCATTCCAGGGAGCTGGGATACAATTTTTTTAAAAAGCTGCAGAAACAACACAATCATCAAACAAGTCAATGAATTTATTTTTTTTTGACAAAACAAGTCAATGAATTGAACATTACCGTTAAATAAAAATTTATATAAAGGAGATATACCAGTGAAAATAAGTGCGGCCTCCCGTTCTAGGGACATGCAAGAAAAACAGCAAATCCCTTAGCGTATGCTTATCTTCTTGTACGATTTCTTTATCAAGCGAAGAATGCGTCCAACTCTTAACAACTCTTTCACAGTGTCCAAAATCATTTTCAGCAAAAGAAGCACTCACTAACACATCCAAAGAATATATCAAAATCAAACACCGGTTAATCAACAAAAACAAAAAACGTAAATAAACGATGCATCATGAGTTATACCTAATCCAACGAGAAACAGCAATGCACAGTACTTTAGAATAGGATCCATGCACGAAATCCCTAACCGGAGAGAAATGAAAGCGTTAATTGATAAAGAGGGAAAAGTAAAGAGAAACATCAATGGTTGTTAATGGACCTACCTGTATCGAATTACGGGATCTCGTGCTCAGAAATTCCAACAACTGTGTTGGGATTCGGTGAGACAAACGTCGCGATCGAGGTGGATTCAAAAACCCTTTGTTTCTTTGTGTTTTTTTTTATTATATAGATGAAGCTGAGATTTTCTCTCTAATTACCAAACAGAAACTTTGCCGGGAAAATGAATGAGAGTGAAGTTGAAAATTGAAACAGTAGCGGCGAAATGACTGTGAAACGGTGAAGACTGGAAAAAATGAACGGTATTTATTTTTTCCTGTTTGTTTCGGTTTCGTGCACGAAATTTCACCCTTTCAAGTTTCAACTACTGCTACTACTACTGTCTCATGAAATGGAAAAGGTGGGATGGAGGGGTAAAATCGTGAAAGAATGTTGTTTCGGACGTGGCGGCGGCTTTCTGCCAAATAAGAAAATTAAATAATTGCAGATTAATTTTTTTTGACCAAAGATTATTATTATTTTTGGATAGAAAATTTGCTGATTTTATTACGCTTTGTTATGGAAATGGAAAACAGAATCAGACAGCACCGGTGCTTCCATTTTAAAAAGAGGAAAAACATGGTTGGATTTTTAAAAAAATGAGGAAAAGATAGTGATAAAGAACCCGATAAATAAAACATTTTTCATTAAAATTATTTATTTTAATTACAATTAAACAAAGTAATTTTATTTTATTTTGACAAAATGGAGTAATTTTATAAATTACTGGTATGAAGTTTTTTTTTTGACAAAAATAGGATATTGTGTTAAATGCTATGATTGGTTAAATTGAGTCGAGCAGTATTAAATCTCAACCGTTAACCCAGGGGTGGTTGAGCGGTTGGGGCTCATCCTCCCTTAACCAAGTGTCGAGAGTTCAATCCTCGCATTGGGTACGGAGCAGCTTTAGATAGATCCCCGGGCCAGCTGTCTCACCCTTCGAGGTGCCTCCAATCCAGCTAGAGGATTAGTCACCGCGTTCGGCGGTGGATACCCTGGTCTCGACCAAAAATATCTCAACCGTTGATGAATTTTTATACTATATCCTACGGTCAAATTTAATGGTAGATCGGTAAAGGATTTGATTTGCCCCCTCCCCCACCCTAAAAGCACCCGAAATTTTTTACCATTTAATTATTGATGTTTTTTTATATAACCAATTGAATTATTGATATGTTAAATAGTATACTTTGCAATATTTTCTATTTTTAAGTTTTTTGGTTGGATGTGTCGTAAAAAAAGTTATTTGGTTGGACACCTTTAATAAACACAAGAATAAAAGTCTTGAGTTTCGATTTTTGTTTACACGTTGATCTATATTTGTTATAGGTGACTGAATTTGGAGGGTTGGTCAAGATCAATGAAAGCCTCGACGAGTTTTTATAACTATACTTATATATTGCCCACCATTATTTGTAACGAGCGAGGGAAATAACATGATTGTGATAGGCTTTACGAATAGCATGATAATCGACTACAATATATGCTTAGTACGCTCATGGAAAATCAAATGTGCAACAATCTGGATGACACTTGTTGTTGTCGAATATTCAAATACAGATACTGTTGAATTTCACAGAGACAGCAGTAGCCAAAATTGTAAGTACAGCAATAGTCGAATAATGCAAAGGCTGCTGAAGTAGTCGAAGGTGCAAGGGCTGCAGTAGTCGAAATTCTGCTGTGGTCGAATTGCAGCAGCAGTCGAATTGTAGTTGTAGTAGAATTTGCAATGATAGTTGTGTTCAAATCTGCAGAGACAGCTGCATAGATGGAAGCAGTCGAACCTGTAGCGACAGAGGCAGTCGAACCTGCAGTGACAGAAGCAATCGAATCTGAAGAGACAGCTGTGGTCGAATTTATTGCTGCTGTCGAATTTGTCAAGAGACAGAGATGCTGCGAACCAAACCTGCAAACAAAAAGAGTTAGAAAATAACCGGAGGCGTCTTTCGACTGCCCTGAAGAATTTATCCGCCTCTACAGCGCAAATTCCCCGAGGTACAACCGGCTCTTCTCAATCGCAGTAGCGAAAGAGGTATCCGAACTAGCAAGAGTAACATGGTATGGAATCAGGATATGAACCCAGGAGAGTGATATTTAGAAGGAGTGAAAATGGCTCTCTTCTATATTCCCTTCAAGGCCAATGGAGAACGCTTATATAGGCTTTCAGAGATAGCCGTTTGAAGCATAGGCTCCAGCCATTTAATAGCCAGTCAACAACCGTTATAAAATAAATTGTAATCAAGCCGGTTTATTTTTGCAGTTACGAAATGGATTGGTTTAAATGAAAATAGCTGTTAAACGAAAATAATAGTTACAAAATAAAGGAAATTAAATTTCATTTTTCGACCAAAACTGGGAAGAACATCTGCAACCCATTTCGACCAAAACTGGGAAGGATATTTTGTGTCGAAATGTTTGTCTGTGTCGAAATATATTTGTTTGTGTCGAAAATATTTGTTTTGAGTCGAAAATATTTGTTTGTCCAAATTCACTTAGAAGTTTTGAAATATCACAAAATTTACAACACTTGTATTGTCAACATCAAGAGGTGTGGGTTCGATTTGAGGAAATCCAAGTTCAGCCAAAAGACCATGAAGCCAAATTATTTTCGAGCAAGCAGTAGATATGACACGGTACCCTGATTCAATAGAGGATTTAGAGACTCTGATTTGCTTCTTACTCTTCCATGAGATTAATGAATAACCAAGAAACATGCACCAACTAGGGACAGAGCGTCAAGTGTCAGAACACCCGGCCTAATCGGAATCACTATAGGCAATCAACCGGTTGTAAATGTGTTTTAAATAATCCCACATTTCTTGAGTAGTTGAAAAAGAGGGCAAATTATTGATCATATGAGGATCAATAACAATGAGAATCCAAGAAATAATCTAAGCATATTTGACTTCTGACGCATCAAAAGCAGTTCTATCTTCTGGCGCCTTATAAATCCATCAAGGTGACTCCATAATATTTTCCCTTTAACACACATCTTAAATTGAACTTCCCAAGAAGCATCATAGTTCTTACTGGTGAAGCGGACACAAAAATTATCTCTTTCCTTTTCGGAAGCCATTAAATTGTTGTTGTAGCAACAAAGAGACAGAACAACAACAAAAAAATAAAAAAAATAAAAAGATGAGGCTTCAGATAACATAAATAGCGCACACAAACGAGATGTGAGAATAAGATCTTGCAAATCTTACAGAACCAAACGAAACCACGCGGGAGACCAGAATCGAACCAGCAAGAACAAACAATGTGAGCAGGAATCACGCAAGAAACCACAAACAGCGTGACCAGAACCACGTGCAACAAACCAAGAAACCACGAACAACGAACAGAAACAGAAGACTCGTCGAAGCAGGAGGTAGTCATCACGAACGGAAATCGCAGCCAAAGAATGCTAACAGAAGCAGGAACGTTCGAATGGGAGGGCTCGCACCACACACCGAACAAGAGGAATCGCACCACTCACAGGAAAAGACGCACCAGAAGAACCCACAAGAGAGGATGCACCAGGAAAGAGATTAAGAAGTCGCAACAGGAACCAAGTAACAAGGACCAAACCTAGTCTGATACCATGCCATGGAATTTGGCTTGATGTCTCTTCTTTGTTATTGCTTCTTTAAATAATATTTTGAGTAATTACAATATATTATGACAAATATGCTATTGCCTAATTTATCTACCCATCGTAGGAAAGTAAGTCATTTTTTCTGGTTTCTATGTTATTGGTGCGCAGTATCCACGATTTGCTGGTGACTAATCTACGCCAGAGAACTTGATTGACCATGTGTATACCCGACTTTACCGATCCGGGTGTTATCCCCTCTCAAGAGAGTATTTACAACAAAAGAGAATCAATTTGTCAAATCAATTTCTAATTCACAATAATATTTTATTTAGTTAATTTAAAATAGATATTTAATATAATCCTTAATCTAGGTAAAAATAAAAAGAATGAAATGTATCTGGATGAATTTAAAGAGAAGAATTTATTTTATTAAAATTTCTATTTTCATTTCATAGTTAAACAAAAATTGTCCCTCACCGTTGGTTGCCTTGGCAATTTTAATGACATGGGGACGTCAATTTCTGCCCCAAGTAGTCCTGGGAAAGGTAAATGTAGACTCTGTTCGTAAGTGTTCTTAATATTAAAACTATCTTGATAATACTTCAGATTCTCAAAGAGTTTTGATTATAACAAAGAACAATTGGATGAACAAAATTTTTAAATATTTAACAAGTGTGCAAAGTGTACAGATACTAAAATATAGGTAAAAATACGATTTTGGTCCCTTAAGCATATTTTAAATTTTAGTTTAGTACTTTAAGTTTGTTTTTTTTTTACTTTGGTCCTTTAAGTTTATTTTAAATGTCACTTTCTCCTTTCTGTTCATTCTAGTTAACGAGGAGCTGACGTATCTGTTAATTTGATTTTATATGTGGATTTGAGTTTTTTTTTTAAATTTCAGCTTAGTTCTTCAAGTTTTTTTTCTCACTTTTGTCCTTTATGTTTCAAGTTTTTAACAAAGTTAGCCTTTTTTGAACTTTTCATCCAAACCCGTTATAGAAGCTCAACTGGCCGTTAAGTCACGACACCGCTAGCAACGCGATGGACGCAGCCGCAGTTCTCCTTCATTTCTTTCACACTCGGAAATCTCTATGTCTCTCTGCCCCACCACAAACCAGGGAAGAAGTTATGGGCATGTAGGTATTTTGTAGTAAAGTTCTCAAAATTTCTTCCTCGCCATCGGAAGAATATGATAGATAGGGAAAATGGGTTTGGTAACATTTGGAGTTTGGATGGAAAGTTCAAAAAAGACCAACTTTGTTAAAAATTTGAAACATAAAGGAACAAAGTGGGAAAAAAAACTTAAAGGACTAAACTGATTTTTTTAAAAAACTTAAATTCATATGTGAAAACCACATAGGCTACTAGTCATCAATTTAATGGACACATCATCTTCAGTTAACTAGAATGGACGGAAAAGACGAAACTAATATTTAAAATAAACTTAAAGGACCAAGGTGAGAAAAAACAACTTAAAGGACTAAACTGAAATTTGAAATAAACTTAAAGAACCAAAAATGCATTTTTGCCTAGAATATGAGTACTCTTATAAAAGAAGAGGTTTGCTATTAAAATAAGACTGGAAAAAACAATGAGTTCCTATACAAATTATTGGTTGTGTCTAATATTTAAACCTAGGCTAAATTGAATGTAAATAAGTTTGATGGCGGTGTTTTGGAGCCAATTTTTAGGTGGGTTTCACAATCATTTTAGTGGGTCCCGTTATGGTAAAATGTATTTTTTTAATGCGATTACCTTTTAACCCTAAGGCAAAATTTATGCTAACCAAATTGTTTTACGGTACTTTAGAGTTTGAAACAACATTTAATTGTTCAAATATACGAAGTTCGATCTTTAATAATCGATTTCATGAAAATAAAATTTATTTTATGACAAAGTACTAAAGTGCGACCCTGTTCTGTACCGAGCAGTTTTTTGGTCGGCTGCTGTTGGTAGGTCTCTTGTTGTCCTGGCAGGAGGTCATTGAGCGCCCGGGGGGGGTACCTGTAAGCCACTCCGACGCTCAAGTCAGTGTATCGAATATATGAGTGAAGGTACTAAGGATTAGAGATTGAACCTTTTCTAGGGCAAAATTTGCCAGTATTTATAGGAAACCGTGCCCTCTCGTGGATCGTTGGATGGGCAGAGTCGATCTTGACCATCCAAGCATGTTGGGCTCGCATGAGGTGCATATGGGCTGAATCGGTTGGGCTGATCCATATTACTTGCTAAGCGCACCTTCTGGTTTTGCTAATGGGACCCCCTGGTTGACTCCAGAACAGTTGCCCCCCAAGCCGAGATTATTCCGAAGGATGGTCTTGGCTTGAAGGATTTTCGTCGGTTTGCCGGATCTGTGAGGTTACGCGGGACACTGCCTTTGTAACAACCGTGTTCTGTCATTTTCACTCTCTAAAGTAAAAAAGGAGAAATTTTTTCTAAGTGTTGCTTTGTCTGTCTGGTCGGGTCGTATGAGATCACTTTGTTGCGACCGTGACTCACACCTCCTTCGGTGTAATCCTTCTGCCCGGCACCAAGCTAGGGTGATGTATCCTGATGTTGGCGCCGCCTTGTGCCAAGTGCTCTGAGGTTGGCGCCCTCTTGGCGCCTTGTGCCAGGATGCTCTGAGATTGGTGCCCTCTTGGGTGCCCTGTGCCATACCCCCTGATGTTGGTGCCCTCTTGGGCGCCTTGGGCTAAGGTGCTAAGACATCCCGATGTTGGTGCCCTTGTGGGCGCCTTCCCGGATGTTTGTTTGTTTTTGAGAGTTGGCGCCCTCCTGGGTGCCTTGAGTGTTGTTCCCTGCTTGCGTGTGCTGGATGGCTTATCGTGGAGCAGATTTTGCTTGACAAGGTTCGGTGCTCTCGTGAGTGTCTTACTGCATAGTGCTGACCACCCTGTTGCAAAGGATTTGTTTTCAGACTGCCCCCTGCCAGGCGCCCCTCTGCTGGGCGCTGCTTGCTTCTGCCAGGCGCCCTCCTGGGAGCTGACTGCTCCTGACTGGCGCCCTGCCAGGCGCCCTCATGGGCGCTGGCTGCTTCTGCCAGACGTCCTCATGGGTGCTGGTTTTGTGTGGACGTATGCTTGGCACTCCGTTTTATTTTTGTCGTTCCTCCTGACTCTTAACCTGCCTTCTTACCTATGAATTCTCAGGGCCTGCTTGGTGCCGAGGGGAGTTGCTCTTACCATCTTCCATTGACGCGAGTCTTTGCGGCTTCTAATTTACTGAGATAACTTCCGAGCGGACTTTCCGTTTATCTTTCTAGGTTCTTTGTTCTTTTGAGCAAGAGGAATCTTGCAAAGTCCCCAACCTCGGGGGAAGGGGGTTGTCTCTAAGTTTTCCTGTCTGTCTCGCGACTGTTTGTTCTGCCCCCTGTCCTGTAGGTTGAGAGATGGCAAGGTCGAAGAAGACGACTCGGATGCACCCTACCGCTCACCTTGCTAAGAGTCAAGCTGATGACTTTGAAGAGGGGACTGGTGATACCATGCCTTCGGAGGGGATTGGTGATACCGTGCCTTCGGAGGGGACTGGTGCCCTTGGCTTTGTTGATACTTCCTTTGTCTTGCTTATTTTTCACGCTTCTGAACGTATCATCTCCTATCGCCTCGTGGCAATGTTCTCTTTGTCAAGAGTTTATCAGAATCGATCCGATTTAAATTCCCCACTAGAGGTTGCGACATTTGCGATGCCGCTTCGCCCATCTAGGGACTCTGACAGGAGTTTATCATAATCGATCCGAACTTAACTCGCCCATCAGAGGTTGCAACCTTTTCGATATGCCGCTTCGCCCATCTAGGGACTCTGACTGGAGTTTATCAGAATCGATCCGAACTTAACTCACCCATCAGAGGTTGCGACCTTTTCGATATGCCGCTTCGCGCCTTAGGTCTCTTACAAGAGTTTATCAGAATCTATCCGAATTTAACTCACCCATTAGAGGTTGCGACATTTGCGATGCCGTTTTGCCCATCTAGAGACTCTGACAGGAGTTTATCAGAATCTATCCGAACTTAACTCACCCATTAGAGGTTGCGACGTCTCTTGATAGCCGCTTCGTGAACCGAGTAGGTCGACTCGTGCCCCTGCGATCCAGGCAGTCCCTCCCTGCCCGGTAGGTAGGATCTCAAACTAGCATTTCCCCCTCCTTCCTATGGAGTTGGACCCTTTCTCTTTTTTTATTAATCTTGGGGAAGTTTCCTTTGGGAATAAGTGTTACTGCTAGGGACCAGTGTCATGGATCAGCTCTTTAATGTTGTCCTTGAGGGTGTTGCATTTGCTGTGCCTAATCAAGGTAGATCATCCTTCTTGCTGCCGTCCTGCGTTGGTATTGAGCTGCGTCAGTCGGGGGGTCTCCTCGATGGTGATCCCCGGCGGTGTCTCTGGTGAATATTGACCTGGTTCCACCGTTGCCCCCTAAGTCGAGATTATCCTGGGGGATGGTCTTGACTTGACGTTGTCGTTTAGAATGCCCTTGTAGGTTAGGTCGCCCTTTCGGCTCGTGTCGTTGTCGGGCCTGCTAAGTTTGTCAGCTGATCACAGCGATTATCCTGTTGGAGCAATTGTTTTCTACCATGTGCAAGTAGGGGGAGGCTCCTTTTCTTCCGTTGGTGGCGCCCTGATGGGCGCCTTCCTGGGTGCCGCCTGTGGCTGCCTTGGCGCCCTGCCAGGCGTCCTTCCGTGCCTTACGTGCTCATGCACTATTTAATTTCCTCGGATGCTCACGCATCGTTCTACTTCCCTAGGTGCTCGTGCACCATTTTATTTTCTCATGTGCTCGTGCACTATGTTATTTGCTCACGTGCTCCTGCACTCTCTATTTGCTCACGTGCTCGTGCACTATGTCATTTCCTCACGGACTCGTGCACTCGCATGCTCATGCATCCTTTAATTTTCTTATGTGCTCATGCACTAGTTATTTGTCTTGTGTGTCAGAGGTTACGACTTCGATGCCGCTTCGCACCTCGTGGGACTCTGGGGAGTTTATTCAGATCTCGGTCTGAACTTAATTTTCGTCAGAGGTTGCGACTTCGATGCCGCTTTGCCCATCTAGGGACTCTGACAGGAGTTTATTCAGATCTCGGTCTGAACTTAACTTCCGTCAAAGGTTGCGACATTTGCGATGCCGCTTCGCCCATCTAGGGATTCTGGGGGAGTTTATTCAGATCTCGGTCTGAACTTAACTTCTGTCAGAGGTTGCGACATTTGCGATGCCGCTTCGCCCATCTAGGGCCTCTGACAGGAGTTTATTCAGATCTCGGTCTGAACTTAACTTCCGTCAGAGGTTGCGACATTTGCGATGCCGCTTCGCTCATCTAGGGACTCTAGAGGAGTTTATTCAGATCTCAGTCTGAACTTAACTTCCGTCAGAGGTTGCGACATTTGCGATGCCGCTTCGCCCATCTAGGGACTCTGACAGGAGTTTATTCAGATCTCGGTCTGAACTTAACTTCCGTCAGAGGTTGCGTCTTCGATGCCACTTCGCATCTCGTGGGACTCTGGGGGAGTTTATTCAGATCTCGGTCTGAATTTAACTCCTGCCAGAGGTTGCGACTTCGACGCCGCTTCGTACCTCGTGGCAGAGTTTGATGTTGACTTGCGTTGGTCGGGGGATCTCCTCGATGGTGATCCCCAGTGGTGCCTCTGGTGGATATTGATTCGGTTCCACCGTTGTCCCCCAAGTTGAGTTTATCTTGAGGGATGGTCTTGACTCGACGTCGTCCTTGTAGGTAGGTATCTCTGGTGTCTGTGACCTCACGGTCTCGTCATTTGCTTGACTTCCGCGCCTTTCTTGATGCCTGCTACCCAAGACCTCTTGGTCTCATGCTTTGCTAGCGGTTTCGTTTATCCTAGG
Source organism: Astragalus membranaceus (assembly GCA_039519185.1). Lineage (NCBI taxonomy): Eukaryota > Viridiplantae > Streptophyta > Magnoliopsida > Fabales > Fabaceae > Astragalus > Astragalus membranaceus. The sequence continues at coordinate 117,113,770 of CM076850.1, forward strand.
CCAAGTCCTCGTGGCCATCCGGCTCGGGCCTCTTCATATATGCTTGTCACACTTGCCTCGTTCCACTCTTGACTATGGAGTTAGGCCCTTTTTCTTTCTTGATCTTAAGGAATTTTTCTTTGTAACAAGTGTTGATGTTAGCTAGCGCCATACATTATGCTTTTGTGCTTAAACAACAAAATTCATAACTAGATCTAGCCCTAGGCTCAGATCCTGATGCCCCGCTCCCTATTCAGAGTCACGAGTTTCATCCTCTTCCTCCTTGTTGCCAACCTTGGCGTCTTCTTGGTACGCCATGTTGTCTTCTTCATAGTCCATGTACTTTGTGCCTTCCGAAGGAACTCGTACAGGCTTCGGGGTTTGTTAACCCCCATGTCTCTTTGAAACAGGCTTCCCTTCTTGAGGCCATTCTTCATGCAAAAGAGCATCCTCTTGTCTTCAAGGTCCCTGACGTTGGTAGACTCCTTGTTGAACCTTTCCAGATATTCTCTAAGTGTTTCTTTCTCTCCCTGCTTGATTGCTCTAAGAATCTCTTCAGAATTGGGTTTCAGCCGAGAGGCAATGAAACGAGCTGTGAACATTCTCGCCAGCCGGCCCCATGAGGAGATGGAGTTCGGCCCTAGCTCTTGAAACCACTCTAATGCGGAATTTTCGAGAGTGAGGGGGAAGATTTTGCAGTGAACAGGCTCCCTGACGCCTCTATGGCTCAGTATCGGGGAGAAGTGTGCTAGATGACGGTCTGGATATCTGGTTCCATCATACGTCTTGAGGGCTGGCAGCTTCTCCAAGGCCCTTGGGGTTTGGCAGTCGACCACCCTGCGAGTGAAAGGTCCTTCCTCCGAAAACCCTCTTGAGTTTCGGGGGAGGTGTCCCCATAGTCCAACTCATGATACCAGCGCCGGTCGGGGAATCTCCTTGATGGCGATCTTCGGTGGTGCCTCCTATGGGTATTGACCTTCTGTCGATAGCGCCCTCTTGGGTGCCTCGTTGTTGTTCGCTATTGTTGTCGTAATTGTTGTTGATGCCCCCCTCATAGGCGCTCGGGTGCTTGGTTGTTAGGCGTTGGATACTTGCCTATCAGGATTCGGCACCCTTCTGGGCGCCTTAGGTGCCTACCTGCCCCAGTCGGGGTGCCGCCCCGTGGAGCAGGATCTGGCGCCCTCGCGGGCGCCTTGGGCGTCTTGTTACGTTGCTGAGAGTCGGTTGGCTCCCTGATTTTGACGCCCTGCGCCATGCATCCTGATTTTGCCGCCCTCCTGGGCGCCTTGCGCCAAGACGCTGCTCTCTGCTGCTGGCGCCCTCACGGGTGCCCTGTTTCATGTGTCCTGATGTTGGCGCCCCCTGGGCCCCTTGTGCCAAGATGCTGCTTCCTGGTGTTGGCGCCCTCGTGGGCGCCCTTCCTGGGTGTGGAGACATCCGAATTGGATTTTGAGCTCAACACGAGAATTGTAGCTCTGCTTTTTAGATTTCCAACGCATGCTCACACGCCTCCATTGGATAAAAGTAGACGAAGTTATTGACTGCAGGCTAGAGCACCCTTCTGGGTGCCGGGTGCCAGGCACCTTGTATGATGCCGGGTCCTTCTTGTTGTTGATGCATTGGTGTTGGCCACATGTGTGCCAAGCGCTAGGCACCCTCTATGGTGCGCCACTAAGTATGGAGTTAGGTCGGCGGGGGAGATGTTCAACACTCGCAGTAAATCTTCAAAAATAACGTCTATTGAGCTTCCTTGGTCAATGTTGGTGCGAAAAGGTGATGTGCAAGTATACACAATCGCAACAAGTAATATAATGATATGTAAAGTTCGTTCCCACAGGGAATGGAATTAATCTAAGAAGTTTAAGTGATTAGAAACTTCGTAAAAAGAGTTAAGTGACAAATAAAAGTGTTGTGTTGTAAACATAATGATTTGAGATAAAATATTAGTGAATTAAAAGTATTTAGAAGTGAGTTGGATAGCTCAATAGTTGTGTAAATTCCCAAGAGTAATGTTCAAATAATATTTAGACGCTGTAGCGTTAAGCGCTGTAGCGCTTCAGAATCCGTAGACGCTGTAGCGCCTTGGTGGCGTGCCTTTCAGGCACTATCGTCAGGGTTATGTTACAAGACTCCTATGTCTAGGCTCTAAATAAGTTTTACCCCTGTATATTAAGCTCTTACAACATTTGCCTTATGAACTATTACTCCCCTATGTCTAGAGTTAAGTAGTACTTCCTTTAAATGTCTTTAAAGGGTTTTCATTCATATCATTCCTTGAGTTCTCTCTGTGAACCATGTCTGTACCCACAAAGCTAATTTATTTTAGTTGATCATTTCCAAAACAAAGCTGAAAGCGTTATGACACAAGGAATAAAACACAAACATCATAATATTATACAAAAGTTACTCAAGGTTCATTACACACCAAGAACAATCCAACTACAACAAAGTTAGCTCATCACAAGCTCCATCAACATAATACAACTAGAGAGTGTGTATTACCGTAAGAAGACAAGGGAAGAGTGGTTGCAAAAGATACACTCCAATGATCCCAAGTAGTATACGAAGGATGAAGTTGAGGCGTGAGCAAAACCTTGAATGAAAACTAGAAAACTATCCTAAAAATAAAAGCTTAAGAGTGGAATAACAATGGAGAAAAAAAATACTATGTCACAAGTGGTTCTTCTTCCAAGTTACAACTCTCTATGTCTACGTATGTTACTGTCTAATGAAGCATTCTATTATATTCTAAACTAACTAAGTCTTAATAAAATAATAATATTAAATCATGATCATAAAACTTAGATATTATCCTTAAGTTACTTTACAAAAAGTGCTAATGATGGAAGTCACCAACTATCACATGGGTTCCATTTAGGAGGCGCCAAGTGTAGTTTAGCATCCACTTGGAAGTCAAAATATCAAGCGGAGAAGAAGAGATAAGGGTGATGACTCACCGTATCCTCAAGTGGTCACACAAATATCTCAATGGTCAGCCGCCTTATAACGCTGTAGCGTCTCCTTGATAGCATACCGCTGCAGCGCTAAAGCAAAACATCAAACATATTTACAAAGGCATTGATTATGCCCAAGGTTTAGGGAATTGACTTATAACCTGTATTTACTCTAATATTCATATATTCACATATTTAAGTACTAGAATTACTTGAGAAGTGAGCTTGACTTAAGTATCAAGAGCATAAATAACCTGTATTTACTCTAATATTCATGGGCGCTGGCTGTTCCATCATAGGCATCCTGCCAGGCGCCCTCATGGGCGTTGGCTGTTTCATCATAGGCGCCCTGCCAGGCGCCCTCATGGGCGCTGGCTGCTTCATCATAGGCGCCCTGCCAGGCGCCCTCATGGGCGCTGGCTGCTTCAATACAGGCACCCTCATGGGCGCTGGCTGCTTCATCCTAGGCGCCCTGCCAGGCGCCCTCATGGGCGCTAGCTGCTTCATCGCAGGCGCCCTGCCAGGCGCCCTCATGGACGCTGGTTGCTCCATCATAGGCATCCTGCCAGGCGCCCTCATGGGCGCTGGCTGCTCCAAGATAGGCGCCCTGCCAGGCGCCCTCATGGGCGCTGGCTGCTCCAACATAGGCGCCCTGCCAGGCGCCCTCATGGGCGCTGGCTGCTTCATCCCAGGCGCCCTCATGTGTGATGCTTCGAGTCTGGGGTCTGCCTCTGGGAGCCATGGAGCAGCAAGAGAAAAATTCGAGGAGTAGTGATTGTGAAAGATAGATATCTCCCACTGTGGTCGCCAATGTTCTGTACCGAGCATCTTTTTTGTCGGCTGCTGTTGGTAGGTCTCTTGCTGTCCTGGCAGGAGGTCAGTGAGCGCCGGGGGGGGGGGGGGGGGGGTACCTGCAAGTCACTCCGATGCTCAAGTCAGTATATCGAATATATGAGTGAAGGTACTATATAAGGATTAGAGATTGAACCTTTTTTAGGGCAAAGTTTACCTGTATTTATAGGAAATCGTGCCCTCTCGTGGATCGTTGGATGGGCAGGGTCGATCTTGACCATCCAAGCATGTTGGGCTCGCATGAGGTGGATATGGGCTGAATCGGTTGGGCTGATCCATATTACTTGCTAAGCGCAACTCCTGGTTTTGCTAATGGGACCCCCTGGTTGACTCCAGAACAGACCCCAAGCAGTGTCTTTGTGTTTCATGGTACTTTAGGGTTCATTTTCTTTTAACCGTTTAAATACACAAATTTCGTTCATCAATAACTGATTTGTTGAATAAAATTACTTTCATGACAAAATACGTAAAGTACGATGCTAAACTGTGTACAGAAAAAATTTCAACTGTTCAAATACTCAAAGTTCTTTCCTCAATAACCAGTTTGGTAAAAAATAAAATAAAATTGTGATAAAATACGTAAAGTGTGACGTTGAGCAGTGTGTTTTCGGGTACTTTAGGGTTCAGAAAAAATTAACTTTTCAAATAGGCAAAGTCCGTTCCTTGATAACCGATTTTGTGAAAAATAAAATTAATTTCATGACAAAATATGTAAAGTGCGGCGCTAAGCAGTGTAGGGTACTTTAGGGTCCGAAAATTTTTTTGATGTTCAAATACGCGAAATTCGTTCCTGCATAACCGAGTTGGTGGAGAAAAATAATTTCGTGAGAAAATAAATAAAGCGCAGTGCTAAGTAGCGTGTTTTGAGGTACTTTAGGGTCTGGAATTTTTTTTTAAATGTTCAAATACGTGAAATTCGTTCCTCAATAACCAGTTTGGGGAAAAAAAATTAATTTCTTGACAAAATACTCTAGCGCATTCAAATATGCAAATTTCGTTCTTCTACAACCGGTTTGGGAAAAAAAAAATCGTAACAAAATATATAAAGTGTGACTCTAAGCAATGTGTTTTGGGGCACTTTAGGGGTTGGAAAAATTTTAACTATTCAAATACGCCAAGTTCGTTCCTCAATAACCGGCTTACACAAAAGAAAAATTAATTTTGCGACAAAACATGTAAAGTGTGGCACTTATCAGTGTATTTTGAGTACTTTAGGGTTTGGAAAAAAATTTAAGTACTCATCACAAACCTCTTCTTCTTTAACAAGCCTCCATGTGGACCATCAGAAGTTCTCAACAGGAAAGTTGTTAAAACAAAAATGAAGTAATTATAGAGTTGAATTTAAAATAATTGGGACATTCCAAATAATACTTTTATTTTTTTTCTCTAAAAAAACTTTAGTTTTGTTTTCATTTTTAACTCAAATTACTTACGTGAGCATTTTTTTCCATATTAAAATTTAACATCGATATATGTCACTAATATTGTTTCATCACATATCTTTATCTGTCAGTTAGATTTTCTTTTTTTTTTTATATAAAATTTTCCAATAATATGCTGCATATTAAATAGTTCAAGCACCTAACAAGTCGAAATATGTATAATACTATTTATTTTTTTATAAGGATATCCAGTGCATCCCACGGGTCAGGTAAGATCTAGTTATTGATAAAGAAAAACCACAGTAAACATGCCTCCCGGATATAAGAGCATTTGATCATTTAACATTAGTACTTGGAAGACACATCCATTGGAAGATACTTTGTCTAGGAGTGTAATAGAACGGAATGTTTTTTTTTTATAGGCAACAGAATGATTGGTTTGGTTTGGTTCGGTTCATTAGATAAACTATTCCAAAATAAGGAAACCAACATGTCACTTATTCTCTGTTCCCATCACAATGGAAAAATGTTTAATTGTAGTGAATAAGAGAAAAGTGTAAAAAAGTGAAATAAAAATTTAACATAAATATATTACAATTGTCTGAGAGCCATGACTCCCATGTAGGGCTATTCATTAGAACCAAAAAACTGAACTGCCGAACCGAACCGAACCAAAACTAACCGAACTATTACAAACAGTTTAGAACCGAACTGTTATTTTAAGTTCAGTTCAGTAACCGAACTGTTAGGTAAGTTCAGTTCAGTAACCGAACTGAACTGTTAAGGACTTATTGTTTATAAAACTAGAAGTCCAGTTCAGACCTCTTCATCGCTGAGCATTGAAGAATTTGATGTTGGAGAAGGATTCACTCACGGCATGTGGCTTTGGTTCAACTTAGTGGAAGCATGGGTATTTGTCTGGTTAAGCTTTTCAACTTTAAGGGGCACTGAAGATGCAATCTTAGTCTGCACTTGAGAAGCTTTTTGATGGTGCATTGATGGGTTCAGAATAATAACCACAAGATACGGATATGTTTTTTGATGCAAGATACGGATAAACAGTAAAAAACATATAATAAATGAGTTTTTTTTATTGCATTAGCAGTTGCTATATTCTGGTTGGGAGGTTAATATGCAATCTTATTCTTTTCTTGTCATTTTACTGTGACTTAATATGAAAACATATTATCAAATAGTATCTGCTGAAATAGTGATTGAATGACAGAGATTCCTAACAGCATGGTGAAGATGTTATAGTAGAACTGCCAGTGCAGTTTAGTTCGAACTAGTTCACTGCCAGAACAAACAGTTCAGTTCGGTTATTAGAACTGCTAGTGCAGTTCGGTTCAGTTCAAGTAAATTGCTTGACCAGTTCGGTTCAGTTCGGTTCGGTTTTCCTTCCGAACCGAACCATGAACAGCCCTACTCCCATGAGTTAATTGAAGAAGAGTTGTGATATTGATTGAATAGTGTGACCAAACTAACTATTAAGTGAGCTAACTACAAGAGTTTTACCGGGATGGTTAACTAACTCTTCCATATTTAACTCAACAGAATTCTATCTGGGTAATTAACTGAGTTTAATAACTGCCTGTAATAAATGATTACTATTACAATTAACACATACTGCTGCATGTTTCACTATAATAAACATTTTCATTGACTTAGATATAGGATTAGAACACCAACAAAATTATATGACCTGTAGTATTAACTTATATAGTTTGCAAAAAAATAAAAAGAAAGGGAACTCACTTCCAATTGCAGTTAACTTATTGAACAAAAGAATTCTGTATGCACTGTTGTTATAAAAAAATATTATTTGATCATTCACAGATGCATCTCCACAGTGGAATTCGATAACAAAATGAATTGTCAAAGGCATTAAATGATATAATAGTATATCATTGGACAAAGATATAATTTTTTTGCTTTTTACACTGACACTGCATAAAAAATAGTCTCTAAACAAAATTTGATTTACACTAGTGAAGGTACCCTGAACATTGAAAATAACCCCAAATAATAAAAGATCTTATAAAACACAGAGCCTGTTGTTTTAAACAAGAGAGTCCTTGCTTGATTTCTTAGACTCCTGACTCTCCTTTTCTTGATCATCCATATTTTTACCAGATAAAAGTGGTGAATTATCTTTACCTTTAACCTGAAGAAAAAAATATCAAGGTTAAAATAACCAAATTCTCATGAACATTTGTACACAAATATATCATGGGGACCAAAGAAAAATCAAGAAACAATTGGAGAAAAATATATGAAAAAAGCACCTGAGGTGCTAAGGGGGGATCAACTGAATGTTTCTTTTTGTTCTCTTGAGTGCAGAAGTAAGAATACAAGCCCATCCCAAAAACAGCAACCAATATTCCAACAATGTTTCTCTCAGTGAAAGGGTCATGTAGTAATGTGTAGCCAAATCCTAGAACAAGACATGTCTTGAGGTGGCCCAACACTTGATAAGTCACAGGAGATGTTTTTCCTATAACTAAAAATGTGCTGAAGTTCACAGAAACAGCTATCAAACAGGACAGGATGATGAAAGTCTGAAGAGAAAAAAATACTTAATATCAGTCATATTCTATATGGTAATTTAAGAAATTATATAATCATATAATATAAGACATAGTGAGGAATGAAAATTGATATTATTAATGATTATATACCAAGACTATAGGAGAATATTTGTATGCAAAGACATTTTGCTTGGTGAGCATTTGATCCACAAGAGGGCCAGAAACAAAAAGAATTGCTGCTTGGAATGGAGCAGATTGGTAGAGCAGTTGTGTGGAAGTAACGTTAAGCTTTTTCTGTATTGTGTTGGTCAGCTAAATTGTACACAAAGTTAAGATTAACGGTCTCCTCAGCTTATAATCAAGTGAGTTTAAGCCATCATATATAATAATAATAATAATAATCCTTTAGTCCCAAAATATAAGCACCCACAAGTACATGTATCTGTACTAATTTTAGTCTAGATACATGTACTTTTGGTGCTTATATTTTGGAACGGAGGTAGTAGATGTTAAACAATAGGAAAAAAGAGCGGCATAAAGGATACAATTTGGCCAACGCATGTGGTCATTATAGCTAGAAGGGAAAGAATAGTTCCAACAAAATTGAGTTGAAGGTCTGTGACAGAAGCAATGCCAACTCCAAGAAGTAATATAGATAGAGAGAATTTTATTTTCCGGCTGCACATAGTAACAAAACATGAGTAAATGACCATTGTTATGTTTAATTTCAATATCAATAGTATAGGCATTAGACTATAGTACCTGAACTTCTTCTTAAGGAAAATAGTTTCTAGGATAACTGTGAATGGTATGATTGCAAGTTTTGTCATCTGAAAAAACAGCATTACAATCAATACATGTAAAGAGTAGTTCAATGCATACTTAAATATATTTAGTTTTAAATGTTGAAATATATAAACCTGATAGAATCCAATGGAATTGAAGCCAAGGCTCAAGTTAAGAAATCCAATGGAGACACCATTTAGAATGCCAAAAAGCATGACTGTCTTCATGTCGACGGGCTTCGACTCGAACAGATTGAAGCGTAGCGCCGCATGAAGAGTGCAAAATGTAACCATCAAATGCCAACTTGTAAGTGTTGTAGCTGGTCCAATGCAACAAAAATTAAATTACATTTTTAGTCATGAAGAGTTTGTTATATTATAATCTTTAAAAGGTGATTAAGATGATAATCACCAAATGGGAAGCCAAGATTGCTCATCAAGGCTTTGTTGCAGATAACAATTGAGACAGAGGACGCCACAGAGAGAAATAGTGCTCCTATAACACCCAATTGGTAGCTTGACATCTCTCCCATCCTTGCTGCCAATATATTTTTCAAGAGTATTAATCAGTAATCACCTTTCATATGCACTCCAAAAAAAAACATTATATTTGAGTGTCATTTTGGAGGATCTAGAATTTAAATGGTACAAAAATTGAAACTAAAATATCAAGTACAAGTACTAGTAGCACATCATTAATTAAAAATTATGATTGAACATAAGTTCCTAACATGTAAACTAATAACTCATGGTTTTGTATATAGGAAATGCATTTATATGATAATCTGATTAATTAAAGGTTAGGTGTGGTTGGTTGGTACCAAAGAGAAATTAATGAATCAAAATTTAAAACCTACTGTATTTAATCTTAATTATTCTAAGGAATAAATGCTACATTTCAGATAAAGAAACAAGATGGAGTTTGCAGTACTTGCTAGCTAGCTAGGTTTGAATAGGTGACCACACAGTAAATGCATCATATGAGAATTAATTTGTTAATGTTATCATAACATAATATCACATCACATCACATACCTTGGCTTTGCAAGTGTAAAGTAAAGACTGCTAAAGCTTCAAAAAGATCACAACTCAAATTCTCTCTCTCTCTCTCTCTCTCTCTCTCTCTCTCTCTCTCTCTCTCTCTCTCTCTCTCTCTCTCTCTCTCTCTCTCTCTCTCTCTCAGGCTATCTTGTTTGGGAATGGTGTGGCCTTTTTATTTTTGATGAGAAGATGTTGTTCACTGAGTTTTATATGTTTGTTGGTTTGGTTGAGTTTTGCCGGTGGCTAAAAACTTAACGACCATTTGAAGCAAAAAAAAAAGAAGTGCAAACATGACATTTATATCCCTTACTAACATAACATATGGAAATTCAGTTTCTTAGTTATTTTTTAATGGATAAAGCATGCAGCAAAGATAGATGAGATGTTAAAATCATGAGGGTGTTTTAGTCCATTTTATTATATTCATATTTTCATTACCAAACACTTTTGTGATATGTTGCTTTCATAAATTGTATAGTAAACGAGTATTGGGTCACAAGTTAGGAAGGTGAGTGAAAATAACATTTATTTTTAGGAGAGATGTCTGCTATTTCAAGCAAGAGACTCTCCAACCCAATTCAACATATACTTCAATCCCACTCCTAGTAGTTTCTGAATGAGACTTTCATTTTTCTAAAGAAAATAAAAAACGTTTTCTTCAAGCCCCTACTCCTTATAAATGTGTTGGAAATTGCCTAACTCAATGAGTGGTTATACTTTTGTTTATTATTTTTTTGACAACACTTTTGTTTATTCTTATATATAATGGTTTAGTAAATATATAAGCTAATTAAGAATACCTAAACACAAGCTTGTGGATATTGGTAGCTTACATCATTGTTATGTTTCTCTTATTGTTAGTTTCAGTAATATTATTTAAGAGGAACTAAAAAATATATATTAAGAAAAATGAAAAATGTAAGACACTAGATAAGGAAAAGTCTTTATATATTCAAAATTGTGGATTCAAAATTAAATTACAGAGAGATTGATTGAAATTGCTTAAATAATATTTAAAACAAATATGTCACAAGACAAATTAAAGTGATTATCTATACTCCCTCCGTTACAAAATATAAACAAAAATTGGTCAGCAGAAGTTGATATATCTGGTTCAAAATTTGGACCAAATACATCAACTTTTGTTGACCATTTTTTGCTTATATTCTGTAACAGAGTAGTATTATTTATTGAGAATTAAATCTTAAAATTGCTTACAAGCTTGATAAATTGCAACATAGGAAAGTGTCCTGGTGTAGGACCAGAGGTGAGGTTGAGTTGGGCTGGATCAACATACCCTCCGAGCTATGAGCTGATGATCGACGAGCGTGAGGTACCTGCACACACTCCGACGCCCAATACTCAAATGTATGATTTTATATAAGTATAAATATACATCATAATCATAATTGTTCTCTACAAATTTTCATATTTGAAAGTGGTTTTCTCATTTTCAGTATTACAAATAACTAATTGCAAATATAAATATCATTTTTAAAAGTAAAAATATACATTTTAATTTTCTCTATGATCAAATTACACCTAAGTTACCAAGTGGGTGTGACACAATTGGTAAGTTGCTTGGGCCCCTTAAGCATTTGGTCAGGGGTTCGATCCCTGACCGGTGTGTATGGAGACATCGCTTCGGAGATGTCAGCCATTAAATGAACTCCAATAACTCGAGGGATTAGTCTCCACAGTTTCCATGGAGGATACCCGGGTTTACCCAAAAAAAATTACACCTAAGTTGTCTCCGTTGCTTGTTGAGTTGGCAATTTCAGCGTTACAACGATGCCGACTCCTGGGTTCGAACTCGGGTGTGACAGTGTAATAGTGTGTGTGGTGTTTACTTACCATTTTGTTTAAGCTGAGAAACAATTACACCTAAGTTATTATGTGTTTATTTAATAACATCATGCCGGATAGGTATTTTTTTTTTTTTGGAATTAAAAATTTTAGGGTGAGGGGATGACGCCCCAGTCCAAGGTAGGGAAGGCCTTCGGGCTCTTTGAGCACTTACGAAAGTAATTACATTTACCTCACCCCAAGGGGACTAGTGGGGAGATGAACCCGAGACCTTTCGAATACAACTCCCGTCATGCTCCATTGGGCCAACCCGCTTGAGGTTAGGTATTTTTCAAAATCACTCGTTGGATTGAAAGTTATTATCATATAAATCGTAGCTATAGATTTTAACAATAATATATACTCATTTTCAACATTATTAAGATGTGTCATAAATAATGCCAACGGTGTAATTACATATAGCATTGATTTTGATGCATCTTGATGATATAACAAATTAATATTATATAGTAATAATATATACTCATTTTCAATATTAATAAATATTGCATTGGTATTCTAAAGTGACAAATAATTTCAGACAAAGAAAAATGGAAAAGAGGACGGTTATATTGAGACGGAGGGAGTATATATATCCAATATGATAAGTGTAACTAATAATGTAACCCTTCGGGTGTAATTTGATCCATCCTTTGCACGCGCGTGTGTGTTCGTAACTATATAATCAACCAACCATTCATCTCCTAAAAGCTTTATGAAATATGAATCATCATTGTAATAATCGTAATATGTTACTTCTTCTGTCAAGTTTGTTAGGATATGTTGTTGTTAGCTAGTTGTTTGTCTTTATAATACGAGAGTTAGATGTTGTGGGAGTTAGTTTTGTTCATGTAACTAACCCCAACTAACTCTAGGTTTGTCTAAAGATTACATAAAACCATAGCTGCGCGGGTGCGTGAGTCAAGGTACTACTACTCAAATTTTGGGAAATCAAAAGAGGTTCATAGAGAAAGGGTGAGATTTGATAGTGTAAATTTGGCAAAACTAATCACAGATTCAAGTCTATGAGAGTGGATTTGGTTTATGCCAAATCCCCCAGACGTAGGAATCAAGTGAGTGATTCCAATACTGGGTTACTAAATTACAGTGTGTTGTTGTCTTTAGGCGTGTTCCTTCTTCTTGATTCCATGCATGCATTCTGTGCACTTAAGGTTTTGTGGTTCTGTTGGCATTTCTTGGGGTTTTAAGGATTGCTCACATAACAAGCTTACATATGATTTTCGATGATGTTCATAGAGAAGAAACTTGTTTCAAATGTTGTAGTTTCCAAACACATTGGTATTTGCACACAAACAACATGCAATGATTGGAGTTTACTTGCCCGCGGTAATTACAATTATCCAAAACTACCATCGCTATTAGCTAGTTTTGTTGCAAATTGAGTGTAGAATTGAACGAGTTTGGTGGGGATTAGGCTGAGACATAAGATGTGATTTTCTTTCCTTTGTATTTTTGGCACTGATCTGTAAATATAGTTTGCGCTCGGGGGTAGGAACCAACCAATACTAAACAAAAAACCCCTAGCATGCATAGATAACGTAAGTAAAACACATAGAGAGTACAAATGGAGATGGTGAGGCGATTAACCCCTCACAAATCGTCTAAGTCCTTTGAGATACAACTTGTCAGCATTTGTAAGGCGAGCTTGGAATTCGGCCCACTCCCTTTTGCATCTCGTTTTGACCTGATCATGATTTACAAGACAAAATCACAAACTCCTTGTTACTAAAAGATGTGTTCCCCTGTTTCCTCACCACAAAAAGCTGACTTAAGATACCACAAATTCAAAGAAAATGTAATACAACAGAAAAATCATGTTAGATAGTGGTGCTACTGCTGCTACTTATCCATTTCACTCTTGCTTTCAGTCTTCTAAATAATTGCACGTGTAGCTCCTTCCAACTAACTTAATTTTACTGAGTCAAACTTTTTTCTAGATAAATAAAATGTAGAACACAGATTTGTATATGTAACATAATTTCCATGTAAATAATACATACCGCATCCCATTTATCTTTTCCATCAGTAGCTTCTCCCTGAAAAGTTTACATATATATCTCAGAAAACTTATTTTTAAAAAAATATAATTAGCAAAAGTGAGCACAATATTCATTAATGGCCAGTTAAGGTGAGTAAAAGCTATTATCATGGTTTTGCTTTTGCCCCTTTTGAATGTAAATATGTTTGACCATGATAATATACATGCTTTTGCTCTACAATACCACATGTCAATAACCTCAATACCATCAGTAGATTTTCTTTTATATTTGTCTTTTTTACTTTTCCTTTCATTGCTATTATTTGCATACTGAAACCAAAAATCTTGAACCAGTACGTGATAATGTCCATTCTCTAATAGATATTGGACAAAAATATAAAACAGCTTAGCCTTGATTTTGCAATTCTGATGTAAGCTTGTAAGTTATCATTTATCTGGTAAGCAGGTTGATATGTGGTAACAAATATCTTATAATTAAGTTAGTGATAATAAATTAATAACTAACCTGATTTCCAAGGGAAGGAATTACTTGATGAACAATCCATTGTGAATCAACTACACCAATTTTTTCATGTGCTGGCTGCCAAAACCAAACAAAAAGGAATCTGATCAGTATGATATTTAAAATGGATTATTAACTTAAAATTATCAGCTTAAAAACTAGCAAATTTTATCAGTTAATTGATAGCATTTGTAAGCAGGCATGACCAAATGAAGCATAAAAAACTGTCAATCAGGCTAATGAAATGATGCAAGGTGCCAAGGTCAGCTTTTAGGAAGGGATGAAAGAGATAAATATAACATAGGATCCGCTGACCTCTACACATCTTCTGAGAGCGAAATCCAATCCCCATCCATGCACTAAATCATTCTACAAGCATAAGTTTGGTAAGTTCATCAGGCAATTTTAAAAACTATAAAAATACCGTGAAAAAGAGAAAATCACCTAGTTGTTAACATAAGATCGAAAACCAACACTTGCTATGAAAATCAAAATATACCTGAATCATATACCACACACAACGCCATGCTTCTCTAGAAAAGACTGGAGCCATAATTTCCACAAATCTAAAAACAAAAGGAATAGTCTTGTTAACTGAGAAAAGAATTTTAGGCGAAGTTACAATTCAACTTTCCATCAAAGAGGAAGAAAGAACATACGCGGCACAAGGAGGCAAATGTGGATCAGTACACCACCCTGGCTTCTCCTCAGTATCCCTTTTCACCAATAGATACATAAAGATGTGTTAAGAACACATTTTGAAGGCATGACAAAGGGCACCTTATTAAGGAAATGATTGAAATTAGAGTGTAAGGCCAACGGATTACTTGTGAACTTCTCCATCACCCCTCATCTTTGTCATCTCCCATGTCAATCCCTTATTAGGCTCGAGACCAGGCTGAGATATCTCCAAACCGTGTTTTTTAACCAAGTCAATATACCTGATAAATAAAATACAGTTAATAAAAATAAAAGGAGCACATAATGGCAAATACTAGAATAGAGTAGATAGGAAGAAGAAAATACTTGTCTCCATTGAAGTGTGCCAATCCAAGATCTTCATCCCAGATAAAAATGTATTCATACGCCGACACAATATCAGGATGCAAAAACCTTTTAGCATACCACCTGCATAAAACAATGAAAGAAACAAATTGTTAAAACTTAAAGAGGGCAATTATGATTTCAACACTACAATGATGATTAACTAATTTCTTTTTCTTGTTTTATAAGAAGAAAACTCATCAATGACAAACCCAGTATAAGTCAGGGAAGGGTGTGTATGTGAAAAGGATAGATGAAAAAAAAATACCATTTTGTTTGTCTCCTAGCACTAACATGGATTGCATTCTTTGACCACTCGTATCGATCCCATTCACTAGTCCGCCCATCATAATGAAAGAGCAAAATTTGAAAATCATCAGAGAACTACACAACAATATGATAATAGTTAGTACTTTGAAGACAATATGAAAGGGTGGAAAATAATTTCACACATGTAAACGTAGTCCATCTCTATTACCTTTTTGACCGCAGCATCAATATTACTTCTTTGATCATAGCCAACAGTGAATGTTACTAAATACTTCGGCTTTTTCTTTAGATCCTGTAAAATTCAGGGTGTCATAGTTAGACTCATGAACAAGACAGATCTAGTAAATAGATATGTAACTCGTTACATTACTCAGTATATTTACACCAGCTGACCAGGGTCTTTTCTCTCTCTCCAAAATACAACCACCAAAGCCTTTTATCTCTAGGTGAGTTCAGCTACAGAAATCATGCAACCATAGTGTTGTTTCAAATACCAACTCTTCAAAAACGTCATTTATCTATTTATTTATAAGTGAATTTAAATGATTCACCTAATTTTTCTTGGTATTCCTCTAGCTCTATTTATTGAGTTATCCCATCTCATCAGTTCTTCTATCTATCCCATCTCCTCCAAGGATTTCCCCATCTACAACAATATTACTAAAATGTTTACAATATTGAATGAATGCTCTCTATCCTTGTATTCTCTTATTTATACATGATACTCTCTAACTCCTCTCTATCCCATATTCTAACAAACTAACTCCTCCTTATCCTATATCCAAACTTTCTTGATCCTCTTTGCTTGTGCATTTCAGATTTCCCCAACCTCTCTCATTACTACTCTATGTTGGTGTGTGACTTGTTTGTGCTGTTCATCGTTCCCTTTTGTGGACTTTCGGGGGTGATGTTATGAGTCTCACATTGGTTAGATAAGAAATCTCCATGTGGTACTTGATAGAACAATGTAACAGTAGATATGAAAATGGGTTCTGCTAATGCAGCAGAACTTGTATATTTGATTAATATGGTGAATTACAGTAGAATCAGTGTGAATTCCACGGTGAATACAAGATGAAAACTGGAAAACAAGAAGTAAAATTACTAGGCACTTACAGAGGCCTTATCTCTCCCAATAGCCTAAGCCAATTCCAGTCTACCCTTCTCTAACAAACTACCTTGCAATATATTCCCTCCGCTATTCTCTCTCCTCACACCCATAGCACCTGGCCACGTCAGCCAGTGTACGCACTCCCACTATCAGCAAATGTTTAGTTAGTTAGATGGGTTTTGCTCCCCTACCTCATGAGACTCACCATAACTCCCCTATTCCCCTTTTTCTTTCTTTTATATACATTTCCAAATTTGTCCCCACCCAGTCTATCTGTATCATACAGTACTTAAGCCATGAGGCTCTCCCACCTAATAGACCAATCTTTTGGGTTGAGCTCTCCCCATGGTTTTAACCAATAACACTTGGTGCTTTCGTTGAGAGTTAAGTTACGAAAAGGACTACCTCGAAATTAAGGTACTTCACCGAAGATAGATGAGTGAAATCACCAAAGGGGATAGGGTTACCACTGGGTCAATGTTGGTAGAATGAAAGCCGCCGAGGACATTGGCTTTTGAAGGAGGTAGCAATGTTATGAGTCTCACTTTGAGTAGATAAGAGAACTTAATGTGGTACTTCGGCCATGAGGCTCTCCCACCTAATAGAGTAGTCTTTTGGGTTGGGCTCTCCTCATGGTCTTAAGTCATGACATATGTTATTGTTGTGTTTTAACTTTAGAAAACCTTAAGTTATGTATGTGACTTCTGACTAACCATGACTTACTTTGGATGTTATGTTTATGAAATTTCAGTTTTGAGTTAGCTTTAATGTTGTCATTCCTAGTTTTTCATGTATTGTAGATAAGAGTATAATTTTTCATTTCGGTACGATCTTATGATCTTTGTTACGATTCTACGCCTACATCTTACGGTCTTGCAACCATCTCCCAATCCTTGGTAGGATCTCGATCTTTGACAACCTTGATTCAAGATATTTCTCTCTAGTAAAATGTGCATAAATTTTAACACCCCCTCTAGATATTTTTATGACAACCTTGCTTTTTTAAAAAATTTAACATATTTACCTATCAAATCAAATGGTGTACTTTGTATCTGTGCAACACATACCATATATAAATTTCCCTTTCGTAAATAACTGTCACAACAAATCATACCTCACTAGGCTCACCCCATAGTCTGCGCAAATAAAAATCAGATTCCGGTACAACAATTCCTGGGGGTAGTGATTCTGCTCCAGGAGGATTGGTTGGAACATACATCTGCAGAACTAACAGTCTTCAATCAGACTCGATAATTGTTTTTCTAATTACCATGATAAATGGATACATGAAGTCACATCAGAGAGAAAATTATTAATAGTAAAACTAGTAATAAAATTACGATGTAGTTTAATAATAACAAAACACTGTTAGTTCAAGTAAAAGCACATTCAGCTCCAATGTTCCTTAGACTATTTGTATGTTTCATTTTCTTCAGCACACACGTTCTACAAGGCCACAAATTATAATTTATACTGGTTCAGGTAAAAGATGACTCCCTCACGTTTATCAAACAAACAAGCAGGCTTTAACTTCCCAAATTTAGTTATTGAAGTTTGTGTACAAATTATCTATGTAACAGGTAGCCCAATGCCCGCGCCAATAGTACTACTACATATAATCAACGACAAATGCCAAGCTAAAAGAATTGAATAATATTAAACTATACAGAAATTGAAAATTCAACTTGCACTTCATGAAATATTAATTAGGGAAGGATTTATAACAAGGCTTTGTTATAATTCTTTTTCCACCAAGAATGGAGGTGAAAGGTCAAGAGCACAATATATTTCAAAAATCAGATTCATAAAACATTGGCATGGAAAAGGGGGGAAAATATACATAACCATTATTATATTACTTTCGCCTGATAAATATGTGCTAAAAACCAATGCTCTGTTGAGGGATAATATCGATAATAACGGTAGCTTTACATTAATTTCTAAGAATAAAAGTGAATGCA
Source organism: Astragalus membranaceus (assembly GCA_039519185.1). Taxonomy (NCBI): domain Eukaryota; kingdom Viridiplantae; phylum Streptophyta; class Magnoliopsida; order Fabales; family Fabaceae; genus Astragalus; species Astragalus membranaceus. The sequence goes on from CM076850.1 coordinate 117,132,044, forward strand.
GATTGCAGACACAGCAAATAATGAATAAGCAAAAAATTACCTTGGGTAATTTCATAGACGCGAGGTATTCAATACGCTTGGTTCCAGAAGATATGTCACTAATAGTTAGAGATTTCTCTACATCAGCTGTATATCTGTCTATTTCAGCTATAGGTATATCAAAGGAATGTCCTAAGCCTGAGGATAAGCTAAACTGCAAAGTTCAAGAAAAGAAAAGGCGAGGAAAATACTTTATAAGATGTTAAGTGCCCAATTATACATCACCGGAGATTTAAGGTGTTAAATATTATATTACCTTAGTCAACTGCAAGGATGGAAGGGAAATACCAATAAAAACTCCAAAGATAACTGCCATAATTGTCGTCATGATAGCCTTGGTACTATCATTTGTTCTTTTGAGGGCACTGAAGAAGAATTTTAAAACTAAGTTCAAGATTTTCCATGATTTAAGAAAGCTTCTTATTAAGCTAGCTACGGAACTTAATTATTCATACCTGCGGTGCATTATTCCCGACCAGTTAGGATCTCCCACAATCAAGTCAGGGGATATATCACCCAAAAAAATTCAAGTACTCCTTTATGCAAACTCTGAATCAATCATGTCATGTCAACTTTCAAGAACCAAAAGATTGACCTTATGCGATACCCCGGGTGGGGGTTTTGGTATGCGATACATGGTTTTTCAAAATATCAGGGTACTCATATAAATTTGCTACAAACATGACTAAAATATAGAAAACACAAATAAGTAAAAGATATATGAGAATAATATACAATGAAATATAGGAAAAACTTAATTATATAGAAGAAAACGGATAAATAATATACAATGTAATAGAAAAAGTTACGATATCATAAAAAAGGAATAAAAATCTATTTTTTTACTATAGGACAAACATATATTTATATATCGGGCCACAAATGCACTGATAAGTACCCAATGAGTACTGGTACCGGGTACGGGTCTAATTTTGAAGTACCCATGCTTCCAAAGGAGTAGAGTGATGTGTGCTGCTTTACGTCTGCACCTAAATTGGTCTTATCATCATCATCATCATCATCATCATCATCATCACTCTACTCTATTTAGTGATCACCGGAATAATGGATGCATGCATGTGAATGTGGATATATTTTATACACGAAACAAATTTACCATCAAGCTAGTACGCATGTCCAATTCAACAAAAAAATTGTTGATTATCGCTAACATATTGGAACAAGAACTAGAAGTGAGAAATTATTCCTAAGCATCGAAAAATTATGGACGTGTAGAAGAAAAAAATCAGTAACCGACCAAAACGAAACTGAAATCACGTTACAATATTGAATTCTGGATCTGCATTAGAGAATTCAACGAAGAAAAAACAACGAAGGAATAGTCAATCAGATGGAACATTAATATCGTGGTAAAATTTATCGTCAGGATTTGAATAAACGATTGAAATGCACGCGGAATGAAAATAAATGATGATGCGATCGAGGAGTGAAGGAATTAAGATTTTGCAGCACAAGAATAAGAAGAAAGAGAGGAACTTACGAAATGGAGTGGAGAAGAAGTAGCTAGGGTTCAGGCTCGGCTTCTTCTTCTTCTTCTTCTTCGATTGAATAGAAAGAGCTAGGGAGCGAAATGACGCAGGCTAATGCAGTTGCTTATCGTTGCTCCTACTCTGAAATGAAAGAAAGAAAGCTGGGAACAAAACGCTGCTTCTTTAATTCTTTTTTATATTCCCCGCGACACGTGTTTAGTAACTTCCGTTCGATATTTTTGTCAAAAAAAATAATATATAAAACTTTCCTTTGATTCTCATTAAGAGTAAGGATTTGACTATAGTGAAAAACAAAGTACACATAATTGTCTATTAAAAAATCAAAAAATTGACTGATGTGTCATTAATGTTGTTTGTTTTTACGGAATTGACCGTAAAAAAAAAACTACTACTCTGTCTATCGTTTATCTCATATTATACGACGTTTTAGTAAAAAAAAAGTTGTTTAATTTTATAATATCTATGAAGCATTAATTTTTCTTTTTCCATCGTACCATTCATTATATAGTGATCTCTCTTCTTTCAATTCTATTAATTTATTTTTCTCATGTCATTAATGAAGGATAATTTTGTAAAGTAACTCATAAATTATGTTTTTCATACAAAATTAACTACTTATCTTAATTATTATTTTTGATAATTATAAGACTGTAATATTAATTTTTTAACTCAAGTTTTATCATCAAATTAATATTGTGTGCATAAAGTTGTTATACCTCACTTTACATTTATAATAGACTAAATTGCATTTTTGGTCATTAATCTTTGATATTGGTTTCACTTTGGTCCTTTATCTTTTTTTTTTCTCGTTTTGGTCCCTCATCTTCATTTTCTACATCATTTTGGTCCTTTTTTGGAATTTTTCATCCATTAACTTAACGGACGCCACGCTGGCAGTTAACTGCTGACGTGGCGTCTTAAGTGTTAGGACTCACTTGGAATTCATTAAGTGATGTGGCATATGAGGGACCCACTACAAGAAAAGCCTGTTTTAGCTACCAACATTTGCGACGGAGCTTAATCCGTCAGTCGTTTGCCACGGATTTGCGACGGCATGTATAAAAAGTAAGAGGAGCGAAATTTCCCGCTGGAGTTTGCCACGGATTTCGAAAACGGTCGCAATTTGCGACGGAGATCCCGTCACAAGCCCGTCGCAAATGATCTTCACTTAAAACACCAAATACGCGTTCATATCATCAGTTGCCTTCTTCTTTCTATTTCTCAGACTCCTTCTCCCTCTCTGAACTTCCCTCACGCCGCCCCCCTCCCCCCTCTCACCTTTCACTCTCCGCCTCCGCCTCCACCACCCTCCACCCCTGTCGTTGCTCAGCCGGTCCTTCGCTTCTCACCACCACCATTTCGTCTTCCCCTCTTCAACCACAGTTCATCTCCACCATTGAAAAGCAGAATCGCTCCTCCTCACCGCCAATCTGAACCATAACCAGAAAATGGCTTCTTCTTCTTCCCCAGGCGCTGTCTCTCTCGCTTCCCTCTCTCAGGCGCGAAAACAGTGAATCGCAGAATCGGTCCCCAATTTCTTAGTGAATCGCGAGCTTTCTTCTTCAGTTCTTCTTCTTCTTCTCAGGTTAGTTTCTTCTTCTCTTCTTTGATGGTTGTCTGATTTGGGGAAAATTGTTCAATTTCTGCATGAATTGAAAACCCTAATTTCTGATTTTTTTAATTCGGAATCCCTGATTGTTGCTTCTGATTAACTGATTTGGGTGTTAATTTGATTGTTTAATTGTTTAATTTCTGATTGTTGCTTCTGATTTGGAATTGGGTGTTTAATTATTGTACAAATTTAATACAAATTAAATGTAGAAGTCTTATGCTTGCATCTTTGAACACATTTCTTTTCGCGTGGTCCTTGAGCTCATTTGCTTTTAATATTTTGATTTTGATTTCTTAATTGTAGGTCACAATAGGTCTTGTTTTAGATTGGTTTATTGAATAATTCATTCTTGAACTTTGTGTGGGTACTACGTGGAGTTGATTTTGTATCAGTTTTGTGATTCTGTTAATTGACTTTGATAATGAAAATGGCAACGCTGTGATGAATCCAAAACCCTAACTTCATCTTCATATTTTTGATAATTATGAATGTGTGCTTTTTCTGATTTTTGACACTCAAGTGGAAAAGTTTTGTGTAGGAAAACAAGTTTTATGGAATGAAATCATGATAATTTGTTTTTGTTTTTACTATTTTTTCCCAATTTTTATTTCAGTTTTTCTATTTTTGTGGTCTGTTTTTGGGTTTCCCAAGTTTTTTTTTACCTTTTTGAGTTATTGAAGAGAATACCTTGGATCTGTATGTGCAGTATGATTACCGTTGTTTCTGGAATTGATCAGGTCAAGGAAAGAGATATCGCTATGCTAGAAAGTATGGGTAGTAAAGGATCTGTGTTTGTAAATGGGATATATGTGAATAAGAATACCAACTGTGTGCTTAAGTCGGGTGAAGAGGTGGTTTTTGGTGGGCTGATAAATCAGTCATACTCATATGTATCCTCTTAGTTTGTTCAGTTTATGCTTCTTGAAATAAGTTGTATTATTTGTCAGTTGTCTAATGTTTCCCTTTTCTCAATGTATTTTGTTTCCAACTTGTCCTTGCATGAGTGACTTTCTTAATTTTCGTAAAACCTAGATTTTCCAGCAGCTGAATAATGGAGTTGTGGTTAGGGGCACAGAAGTTCAAAATGGTGTTGGGAAATCTACGCACCTTGGAAGGAGAAGTAGAAACTCTTCGGCTGTAGCTGGAGCGTCTGTTTTGGCTTCTCTTTCTATTGAACAGGACCAGGGTATTGATATCTTTAGTCGTTCTGTTTTTCCTCTTCCAGATGTGCGGGGGGATAAAGCCGCTGATATTGGAGCAAATGACAAGAATTCAACGGTGGAAGATGGAGGCAGATGATATCTTTTGGCAACTTGATTTGAATGTATATATTGACTTGGTTAATTAACTACTGCTTTATTTTAGGTAAAGGAGAAGATGGAGGCAGAGGTTGAAATTTCAGAAGATGAAGAAGACAACCTACTCTGAGACCTTTAAATATGGAAGACACGAGGCTAGCGAAGGGTAGGGTATGTTGGAATGAAAATCATTCACTTCAACTGGTATAGTGTACTTGATTTAGGCGCATTACCTTGCACTGTCTAGCCATTGTCTTATTAAATGGCTTGTACTCATTTTAACAATCTCACATCAGATATGCATTTTGAATTAAAATATATACTCGAGTGTGTGTTTTGATTGTGATTTTATTTTCATCAATTATTGTTCCTTATGTATATGTATGTAAGCACGTGGGGAGTATATTAAGAGGATAACAAGTTCAGTTTTTATGATTTGTTTTCCCAACTGTATATTTTTGGCTAAATTATAATTTTGGTCCCCCTATTTTCAAAAATTCAGACATTTGGTCCCCCTATTTTAAAACTCACACATTTGGTCCCCCAATTTTAAAAAATCAAAGACATTTAGTCCCAAGAGGAATTTTCAGTTTTTTATGGCTAATAATCAAAGACATTTGGTCCCTCAATTTTAAAAAATCAAAGACATTTGGTCCCCCAATATTAAAAAATCAAAGACATTTGGTCCCTCTTTGGACTAAATGTATTTGATTTTTTAAAACTGGGGGACCAAATGTCTGAGTTTTAAAATAGGGGGACCAAATATCTGAATTTTTGAAAATAGGGGGACCAAAACTATAATTTAGCCTATATTTTTTACTACATTGAGCATTATTGTTCATATATGTTTTGCTCTTGCATTAGATCATCAATTGAAATTTCCAAACCCTCCCTCATATCAGTTTTGCAACCCAAAAGTGGTTGACTTGGAATTTCTGAAAAGCTTTGTTGTTATATTAGGCAAGTTTTTGAAATCAGTAATGAAGTAATTACCTTTAAAAGTACCGTGAAGTTTAAGCTCATAGAGAAAGTTGCAGCATTGATTTGTGAAGCTTGAAACACTGATTTTCTTGACAGGAAAAACAATTAAGCTGGGATTTGTCTTTTGGGATTAATCTTTTGCAACTGGAAAAGGACCTGAGTTATGTTTGGTTGAGAAGCGATAGTGCAATCAAGAGGCTTACTTCCACAATTGTAGTTCTTCTCTCTCCGATCTATTTGTATTTTTGTTTTCATGGTTTGGTGCCCATTGTCTTTGGCTAGGCAACACAACTAGAACTTGTTCTGATTTGTTTGACTCTTTTTAATTGTATCTTTTTGATTTGATACTAAGCCAGCCTTTGTATCTGCGATTAGTTTCAGGAAGGCTTTTCATAAAGGCTTCATCATATGCTTTGTTGAAAAGTTGATGCTCCTTTTGCAATCGGAGGTGTATCCCCTTGAGGTGACAAGGTTTGCTTAATAACTTGTCTTTATTTGCTTTAGTTTTTTTATATATACATTGAGTCATTGACTATGGTAATTGATAATGCATCTAGTATTGATAATTTTGTGCTTCATGCTGTGAATGGGGTTTTCTTTATCTGCTAATTAAAGTAGAAACTAGAGACCTGAAATTTAATGTTGAATAATGTACACCTGTTAAAATATGGTATGTAATTATGTATTAGTTTAGAATGTTTGAGCATTTGCCGAAGAGAGATAGGAGTTTTTAAAAATGGTCTCCAAGACATTTGATACTGTTTGGATGTAGGATGAGTCATTGGATACTATCAACAGTTGATATTATTTTAAAAATGAATAATTGGATGCAGAATATTGGATGCAGGATGAATCATTGGATGAATCAAAGAATGATTTAAAAATGCAAATTGCTAAATGTTCAAAGTGTTCTTAAGTAGTTCTCATGGTTCTGGCTAGTAGCACTCATTGTCTTCAAGACAAACCTTTTATGGATAGATGTGTTTCTATCTTTTTTTATTGGTTTTTGACTTTTAGAAGGATGTTTTGCTTCCGAGAAGTTAGTTACAACACATGGATTTAACAATATTTATTTGTGTTTAATTACTTTCTAGTTTGTCTGCCTTTTTTTTCAGTGATGATGTAGGCTAACTTTTCTCCTTATTAGAAGGAACGAAAGGGTCTTCACAGATATGGTAATTACTAATTGGGCTACCACCAACTGCATTGCATCAACTTCAAAGGATAAGAAAGTTTCTTGCGGCCGCATCAAGTCTACTTCAAATACTCAAATAAGCTCACAATGTTTTGCTTTTGTTCTGCAGTTTTTAGATTGGAAGTTCCTTTCTTAACCGAAATTCATTGTAAAAATGGGTTCTTTGGGCTTTTTTTATACATAGGCAAAGGAAGAGCCATCTCTATCTCTAGGGGATGATAATGTTGCTTTATAGTTTCAATTGGAGAGTGTATGTTTCTACTGTAACTATTATGAATTAATCAAAGAAGCTATTAATTACTCTAAGTTATTTCAATTTATCCTATTAGAGAGTTTCAATTTATACCTGAGTAGGGCTTTATTATAATGAAATAATAAACATTTTATTATAATGAAATATGAGGCACATGATGTGGGTAAAATTTATAACCCATGAATATCAATATGTAATAAAAAATATTTGTGGTGCTTGAATGGATGCCTATTGGGATTTAGTTTTTTTTACTGTAAATTAATTTTTCCGACGGATTTGTGACGGATTTTCGATGGCATTTTGCGACGGATTTGCGACGAAAGTTTGCGACAGATTTGTGACGAATTTGCGACGGAATTTTTCGTCGGAAACAATTTGCGACGAGCCATTTTGCGACGGAATTTGGTCCGTCTGAAATGACAATTTGTGACGGATTTTCCTTCATTTGTGACGGATTTTTTCGTCGGAAATGAGCGAATTTCTTGTAGTGACCAAATTGAAACTAAAATAAAACATAAAGGACCAAATTGACATAAACCCAAGAACTTCCATCTTCATCTTCTTCCTTCAAACACCATCTCCATCTTCATCTTCTCCGGCAAGCCACCACCACCTCCGGCGAACCACCACCACCACCACCAGCACAAATCAATCACTCTTCAACTTTTAATCCCTAACCTCTCTCCTTCAAACCCAATGAAAAGATCAGAGAAGCAAGGCACGAAATTGAAGAAATTCATCTTTCATTGATTAAGTTATCCATTTACAGAGTTTTAGCTTATATACAATCAGAATAATCAAGTTGCACCTAACTAATTCTATTTGTATAATCTAACAAACTAACCAACCACAAACCGGTTAGCTTAACTTAACTCTAGGCTACTAACTCTAGTTAAGTATCTACAAATACTAGTTAGCTAAGTATTTACAAGTTGTATTAGCCCCCCTCAAGTTGGAGCGTGTATGTCATAGAGTCCCAACTTGGGAATGAATGAAGCAAATGATGTAGAGCCGAGTGGTTTTGTTAGAACATCTGCAAGTTGTGCACCTGAGGAAACTGGCAGCAGATGTACAAAGCCTTTCTCGATCTTTTCCCTTACGACATGGCAGTCAATTTCAATATGTTTTGTGCGTTCGTGAAATGTTGGATTGTGAGCAAGATAAATGGCAGACTTGTTGTCACAATACACTGAAGTAGGAGCTGTGAAACTTATCTGCAGGTCCTTCAACAAGTAATGTAGCCATTGCACTTCATAAACAAGACTTGCTAATGCACGATATTCTGCTTCAGAGGAAGAACGTGATACCGTGCTCTGTTTCTTGGATTTCCAAGACACTAAAGCTGTTCCCAAAAACACACAGTAGCCCGTAATGGACTTTCTAGAGTCAATACAACCTGCCCAATCAGAATCAGCAAATCCAGATAATACAATGGAATTAGAATTTGGGAACAATAACCCTTGTGCAGGGGCTCCTTTCAAGTAACGCATAACACGAGTTGTTACCTGGAAATGTGATTCCATGGGCTTAGCAACATATTGGCTAAGTTGTTGGACTGCAAAAGCTATGTCTGGTCTTGTAGTAGTAAGATAAAGTAACCTACCAACAAGACGTCTATAGGCAGACACATCTGAGTATGGTTGCCCCCCATCACTGTTAAGCTTGCAAGAGGGGTCACATGGAGTAGCAACAGGCTTAGCAGCGAGATTTCCAGAATCAGTGAGCAATTCCAAAGTGTATTTACGTTGGTTGAGAAGAATGCCCTGTTTATAGCGTGCTACTTCAAGACCAAGAAAGAACCTCAAGGCTCGAAGGTCCTTGATGCGAAATTTTTCATCAAGCAGTGACTTAACACGAGAAATCTCATGCATATCAGTCCCTGCCAATACAAGATGATCAACATAGGCCAGTATAACAGTAATGTTAGGTGCAGAAGACTTAACAAAAAGTGAATGATCAGCTTGGGACTGTGAGTAACCCAAAGAGAGAAGAGTGGAAGTAAGCTTGTGGTTCCACTGACGACTAGCCTGTTTTAAACCATACAAGGATTTCTGGAGCTTGCAAACTTTGTTGGTCAAGTCCACATTGGCAGGGTTGTAACCAGGAGGAATGGTCATATACACTTCCTTACTTAGGTCCCCATGCAAAAACGCATTATTGACGTCCAATTGTTCAAGATACCAATCATTAGTAGCAGCTAAGGAAAGCAAGACTCGTACTGTTGACAATTTGGCAACCGGGCTAAAGGTCTGAAAATAGTCTACCCCTTCAAGTTTGTTGTACCCTTTAGCTACAAGACGTGCCTTGTGCCTCTCAAGAGTATCATCAACACGAAATTTGGTTTTGTAAACCCACTTACACCCAATTGGAGCCTTTCCCTTTGGTAGATCAACCAAGGACCAAGTACTGTTCAATGCCAAAGCATCAAGCTCAGCTTGCATAGCTTTCTGCCAACACTGGTGTGGTGAAGCTTGGGTATAGGTGAGAGGGTCAAAGGTAGTAGAAGCATTGGGACAAAAAGATTTATATGATGGTGTACATTTTTCATAAGACAATACAAAAGAAAAGGGGTAAAGGGAGGTTTGGGAAATACCTGAAGATTAATTGGGCTAGCTAGACAAGTTGCAATGGTATTCTTGCAAGTAACTGGGCCTGTGAGAAGTTCTGCCTGAACGTCTAAGAGGGATATTTGACTGTGGGAGGCTGACATGACTAGCTGTATAGGAAGAATCTGTAGTAACAGAAGGTTCAGATGTAACTGATGTGCTATGGTCAGTATTTTGTGAAGTGGATGAAGTTGTGTCTCGTGGTTCTCTACTAAGAGAATCATTTTTGGGAATTTGGGTGGCAGGCAAGGTGTTATCAACAATGTGAGGATCTGCATGTGGATCTGCAGGGGTTAAGTCAGTGACAATGGCATCAGCAGAATGTGAATCATTAAAGGGCAGGCATGACTGAGAAGTAGCAGAGGAAGTGGTATGGTGAAATGGGAAGTTATTCACATAGAATATGACATGTCTAGATTCAAAGAGTTGATGGGAGGTAAGGTCATATAGAACATAGCCTTTGAGGCCTTGTTTGTAGCCAAGGAACAATTTTTTTTTGGCTCTAGGATCAAATTTGGTATGACTAGCTGTGAGGGTGGAAGCATAGGCTAAGCAGCCAAAGGTTCTGAGATGATCAAGGGAAGGAGGCTCATTGTATAATAGCTCGTATGGAGTTTTTTGCTTTGAAGTATTGGTGTGGGTAATCTGTTAATTAGGTGCACAACATGTTGTATAGAGAAGTTCCAAATTTCTTGGGTAGGTTTGATTGGAAGTAGAGGACTCTAGCTACATTAAGAATGTGCTGGTGTTTACGTTCTACAATTCCATTTTGTTGGGGAGTTTCTACACAAGAGTGTTGATGAATGATGCCCTTGCTGGAATAAAAGTCATGCATGAGAAATTCAATGCCATTGTCACTCCTAAGACACTTAAGTTTGGTTTGAAATTGGGTTTCAATGTGGGCAATGAAGTTTGTAACACCCCTTTTCTACCCGGAAAATTTTCGACAAAAATCAGAGTTTTCAAAACATTTTCAATACACCCACTAGGGATGCTACACTTACACCGTTAAACATCACACGCCAAATAAATAAGTTTCACCATTAAAACAGTGCAACACCTAGCACGCCATAATATCAACCAGCAGCGGAATCAAATCATAGTTCAGTTAAATAGTTATACATCACCATAAAAACTTCAAAGATTAAAATAACAGAAACACTAATAAAGCCTAGCGTTCTCCCCCCCGAGTGCTACGTATCAGAGCGACGACACCTGACTCTACTAGCGAAGGTAGACTTGTCTTTACTCACAATCACCTGCACGTTACCAACATAGGGGTAACATTCAAACAGAAGGGGTGAGATATCTACCATTATAATAGCATATATGATAGGCAATATGCTAGAGTACGACACTATATCAACCGCATCACAACAACATCAATTAATAAATCACCAACTGTTATCATTAATATCATGAGTAATTATATGAGATGCAACCCACACCAACGGGCATATGCATGTGGTACCAATCATCACCAATAAAGTAGCCAGTATGGGCACATCACCTATATGAGCATCACCATCATCACCTATAGCTCCAACGACCGAAGCCAACATCACCAAAATAATGCATATGCAATATATGCGACACCATGGACAATGCACCAGACAATCAACACACAATAGACATTTAATTAATATAACATCACCAATATCACCAAGTGGTCATAGACCCATCACCTTAGCCTTGGAATAGGCACATCACCTGTTACACCATCACCTATTATATTATCACCAATAATCACCAATAATCACCAATCACCAACACCTATGACAACAATCCTCCACCGACACCAAGGACACCAATTCACACAACGGCCACATGACAGGGACTGGCGCCCAGCAACAGGGCGCCAACAACAGGAACAGCCCCACAGAGACTGGCGCCCAGCAACAGGCGCCAACAGCAGAAACAGCCACAACAAAACTGGCGCCCAGCAACAGAGCGCCAACAACAGCACAGAAACTGGCGCCCATTAACAGGGCGCCACAGCAGGCAACAACATTGCAGAAACTGGCGCCCAGCAACAGGGCGCCAAGACAACAACAGCAACAGAGTCTGGCGCCCAGCAGCAGGGCGCCACAGACAACAGCAACAGCACTGAAACTGGCGCCCAGCAACAGGGCGCCACAGACAACACCAGCAACACAGGATCTGGCGCTCAGCAGCAGGGCGCCTTAGACAGCAGCAGCAAGGACAGAAACTGGCGCCCAACAACAGGGCGCCTAGGACAACAGTGGCAACAGCAGAACTGGCGCCCAGCAGCAGGACGCCTAACACCACGGCAACAGAATTGGACTTGGCGCCCAGCAACAGGGCGCCTAGCAGCAACACAGAAAATGGCGCCCAGGAGCAGGGCGCCTAGCACCACATCAGCAGGAACAGACTTGGCGCCCAGCAGCAGGGCGCCTGACCCAACAGGCAACACAGCAGACTTGGCGCCCAGGAGCAGGGCGCCTGAGACCACAACAGCAACATCATACTTGGCGCCCAGCAACAGGGCGCCTGAGACAACAACAACAACATCAGGCTTGGCGCCCAGCAGCAGGGCGCCTGAGACAGCAGAGGCAACACCAGACTTGGCGCTCAGCAACAGGGCGCCAGGCAACACAGACAGCACAGCAACCTTGGCACCCAGGAGCAGGGCGCCTAAATCAGCAACAACTAACAACTCAGAAACTGGCGCCCAGGAGGCATCACCAACGCAGAACTGGCACCCAGCAGGGCGCCCAGGAGGCAACACAGTGGCACAAAATGCAACATCACAGAAATTGGATCCCAGGGGGGCGCCCAGGAGCAACACAGCGCAACACAGCGCCCATGGCGCCCCTGCGCCAAGACAGAATCATCAGACACGGCGCCCATGGCGCCCAGGAGGGAAACAGCAACAACGCAACACAGACAACGAGGCGCCCATGGCGCCCAGCACCAGGGCGTGCAACACCAACACCAACAATGGCGCCCAAGGCGCCCATGAACAAGAATTTTCAGATTTTCACCAATTTTAGTCACCAACCCCAAACACCATCATCATGAATATAAAATCAAATATGATCAACAACAACAATTATCAAACAACATGATCATGGCATCCTAGAGCCTAATCCCCACATAAACCCCATCATACCCCCTATTATATTGAAAGAACCTCACCCTTACCTTAGATTTTCCGAATTAGAAACCTCCTTGCACGAAAACACCAAGTAACCACAGCAACAATGGCGCTCCTCCTCTTCTCTCCTAGTGCGCCGTCCCCTCTCTCTTTCTCTCTTCTCCTCTTCGCAAGTTTTCTTTCTTTTCTCTTCTCCAAAATGCGAATGACTAACCCTAGCTAACACCCTCCTTCATGCGCCTAAGCCTTGGGCTCGTGGATCACGGGCCCCCGTCCACTAATCAGCTAATTACTAGCCACCACTCCTTAATTTGCATAAAACATCATTTGATTAATTATTAAATATAACCATCCTAATAAAAATACCTAAATAATTTAATTAAATAAATAATTAAATTATTTGGGCGTTACAACTCTCCCCTACTTAGAATATTTCGTCCTCGAAATTTACCTGATTCAAACAGCTCGGGATAGGACTCCCGCATCTTGCTCTCCAGCTCCCACGTCATGCTCTCTCCAGCAGCTCCTAGCCAGACTACTTTCACCAACGCAATCTCCTTGCCTCTTAAAACTTTCACTTCATGACCCTCAATCCGTTCAGGCATCGTCTCCACGGTGAGATTATCCCGTACCTCCACATCATCCATGCGGATTACATGAGATGGATCTGAAATATACTTCCGAAGTTGCGACACATGAAACACGTCATGCAAATTCGAAAGGTTAGGCGATAAAGCCACTCTATATGCAACATTCCCAACTCTTTCTGAAATCTGATAAGGACCAATAAAACGAGGAGTGAGCTTCTAATTTCAGTTGCCGACTTCGGAGCTTCCCAGTTCAACACTGCTTCTACTTTCGACGGATCCACCGCAATACCATTACCAGATATGACATGACCGAGAAAGCTCACTTCCTTCAACCAGAATTCACACTTTGACAATTTCGCATACAGCTTCTTTTCCTTCAGTACCTCCAATACTAACCTCAGATGCTCTGCATGCTCTTCCTCCGATTTAGAGTAAATTAGAATGTCGTCGATGAACACCACTACAAACCGATCTAAGTAAGTATGAAATATGCGATTCATATATTCCATAAATACTCCTGGTGCATTGGTAACACCGAACGGCATCACCGAATACTCATAATGACCATAACGGGTTCTGAAAGCCGTCTTCTGAATATCTTCGTCCTTCACCTTGATCTGATGATAACCTGACCTCAAATCAATCTTACTGAATACTTGAGCTCCCACCAACTGATCTATCAAATCGTCTATCCTCGGAAGTGGATACTTGTTCTTAATTGTTACTTTATTCAACTGCCGATAATCCACGCAGAGTCTCATACTACCATCCTTCTTCATTACTAACAACATAGGAGCTCCCCACCACGATACACTCGGCCTCACAAACTTCTTCTCGAGCAGATCCTCCAGTTGCTTCTTCAATTCAGACAATTCGGATGCGGACATCCTGTACGGTGCCATAGAAACAGGTTTGGTACCAGGTACAAGATCAATAGAGAACTCAACTTCACTCTCTGGCGGTACACTTGGAATCTCATCAGGGAAAATATCAGGAAATTCGCGCACCACCTACAACTCTTCAATGATAGCTTGATTCTCAACAGACAACGATGCCATCAGCGAGAATAACTGAACCCCTTCCTTCATCAACTTCCGCAACTGACTAGCGGATAACAGACCAGACTCCTCTCCTTCAAAGCTCACCGACTTGCTATGACAATTAATAGGAACATGGTTATGCTCTAACCAGTTCATACCCAAGATTACATCCAATCCGCTCAACGGCAAGCATACAAAATCCACAACAAATTCTCTGGTCGAAGATCGACAAGGGACACTGAGAACATACCAGAGAAGTGGTTACCGACCCCTTAGCTGGAGTGTCGACAACCATCTCTCCATTCATAGCAGACAATACAAGACCCAATTTCTTACAACAATCAGCAGCAATAAAGCAATGAGTAGCACCAGTATCAACAATAGACTTTAAAGGAGTACCATTAATGAACCACGTACCTCTAATAAGTCCATCATCTTCGGTAGGCTCTTCACCTGCTAAAGCGAACACTTTCCCACTGGACCTTTCCTTCTTCGGCTTTGGACACTGAGTACTAATGTGCCCTCCTTCACCACAGTTGTAGCAGACCACCTCCTTCCGCTCACACTCAGCCACTACATGACCCTCCTTACCACATCGGTAACACTTCTTCACTTCAGCCTTGCACACGTTACTCTTGTGACCAGCTTTGCCACATTTGTAACATACAATGCTAGCAGGAGCATCTCCCCCACTAGTCCTCTTGCCAGCAGCAGCTTTCTGTTTACCCTTACCAGCAGGAACCTCATACGGCTTACTACGACTTTGAAATTTGCTCCTCTTCTCATTCATCATCTTGTAGTGAGCATTGTTTCTTCCTCATAAATCCTGCAGCTGTCAATCAAATCAGCAAAAACACGGATCTTCTGATAACCAATCGCCTTCTTAATCTCAGGACGCAGCCCATTCTCAAACTTAATGCACTTGGAAAACTCAGCAGTAGCCTCACTGTAATGCGGGTAAAATTTTGCCAATTCCACGAACTTAGCAGCATACTCAGTCACAGACATATTCCCCTGTTTCAGCTCTAGGAACTCAATCTCCTTCTTATCTCGGACATCCTCCGGATAATATTTTCTCATAAACTCCCTGCGGAACACAGCCCAAGTGATCTCTTCATTTGCAGTCTCCAACCTCTGCCTAGCCTCTAACCACCAGTCGTCGGCCTCCTCTGCCAGCATATGCGTACCATAACGGACCTTCTGCGCCGGAGTGCAGTCCATCACACGAAAGATCCTCTCCATCTCTTTCAACCAAGCTAAAGCCCCATCAGGATCATACTTGCCCTTGAAGGTAGGCAGATTTTCTCTCTGAAAGGTAGCCAAACTCCGAGACCCAGCATTCTCACCAGCATTCTGTTGACCCTCCACAGCCCGAGCCATAGCAGCCAACACAGCAGCAATAGCAGCATCGTTCCTTCCAGCCATTTCGACTAATCACTTAATCATAGACAACAGTTAGAACTAATTGACAATACTTGGTGTCAATGACACAATGACTCGACAACTTGGCCGGACAGACCGAAACTGCTCTGATACCACTAATGTAACACCCATTTTCTACCCGGAAAATTTTCGACAAAAATCAGAGTTTTCAAAACATTTTCAATACACCCACTAGGGATGCTACACTTACACCGTTAAACATCACACGCCAAATAAATAAGTTTCACCATTAAAACAGTGCAACACCTAGCACGTCATAATATCAACCAACAGCGGAATCAAATCATAGTTCAGTTAAATAGTTATACATCACCATAAACACTTCAAAGATTAAAATAACAGAAACACTAATAAAGCCTAGCGTTCGTCCCCCCCGCGAGTGCTACGTATCAGAGCGACGACACCTGACTCTACTAGCGAAGGTGTAATACCCCAATTTTGTCCGCCCAAGTCAAAAAAACATTTTTCAGAAAATGGAAGCAATAAGGTAATTCATAATGTGTGGAAAACAGTGGATCGGTGCATTTATGTGTGTTCGTCCCCTATTTCGCATTTTTACTTGAATTACGCACGCGCGCTAGTAGTAACCGCGTGAGCTGCCCTGTGCCCCGTCATTTGGCACGTGTCTGTATTTTCATTAAAAAAAAGGCCCTTTATTGATCATTATTAATTTTTGGCACCCAAAAACATTTTTCTTAATTTTTAGGAATTTTAGGAAATAAAATAGTGCATATTTTTGCATTTTTGGGCATTTAAATAAAAGCGAATTAATTATTTTTGTACCAAGACCAGGTCAAGGACGTGGCATACATGTTACTCTACCAAGAGTAATTTTTGTATAATTTTTGGAAAGAAAGTCCTAGTCCAAAATAATTAAAAATGCATTTTTCCCATTTTTATTGCACAAGAAAGCTGAAAAAGGACCATTAAATATTCCCCGATTATTAAATGACAACTTTTATTGTCATGAATAATTAGAGAGATATTTTTATGGTGCCCAAAAATATGTGACACATTTTCAATAGGTGCACTATCATTTGCATGCCCAAAAATTCAAAATTCAAATAAAAAGTACAAAGTGTCATCAATAAGACAAAAGACCAAAAAGAAGAAGCAATTTTCCCTCTCTCTCTCTCTCTCCACAATTTCGAATTCCCTCTCTCTCTCTCCACAATTTCGAATTCCCTCTCTCTCTCTCCACAATTTCTTCCACACTCTTCTATTGTACAATTATTCCTTAAGAATATGCTTTGTACTATCCTTAACTTTTCCCTTTTTGGTGACCATCACTCACTCCCACATAGATTTATGCCCTCTTTTGTAAATTACCCCACCCATTTATACTCACCTCTTCACAAGAAAATACAAAATTACTTCTTTGGTAACATTCCATCTCAATTATACCCTTAACCCTATTTTTACCTCACATCACATATGAGCCTCCATTCCCAAAATAGGACAAGTTTTTTTTCACAAGCTCTCCCTCACTCTCATTTTTGTGTTTTCTCACTACCCACAATCCAAGTGATCTCTAATCCTAGCCCTTCATTCAAATTTAAAACCCAATCCTAGAGCACCTAGTAAAGAACAATGACCTAATTACCCCTAGACCTAAAACAACTCTATAAATACCCTCTCATTTCCACACATGAGCATTTTTTGCTTCTCATTTTTCCTACACTAAAACCCTAGCACACAAACATCCGTCCCTCTTTCCTCTCAAGGCCGTAGCCTCCTCTCCCTCTCCTCCATCCATCTTTTTCATTTCCTTCCACCCAAACACCACCACCCCACCTCATTTTGCATCCCTCTTTCACATGCTCCTTTCATTTCTCATTCAAAGTTCAAGCATCATCACCAAGTGGGTTTGATCATCATATTTGCGTGGGTATTTCTTTGAATAACCTTGGAGTTTTGTTGATTTGTGTCTAGTTTCATCTTCTCATCTCCCTTTCTAACTTGGAGTTAAGGTAAAATCCTTAAAACCTTGCATCATATTTGAGTTCTTGCCTCAAAAATGTGAAATCATTCATCCTATCATCTTCATATCCTTATATTGTTGATTGTTGTTGGTGAGAAGTGTCATAAGCACTTTGACAAGCACTTAGGGAGGTTTGGGTGCTTATGGTGCTTCTCACCCTTGAATGATTGATGATTTGTGTTGATTTGGATCTTGACCCTTGCATTTCATGAAATAAAATGTTGTTTTATGGCATATTATGTTTCGCATACTTGTAGAAAAATAGGGTTTATGTTAGTTTTGTGCATTTCTTTGCCTAATCACATGAACCTTTACCAAAAAAATTGTAATCTAGCTTGTTTTCTCATATTATCTCACTTGCTTTCAAAAATAAATGTGTTCTTGGTTATGTATTTGGGTCGCATATTGTGAATAAATAGGGTTTTTATATGTTTGCTTATCATTTTAAGTTGATGATAGGCAATATGACTCTCACTTGTGCCTAGTGCACCTTGCTTAAAGTGATGAGGATTGTTCTATATGATTCAACCCTTTTAGTTTAGGTGTTGTTTAAATTGATGATAGGCAAAGAGATTCTCACTAGTGCGTAGTGCACCTTGTTCTAAGTGATGAAGATTGCTCTAGGTGATTCAACCCTCCTTTTAGTGTATGAGATTGCTTATTCTTATGAATTACTTTATAATTTGTCTTAGGTTGATGATTGGTAAAGGGACTCTCACTTGCGCCTAGTGCACCTCGATCTAAGCGAGGAGGATTACCAAGAAATGATTCAATCTCTCTTTTATAATTCTTAATGAGTAGGAAGATGCAAATTTAGGTTTCCTTTTATGATAGTTAAATAATGCGTGAATGCTTGAAGGCCAATTTGGCCTATGATGGCATTCACCTTGAAAGGTTTGTGTAAATGTAATTTAGGGTTTGTGTAGGTTTTGTAAAGGATAGGTTGTCCTAATCTTGATGCATCCTCACTTGCAATTGTGGTGTTGGTTCTTGGAGTTTGTGTAGGTTTTGGCAAGGGATGGACTAACTCTAGTCTTGATGCATTCTCACTTGTTAATGTAAGTAATTGCAAAGGATAGGCCAGCCCCCTAGTCTTGATGCACATGTGTTCTTATTCATTTATACTTGTTTTTGTGCTTGTTATGTGATTAAGTATTGAATTGGTGTTCACGATTTGCTTGTTTGTTTTGATGATCACATTGACTTTGTAATCCGACTTCAAAGTTCAAAACCTTTGTTACTCGTTAGTAACACCTCAAAACCATGTCGCATTCAAATTATACTACAATTTGTTACTCGTTAGTAACATTTACAATTTCAAACCTTTTTCATAACCAAGAACACTTTCAAACATCAAAAAGCCATCTCACAAACCAAAAATCAATTCGATTGCGAAAACCCTTTTGATTACCTAAAGTAAGAACCTATTATCATTAATGATCACTCGCGCCGTTGTCGTTTGGTTGTTAACGATAATTTCATTTTCAAAGGAATTAGTAGTGAGACCACTCTAAACCGTTGTTGTTTGGTCTTCATGAACACTCCAACTTAAATAAAACCAATTGTCATCGATGATCATTCGCGCCGTTGCCGTTTGTTGTTAATGACGATTTCATTCTCAAAAGGGTTAGTAGCGCGGCCACTCTAAACCGTTGTTGTTTGGTCATCGCGAACACTCGAATCAAAAGCAAAACCGATTATCATTAATGATCACTCGCGCCGTTGCCGTTTGGTTGTTAGTGATGATTTCATTTTTAAAAGAGTTAGTAGTGTGACCACTCTAAACTGTTGTTGTTTGCTCATCGCGAACACTCGAATCAAAAGCAAAACCGATTATCATTAATGATCACTCACGCCGTTGCCGTTTGGTTGTTAATGATGATTTCATTTTCAAAAGAGTTAGTAGTGTGACCACTCTAAACCGTTGTTGCTTGGTCATCGCGAATCCTCATTCCTATTGCGAAAACTCACCTAAACAAGATAAAAGACAAAAACCTTTTTTCAGGACAAACAAGAACTACGTAGCTTTGAATTCTCCATCGCACCGGGAGATACGTAGGAGCGAGCGGCTAACTCTCGTCAAGCGCCAAAAATAAAAATTTTCATTAAGTCTTCTCATTCCCTTTGAGGCAAATTTAAGTATTTTCCAAATCAACACTTAAAACCACACGTTTAATTAAAGGTTCTCTTTCGGTAGAAAGGAGGTGTGGGGTGCTAATACCTTCCCCATGCCTAATCGACCCCCGAACCCAAATCCTCCGGTTTTCCAAAAGGCCATCCGCTTTCCAAAAAGGTTTTTCTTCAATATTTTCCTTATAAAAAATATTGGTGGCGACTTCATTGTTTTAAAAAGTTGTAAATGAAGAAAAATCCCCTCAGGGACCTTTTCGGGTGCAACAGAAGGTAGACTTGTCTTCACTCACAATCACCTGCACGTTACCAACATAGGGGTAACATTCAAACAAAAGGGGTGAGATATCTACCATTATAATAGCATATATGATAGGCAATATGCTAGAGTACGACACTATATCAACCGCATCACAACAACATCAATTAATAAATCACCAACTGTTATCATTAATATCATGAGTAATTATATGAGATGCAACCCACACCAACGGGCATATGCATGTGGTACCAATCATCACCAATAAATTAGCCAGTATGGGCACATCACCTATATGAGCATCACCATCATCACCTATAGCTCCAACGGCCGAAGCCAACATCACCAAAATAATGCATATGCAATATATGCGACACCATGGACAATGCACTAGACAATCAACACACAATAGACATTTAATTAATATAACATCACCAATATCACCAAGTGGTCATAGACCCATCACCTTAGCCTTGGAATAGGCACATCACCTGTTACACCATCACCTATTATATTATCACCAATAATCACCAAAAATCACCAATCACCAACACCTATGACAACAATCCTCCACCGACACCAAGGACACCAATTCACACAACGGCCACATGACAGGGACTGGCGCCCAGCAACAGGGCGCCAACAACAGGAACAGCCCCACAGAGACTGGCGCCCAGCAACAGGCGCCAACAGCAGAAACAACCACAACAAAACTGGCGCCCAGCAATAGAGCGCCAACAACAACACAGAAACTGGCACCCAGCAAGAGGGCGCCACAGCAGGCAACAACATTGCAGAAACTGGCGCGCAACACAGAGTCTGGCGCCCAGCAACAGGGCGCCACAGACAACACCAGTAACACAGGATCTGGCGCCCATCAGCAGGGCGCCTTAGACATCAGCAGCAAGGACAGAAACTGGCGCCCAGCAACAGGGCGCCTAGGACAACAGTGGCAACAGCAGAACTGGCGCCCAGCAGCAGGACGCCTAACACCATGGCAACAGAATTGAACTTGGCGCCCAGCAACAGGGCGCCTAGCAGCAACACAGAAAATGGCGCCCAGGAGCAGGGCGCCTAGCACCACATCAGCAGGAACAGACTTGCGCCCAGCAGCAGGGCGCCTGACCCAACAGGCAACACAGCAGACTTGGCGCCCAGGAGCAGGGCGCCTGAGACCACAACAGCAACATCATACTTGGCGCCCAGCAACAGGGCGCCTGAGACAACAACAACAACATCAGGCTTGGCTCCCAGCAGCAGGGCGCCTGAGACAGCAGAGGCAACACCAGACTTGGCGCCCAGCAACAGGGCACCTGGCAACACAGACAGCACAGCAACCTTGGCGCCCAGGAGCAGGGCGCCTAAATCAGCAACAACCAACAACTCAGAAACTGGCGCCCAGCAGGGCGCCCAGGAGGCAACACCAACGCAGAACTGGCGCCCAACAGGGCGCCCAGGAGGCAACACAGTGGCACAAAGCGCAACATCACAGAAATTGGCGCCCAGGAGCAACACAGAGCGCAACACAGCGCCCATGGCGCCCCTGCGCCAAGACAGAATCATCAGACACGGCGCCCATGGCGCCCAGGAGGGAAACAGCAACAACGCAACACAGACAACGAGGCGCCCATGGCGCCCAGCACCAGAATTTTCAGATTTTCACCAATTTTAGTCACCAACCCCAAACACCATCATCATGAGTATAAAATCAAATATGATCAACAACAACAATTATCAAACAACATGATCATGGCATCATAGAGCCTAATCCCCACATAAACCCCATCATACCCCCTATTATATTGAAAGAACCTCACCCTTACCTTAGATTTGTCGAATTAGAAACCTCCTTGCACGAAAACACCAAGTAACCAGCAACAATGGCGCCCCTCCTCTTCTCTCCTAGTGCGCCGTCCCCTCTCTCTTTCTCTCTTCTCCTCTTCGCAAGTTTCTTTTTTTTCTCTTCTCCAAAATGCGAATGACTAACCCTAGCTAACACCCTCCTTCATGCGCCTAAGCCTTGGGCTCGTGGATCACGGGCCCCCGTCCACTAATCAGCTAATTACTAGGCACCACTCCTTAATTTGCATAAAACATCATTTGATTAATTATTAAATATAACCATCCTAATAAAAATACCTAAATAATTTAATTAAATAAATAATTAAATTATTTGGGCGTTACAAAGTTGACTAAGTGTGTTCTTGTCTCTAATTTGGTTTTCATCATTATTACCCAAGTGAGTCGGCTATAATCATCAACTAAGGTTAGAAAATATTTGTGACCTAATATTGAGGGATGAGCATAAGGTCCCCAAATGTCAGCATGTAAAATTTCAAATATCTGTGTACTCTTAGAAGCACTAAGATGAAACGATAGTTTTCTTTGCTTGGCAAAATGACAAACGTCACAAGGTAAAATGGTGTTATTGAATTGAATAAAAGGAAATAATTGTGAGATACATTGATGCCTATCATGTTAGATGTGGCCTAATCTCATATGCTAAAGTTTAGAATTTTCTAATGAACTAGGATGTGAATTACATGATGAAACTGTGGTACTACTGACATTACATGAGGGAGCAGGAATGACACTACCAGTACAAGCAGAATTTGTTGTTATCACAGGTGCAGTCACTAGAAGGTATAGCCTGTACAAACCATAAAGTCTAGCAGATCCAATCATCTGCTTGGTAAGGTCATGTATGAGAAAACAACCATCATCATTAAAAACAACTGAAACTTTCTGGTTTTGGCAAGTTGTCCTACTGACATTAGGTTAGAATTGAATCCAAGTATATAGAGAACATTGTATAGTACTAGATTTTCGGTTATGTGAATGGTTCCTATGCCAATAGCTACTGCAAAGGTTCCATTAGGTAAATCTATAGTAATTGGATTAATTGGTGTGTATGAAGTAAAGAAATGAAAATTGGATGTCATATGGTCAGTAGCTTCAGTATCTACAATCCAAAATATAAGAATCATACCAGAGTTATGGACAGTATTGGCACTATGGGATGAGGAAGCTTGGTTTATGACAGTATTGGCAGAATGCACAACAAGCTGCTTTTGTTGCCTTGATTGTTGAAACAGATCCAATAATCCTTGGTACTGATCTTGAGTGAGAGAAACAGGTCGAGTGGATGCTTTTGGAGTCTCTAACTTGGCCTGTGAATCATCTTCAGTACCTGCAGAGTTAGCAGATGCACCAGTATGGTTAGTTTTGTTCTGATAACCTGGAGGAAAGCCATGTATGAAGTAGCATGAGTCCATTGTATGATTCGTTTTCCCACAGATTGTGCAAAGGAGATTCATGCCTTGTCCACGCCCTTGACCACGACCAAAGCGTCCTCTTCCACGAAAGTTGCTACCACCGCGATTGAATGTTACATTGTTAGCAATGGCAGTGCTCTTAGCTTCAATCTTAGTTTCCGGTACAGTAGGAGACACGGTTTGAAGGTGCCTTTCTTGTTGAATCACCATTGAAAAGGCTTTGGATATTTGTGGAAATGGCTCCATCATCATTATTTGACTTCGAACATGAGTGTATTGCTCATTCAATCCTTTCAAGAAATTAATAGTATAGTCTTGATCCCGAAACTTCTTCGTGGATTTCGAAGCCTCACACGCACAGGGCACAGTGCAAGAACAAGCAACAATCGGTCTAAAACTATCCAATTCATCCTATAAGGACTTCAATTCAGTGTAATAATCAGACACATCTCTAGTTCCTTGACCTAATTTTGCTATATCTTCTTGTATATCAGCAATCCTAAACATATCTCCTTGATCAAATCTATCTAATAAATCTTTCCAAGCATCATAGCCCTTATCAAAGAAGGCAATCGATTTAAGGACAATAGGACTTACAGATTGCTGAATCCAAGCAAGCACCGTGTTGTTACATCGAAACCATTGGTTGTATAAGGAACGCGTCTTCGCCGGAGCAGTGATGGTGCCACCCACAAAGATCAACTTGTTTTTCGAAATCAAAGCTATGCGCATCGAACAGACCCATGCTTGAAAGTTTTTGTAACACCCCGATAATTTCTAACATGTAGAATTATTGAAATGCACTAAATGTCATATATCAGAGTAACTTCCTGTTAATGAATATTGAACACAGACTAAAAATTTCGATAATAAATATCAAATGGTTCTCAGAGCCTTACTAACTTCCTAAAAATGCTTAAGTTTCATATCTTAAGACTTATACAATCCTGGTGTTCAATACTCAAAATATAAAGTAGCAGAAACGATTTTACAACTTATACAGTGATAGTCATACAATCGGTAAAATAACTAGAAAGGCACAAAGGCTTAAACAGGAAATCAAGTCTCCAATGACTCCATGAGTCGCACCGGCTAACCGTGCTTCGTCGCCTTTGCTTTCCCCTGCTTCTCTGTAAAAACCACAACATATAAAGGGTGAGATAAACATTATCTTAGTGAGTCCTATCGAGACCCCTTACTAACTCTAGCGGTTCATTAACTTTAACCTTGAACTCATGGCCCTAATAAGCGACCATGTGGATGTATATTTTATTTCTTGTAACTTGTAGCCCTAATAAGCGACTACGCGTTATTATCTTTCTTTCTTGATGTAGCCCTAATAAGCGACTACATAACATGTCTTAACCTTTCCTTTAACTTAGCACAACACCTCAAGCCTACCTTAGCATGGTTATTTCTTCGGCTTTTGGTGAACCCATCCCGCTAATCACTAGTGGGCAAAACATGTGGGCCTAGGATTTGGGGCTCATGACTTCCCCTCCCCTAGTATGGTAATCCTTAGGGTCGTCACCCTAGATATACACATATTATTATATGTATACCATCTACCTTTCTTTTTGAGAAAGTGAACTTCCTTTCCTTTCGGAAAGTGGATTAATTGAGTTTTCTTGACTTGACTTACATGACCTGAACTTACATGACTCTTTTAGACTTTTAGCCTTTTATCTTGACTTGACGTGTGTACACTCGCGTTTACTAATGTACGGTTTTCTTCGTTTTCATAACTTGAGAGTTTTACCTCAAACATGTTCAATTAATCATCATTATACAAATTAATTCATTCATTTGATTAGGTCTTGGAATAAGTATTCCAACGCACTTGAGAACACCTCAATCGGGTTCCCGGATCAAAAGTTATCGCGAAAACAAAATCAGTAGGGTTTACTGGAAATTACACTGCGTCGCGACGCGAACATGTTCCGTCGCGACGCGAACATGTTCTGTCGCGACGCGAACATGTTCCGTCGCGACGCGAAGAGTTAAAGATAGTTTTGCGCCACAAAATTTGAAGGGGGTCGTGACGCGACGGTTGCCAGAAGTGCAGAAAACAGGTTTTCAAAAATTCGATTTTGTTCCGTTTCGCTTTCAATCCGGTTGCCAGAAGTGCAGAAAACAGGTTTTCACAGCCTTGGTTTTTTCCTCACCCTCCTCACTGATTGCCTCCATCTCTTCAGATTCTAGACTCTCTTCTTCTTCCAGAATTACTTTCTTTACCTTCTTAGCTGGACTTTTCCTTTTCTTTGCTGCTGGGCTTCCCATTGTTTTCTTCTTCTCCTTCATGTTCTTCTCTTTTTCCACCTTTTTAGCTAGCTCTTCTTTTATTAGCCATTCAGAAAATTCAGGTGGTGGAATAGTGGACTTACCCTTTGAAATCTGAGCATACATGGCTTTTTCCCATTCAAATTTCTCCTATACAAAACGGCAGAGAGACTGCTGCTGTAGCGCCAGGCGCTGTAGCATCACAGCATCACCTGGTGCTACAGCAGCAGACTTCTGCTTAGGCTTGAAAACACAGGGAAAACCTCCCAATGGTGATCTCCTTTCTTTCTTTTGCTCAACTTCCACCTCTGCATTTATGCACAATTCAGTAATCAAACATAGGAAATATATATTAACTCCACTTTTCCCTCTACATTTCTCTATTTCTTTTGAAATGAGCTTCCCCACATCAATCTTCTCCAATGCCATAATGGCAACTATCACAATCAGCCTCTCCTTTTCCGCATACGTAGTGTGGGATGTTGGCAGCAAGGAGTGCTTGATGAAGCTGCACCACATATTTGCCTCCTCACATAGATATGACTTCTTCAACTTGTATTCAACCCCAAACTTTTCCCACTTTGATCCTTCCACGCAGATCCTCTCTCTTACGCCTTCCATTTCTTCTTTTCCCCAAGCCTTCACCTTGTTCTCCAATGCCTTCCCATGGTACCCTAGATGAAACATGTCGTTTATATCTCCGGCGCTGAAGCTCACAGTTTCACCCCTAATCGTAGAGTAGGTTTGGGGTTTCTATCTCTGGGCTCCTCAATTGCTGCGTAGAACTCCCTAACCAATGACACCATATATTGCTTACGGTGCTTGATGAAGTGTTCCCATCCCAGCGCTACGACGGTAGATGTGAACGCTTCTGAGGCTTTGTCCGTCTTGAACCCTCTTTCGGCAATAAACTCCATTTTCCAGAATTTCTGAGGATCTTCAGAAGTCATTTTAGTTTTTGATGATTCTGCTTCTTTGTTAGCTCGTTTTTCAGATCTTTTCGAGGCTACTTGCTTCCTTGTCATGGATTGGTTTTAAAAACTTGATTAGGGACGATGAGGTTTTTGGAAATGCTTGTGTTTCTGCGTTGGAAAGGGAAAAGAAGAGAGTTGTGGGTGGGGATTGTAACGGTGAATGGGTAAAACGTGTGCATGGGGAGTTGAAACTGGCGAAGTCACCGTTGTGAGTGATGAGGGAGAGAGAGAGAGAAAAGGGAAAACGTGAGTGAAGTGACCTGACTCTGCTCTTGGAGCAGTTAGGATAAGGATTTGAAAATTGCCACGTCACTCTTGAGTGGTTTTTTTTTGCTGTTTGACTTTTTACTGAGTCCAAACAACGTCAACTATATATAGCGCTATGATAACGGTATACGCTGCAGCGGCTAATGCTGACACCCAACTTCACACTGAACCTTTTTAACCTGTCAGATTTGTCCCTGCAAACAGAAAGAATTCAACACATCATAAGTTAGTTAAAAACCTTGGGCTGCCTCCCAAGAGCGCTTGCTTTATAAGTCTTCAGCTAGACTTCCTTTTTTTTTCTAGAGGTCTTTAAGTTCAATTTTGGTTTTGTCTCTTACCACATTCTCACCAAGGTATTGCTTTACTCTTTGGCCATTAACCTTGAAGGTGGTGTTGGTTGCTGCATCAAATAGGTCCACTGCACCATGAGGGTATAGTTTCACTAACGTAAAAGGGCCTGACCATGTTGACTTCAATTTTCCTGGAAATAATTTCAGTCTTGAATTGAACAGCAACACTTGCCCTCCTTCAATCAGTTCTCTTCTTTGTATTTTCTGGTCATGCCATGCCTTGGTCTTGTCTTTATAGATTGCTACATTCTCATAGGCAAAGTGCCTAATTTCTTCTAGTTCATGCAGTTGCAGCATCCTTGATTCTCCTGCCCCATTATAGTCAAAATTGAGCTTTTTCAAGGCCCAATGAGCTTTATGTTGTAATTCAATAGGTAGGTGACAGGCCTTTCCATATACAAGCCTATAGGGTGACATCCCTAAAGGTGTTTTGAAAGCTGTCCTATAGGCCCACAAGGCATCATCCAAATGCAATGACCATTCCTTCCTTGTAGGCCCTACCATCTTCTCAAGCATCCTCTTGATCTCTCTATTGGATAACTCTGTTTGGCCACTTGTCTGAGGATGGTATGCAGTAGCAATTTTGTGTTTGACTCCATACTTAGCCAAGAGGGTTTCAATCAATTTGTTGCAGAAATGAGAACCCTCATCACTGATGATGGCTCTAGGAGTTCCAAACCTGGTGAATATGTTCTTCTGTAAGAATTTGCTCACGGACTTAGCATCATTGTTGGGTAGAGCAACAGCCTCTACCCACTTTGATACATAGTCCACTGCTACTAGAATATACAGATTACCATGAGATGGAGGGAAGGGTCCCATGAAATCCATTCCCCAAACATCAAAGAGTTCTATTTCTAGGATGTTGGTTAAGGGCATTTCATGTTTATTAGAAATATTCCCTGTTCTCTGACACCTGTCACATCTTCTTACCATGTCCTGAGCATTCTTAAATAATGTAGGCCAATAGTATCCTGACTGAAGTACCTTTGCAGCTGTTTTGGTTCCACCAAAGTGCCCACCACAAGGTGCAGCATGGCAATGCTGTAACACTTGGTATTGCTCCTCTTCTACAAGACACCTTCTCATTAATTGGTCCTGACACTTTTTATAAAGAAAGGTTCATCCCAGTAATATTTCTTTACAATATGGAAGAACCACCTCTTCCGCTAATAATTCATCTATGCAGGCACCACCTTGCTAACCAGAAAATTCACAATGTCAGCATACCAATGTGTTGAAGGTTCAGTCATTGCAGCTTCTTGCGTGACAGCGCTAACCGCTACAGCGTGTGATGCTTCAGCAGTTATTGCCAACAACTTCTCATCTGGGAAGTGTTCTCTGATTTCTCCACCTGTAATACCTGCATTTTCTCTCTCAATTCTGGGCAAATGATCAGCAACTTGGTTCTCCACTCCTTTTTTATCACGAATTTCTAAGTCAAATTCTTGGAGGAGGAGAACCATCTAATTAGCCTTGGCTTTGCATCTCTTTTAGTGATCAAATACTTGATGGCAGAGTGGTCTGTAAAAACAATAACTTTTGTGCCCACCAAGTAGGATCTGAATTTGTCAAATGCAAAGACAACAACTAATAGTTCTTTTTCAGTGATTGTGTAGTTCAATTGTGCTTCTATAAGTGTTTTGCTTTCATAATGGATTGAATGAAAAATCTTATCATACCTTTGCCCCAATACAGCTCCAATGGCAAAGTCACTTGCATCACACATAAGCTCAAACGGCTTACTCCAGTCAGGAGCTACAATAACTGGTGCAGTTATTAAAGCTGTCTTCAGTTTTCTGAAGGCTTGTATGCAGGCTTCATCAAATATGAAAGTGGTATCATGCTGCAATAATTGGCACATAGGTTTTGAGATTTTTGAAAAATCTTTGATGAACCTCCGATAAAATCCAGCATGTCCCAGGAAACTTCTGATGCCTTTGATGTTTGTTGGAGGAGGTAGCTTTTCAGTGACTTCAATCTTTGCTCTGTCCACTTCTAGTCCCTTCTTGGAGATCCTATGCCCCAAAATAATACCCTCATGCACCATGAAGTGGCATTTTTCCCAATTCAGCATTAGGTTTGTTTCTTCACATCTTACAAGAATCTCTTCCAAGTTGGACAAGCATAGATGGAAAGTCTCCCCAAATACAGAGAAGTCGTCCATGAAGACTTCCATGGATCTTTCAATGAAGTCTGAGAAGATTGCCATCATACATCTCTGGAATGTGGCAGGTGCATTGCACAGTCCAAATGGCATTCTTCTAAATGCAAAGGTGCCATATGGACAAGTGAATGTTGTCTTTTGCTGATCTTCAGGGACTATTGCTATTTGGTTATAGCCAGAATAACCATCTAAAAAGCAATAGAATTCTTTCCCTGCTAACCTGTCGAGCATCTGGTCAATGAAAGGTAGGGGAAATTATCCTTCCTTGTAGCTTTATTTAGCCTCCTGTAATCCATGCAAATCTTCCATCATGTTACTGTTCTGGCTGGCAGTAATTCATTCATTTCATTGGTTATCACCATTACACCTCCTTTCTTTAGCACACACTGTACAGAACTAACCATGCACTGTCAGAAATAGGGTAAACAATGTCTGCATCCAACCATTTTATAATTTATTTCTTCACCACCTCTTTCATAATGGGATTTAATCTCCTCTGCCCTTCGATGCAATTCTTGAAATTCTCTTCCAACGCAATTCTGTGCATGCAGATGGTTGGGTTAATCCCTTGAATATCTGACATTTGCCACCCAATTGCCTTTTATGCCTTTTCAGTGTGCCAATAAGATCATGTTCCTGCTCCTCTGAAAGGTCAGAAGCTATGATGACATGTAAAGTCTTGTTTTCCCCCCAAATAGGCATATTTAAGGTGATTTGGTAACTCTTTCAATTCTAGGGTAGGTGGTTTCTCAATGGAAGGCACATTTTCTTTTAAGTCTGAGTTTTCTTGTTCAAGTGATTCATATTTTCTGGCCCAAACTTCCTTTACAGTCAATCTGCATCAGATTCATAATCCTCATTGTTATTCAGCAGCTGTCCCAAGTGATTATTGCTTTTATGAAAATGTTTTTGCACCACTTGGTCAAGAGAGACCACAAATGAGCATTCTTCAGTAGTGGTATCTGGAAACTTCATAACATTAAGGACATTAAACTTGACTTCTTGATCATTGACCCTCATGGTTCTCCTTTTTGCTCATCTATTAATGTCCTTCCTGTGGCTAAAAATGGCCTTCCCAAGATAATAGACACTTCCTTGTCTGCCTCAAAATCAAGAATCACAAAGTCCACAGGGAACACAAATTTATCTACCTTGATTAGAACATCTTCCAGTATTCCTTTTGGATATGCAAGAGTTCTGTCAGCCAATTGCAGAGTAACAGATGTGGGTCTGGCAGTTCCTACTCCTAACTGTGTGTATATGGACTTGGGCATTAGGTTTATACTAGCTCCCAAGTCACATAAGGCACAGCCAGAGTAGAAATTTCCAATAGAACATGGTATTGTAAAGCTGCCAGGGTCCTTTGATTTCATCGGAAGTTTATTCTGCATAATCATGCTGCATTCCCCAGTCATGGCTACTGTTTCAAATTCTCCAAGCCTTCTCCTTTTTTTGAGCACATCTTTCATAAACTTAGCATAGTTTGACATTTGCTGGATGGCTTCTACCAATGGGACATTAATGTGCAATTATTTAAGGACTCCCAGGAATTTGTTGAATTGTTTGTCTTCCTGAGCCTTCCTTAGCCTTTGAGGATATGAGGGGGCAGGAGATTCAGGAACAAGCTTAGGTGGTGGCACTGCAGCAGCACCAGGCACTGTAGCAGCACCAGGCACTGTAGCAGCACCAGGCACTGTAGCGTTTGGTATAGAATTTTTTTCTTTTTCAGATTTTTTATTTTTTTCATCATCTGGGACAATTGACGACCCTTGCAAATCTTTCCCACTTCTCAGAGATATAGCCTTAACATGCTCCTTTCCTAGATTATGGGAAGTAGTGGCTTCAGTAGTGGAAGGTAGTGCTCCACTAGTCCTTTGGGTAAGAACATTAGCTATCTGCCCCATTTGTACTTCCAAATTTTTGAGAGAGGCTTCATGAGTTTTCAAAGTTGTTTTGCAGTCACTCATGAAGCTTTTCAACAAATTTTCAATAGAGCTATCAATAACTGGGGCATTTTGTCTCTGATAGTTCTGAGCTGGAAACCCTGGTGGATTAACCGGAGCACTATAATCTGGTGCATTAGCATTGTTAGCTCCCCATCTGAAGTTGGGGTGATTCTTCCAACCAGGATTGTAAGTATTTGAGTAGGGATTATTGTTCTAGTTGAACCCTACATAGTTCACAGACACCGGATTACCTGGACATTCTTCATATATATGCTCACCTCCACAATATACACAGCTTGTTGAGCCTAGAGAAGCTTGCTCAATGGCGGCTACAGCTGGTTCAGAAGACGCTGTAGCGGTAGCCGCTGTAGCCTTTGAAGTTCTCATGCTTTTTATCATATTGGTGAGAGAAGCAACCTGTGCTGACAGAGCTGAAACTTCACTGATCTCATGGACACCAGCTACCTTTTTCTGTAAAGCTAGCCTCTCTGTTGGCCATTGGTAGCTATTTGTAGCAATGTCATCTATTAATTCACAGGCATCATTGTAAGAGGTTTTCAATAGCACACCTCCAGAAGAAGCATCTAGCATTAATCTGGTATTTGGGTCCAGTCCATTGTAGAAGGTTTCCATCTGAATGATCACTGGTATACCATGATGAGAACATCTCTTTAATAGTTCCTTCCATCTCTCCCTGGCTTCAAACAGTGTTTCAGAGTCTTTTCGCATGAATGCAGTAACTCCATTCCTCATTCTAGCATTCTTACTAGGTGGGAAATATTTTGCTAAGAATTTCTCAGTCATTTCATTCCAAGTGTGGATAGAGTTAGGCTCTAGAGAAGTTAACCAGGCCTTTGCTCTATCCTTCAAGGAATAAG
This sequence comes from Astragalus membranaceus, assembly GCA_039519185.1. Lineage (NCBI taxonomy): Eukaryota > Viridiplantae > Streptophyta > Magnoliopsida > Fabales > Fabaceae > Astragalus > Astragalus membranaceus. Next base: position 117,164,237 of record CM076850.1, read on the forward strand.
GAAAAAGTTTTAACCTAAATGCATCATTACTGACTCCTGGAATGAAGAAGTTACTGCAGACTTCCAAAAATTGTTTTAAATGTAAGTATGGGTCTTCTTGGGGAGAATCACCAAACTGACCTACTGTTTGGAGCATCTGGAACATCATGGGCTTGAACTCAAAATGAGCTGTTTGGAGAACAGGCCTAGCTATGCTTGTCTCCATGGTTTGAGGATTAAACACAGCATAGTCCCTCATAGGTCTATCCCTATCATTTACCATGATCAGGTCCTTCATTTATGAATTTTTGCCTATACCAGTCTTCTTGGTCATGCAATGTAGGAGTGGGTGGTTGATTGTGTCTGCCTCTACCTCTACCACCTGGGTCAGATCTGCCTCTTCCAGAGTTGGTTCTACCACCCTATGTGGTACCTCTGCCTGAGTTAGTTCTGCCACTGTGTTCAGACATTGTGGGCCCGAGTTGTCTAAGTCTTTGAAGTTGTCTCAGTCTCCTGAACCTTCTTTCTGGTTCTGGGTCCAACTCAAATTCTGGTGGTTGAGACCTGCGCATACGCTGTAGCGTCTACCGCTGTAACACCAAGAAACAACACACCAGTGTAAAATCTTCACTAATATTGCTCAAGAACTTAAACAATAAAAATTAAATGCAATCCCTGGCAACGACGCCAAAAACTTGTTGTGCGAAAAGTAGTTGTGCAAGTATACACAATCGCAACAAGTAATATAATGATAAATAGAGATCGTTCCCACAAGGATTGGTGTTAATTTAAGAGTTTAAGGAGTTAGCAATTTAGTGAAACATGGCAAGTGACAATAACAAGTTTTTAAGTGTAAACATAATAAGTGGTTGTGAAAGCAGTGGAAAATTCAAGAAGTAATAAAGTGAGTTGGATAGCTCTTTGTTATATAAATTCCCAAGAGTAAAGCGCTATAACGTTAGACGCTGTAGCGGTAAGCGCTGTAGCGTATAGAAGCGTGCCTTTCAGTCACTGTCGCCAGGGTTTTGTTACAAGACTCCTATGTCTAGGTTCTAAATAAGTTCACCCCTGTATAATGAAGAACTTACAGCTTTGTGCCTTATGAACTATTACTCCCCTATGTCTAGGGTTAAGTACAAATTGTCTAAATGTCTTTAAACAACCTTTCATTCATATCAATCCTTGAGTTCTATTCGTAGACCATGTCTGTACCTACGAATCTACTTATTTCAGTTGATCATTCCCAATACAAGTTTGAAAGCATTATAACACAAGGATTGAAACGCAAACGTCATAATATTATATAAACATTACTCAAGGTTCATTACAAACTAAGAACAATCCAACTACAAAATGTTTAGCTCATGACAAGCATCATCAATACAACATAAACTGAACAGCTTATTTTACCGTAAGTGAGCAAGAGGAGGACGGTTACAAAAGATGCACTCCGTAAGTCCCAAGTCATCCCCGGTTTGAAGATGCTATAGCGTGGCTAAACCGTAAGTGAGATATGAAAAATAACTAAAACTAAAAGCTTCAAGAATGGAGGATTAATGGAAGAAGACTAGGTGTCGAGTAGTTTTCTCTTCTAAAAAACTCCCTCTTGTCTACGAATGATGATATGATTCTATGAAGAAGAAGATACTTAGATATTATCTCTATCTCCATAAAGTGGCTTTACAAAAAGGGCAATGATTACAATCATCACCAACTATCAAATAAGCTTCAATTAAAATACGCCAAGTGTCCTTGTCAACCCACTTGGAGACTTCCGTGTCAGTCAGGTTAGTAGAGGATCAGCATGGTGACTCAGCAGGTAGCAAGTGGCTTCAAGGTTATCCAAATGGCCCACCGCTATATAGCGCTTACCGCTGCAGCACTCAATCAAAACATTAATATATTCACAAAGGCACCTATTATGCCTAATATTAGGAAATTAACTCTTAGCTTCTATTTATAATTTTAATCACATACTTACATATTAAAGCATTAGAATTACTAGAGAACTTGCTTTGATTTAAGTAAGAAGAGCACAGATAACCCATATAAATATGAGTCATCACATGTCAAATTAGATTTCCTTTGTTCGATTCCATTTGCTTCTAGAATTTGTATGACTCAGCACAGTTGGTTAGCACTTGGTTGTGCTGTAGAATCTAGCAAGATCTTTCTGCTATGCTTATTGGCTTATCTAGTCTGTAATTCCCACTTGAAGAATCATGAATGAAATATATCAAACTATGTTTCCTTTCTCTTCCAATTGCTTTAGGAGTTTTTCTCAGTCCTCAAATACCGAGTCTTATCAATGGTGCTTTCATTGAGCTGAACCCCTCCCTACCATGAGTTCTTCACACCCTCCACCTCCACCGGATCGCGTCGATGAACTTGACCATGACCATCTCGACGAGATTGCCCGCCAAATCGCCATCTTTCCACTCAGTTAGACGCTATTTTGAAGCGCCTTGCGGGCCCTGCGTTGTCTCGTGCGTCCACTGAATCATCCAATAGTCTGTGTTTGAAGCTTGATATTCCTCGGTTCGATGGTACAGATGCTCGTGACTGGATCTTCGCGGTCTCTCAATTTTTCATTTACCATCCAACTCGCGAAGAAGAGCGCATCGCCATCACCTCGTCCTACCTTGACGGCGCAACACTTGCATGGTACAAATGGATGTCTAGGAACAATCAGATCGCTTCTTGGGCGCAGTTACTCCGTGCCGTTTAGATTCGTTTTCCCTCTGTCCATGGGGCCGATTCTTCGCTTTCCTCGAAGGATTTGTTTCCTTCCATCGCAGAGATTTATTCACCCATCGTCAATAATGAAGAGCTAACTTCAGCGTTGTCGCATGCTCCTTTGTTGGTTTTAGATGAATTTCTTCCCTCTCTGCAGCAGATCGGGATATCAAACTTGGTCAAGCAGTTGGAGGATTCACAATACAATAGATCATTTCCGGGGCCCACAACGGTGCGAATGTCATGGACCGTCGATCTTCCAACAGAGCTTTCGCCGCCGCCGAAGCCACCTGATTCGCCCTATTGCAGGGTGATTACCTGGCTGTCATGTCGCTCCGTGTTCACCGCTTACACAGAAACTTCTCCTCCGACCGCCGGCTAAACCACCGAATTGGATACATATAGTATCGTCGCACACTCTCCACCATCGCCGGAGCCACAAGGATGGCGCCGCAGCGTAGTTTCTTCCATGAGGTTTCATCTCACACCAATTCATCGTTCTTCTCATATTCTTAATTTTCTGGGTATTGCACGACTTGTATTTGATAAAATGTTTCACAAGCCTGTGGTTCCTTTGAACTTGCCATTTTATGGGTATAGAATAGATGGTTTGTTCACAATGCATAATGGGTATCCAGTTGTCAAGATGCCTAATGGTGTGAATGGGTTGGAAAGTGGTTCAATGCGGGAATTGGCTCTATCACAAAGTCGTTTACCCAGGGAGCTTTGCAATGAGTTTTTCATGCTAATGCATATGAGTGCTTGTCCCTTCACTTCTATTCAATTTGAATCTGTATACGTCTCACATTTATACATTCACTACATGCAGGAAAAAAAATATTTTTTTTCTAAGGACTTATGCTAATAAAAATGAAAATGAATGTATACTTTTCAATGATACGCGGTAAACGTGATAAGATTGATTAAATTCTATTTTTTTTACATGAAATTCACTTGTTTTTAAAATGCAACAAGCTTTTTTTTAGGCTTTTTATGCATGAAATGAAATATGTTTTTTTATTACTTGTAGAAAAAAAACTGAGTGATTCTATAACCCAAAAGATGTGAGAGAAAAGTTTTATGAAGAGTAAGGTAAGAGGTAGAGTAGCTCCCTTTGTGACCTAATTTGGTTGGCCCATGCTATTGGGCTTTGTACCCTATAGATCTAATGTCTTTCTATTGTGAGTACTCACAAGTTGGGTTGTTCTAGCCTAGGGAATTTTAGGTCTCTAGAGTCAAGTACTCTTCTAGAAGGTTGACCACACTAGGATGAACATCCAAAATGTGGGTACCCGCATAGAAGAATCGTACTCTAGATGAGGATTTCATGGTAGCCACCAGGATGTACATGCAAAATGACTTCCACTACCCATCCTCGTTCTAACTGATGTGTTTTTTTTAGGCTCAGGTGTGAGCCCAACTCTCAGTGTGTCATCATCGTGTATGTGTAGTGTGTGAAGGGAGCATACAAACCTCAAACCCTAAAAACAAAATGACAAAACCCCAAATCGTACCTGAAAAATAGCAAGAAAATACAACCAGGCAATAATATTTGATGTTTTCTACCCTAGGGTTTATATACAACAAATTAGGTATAAATAATAGCATAACTTATAAATATTTTGCACAAACAAATTAAAAAGGCTTGACGAACTCTCACCAATCCCCAGCGGAGTCGCCATCTGTCGTAACCGTGATCCCGACGTAGACGGCTCAAAAATTGATTATTTTTAGGAGTCGCCGCCCAATTTATTTAATAGGGAAAATTGAGAAAAATCTAACTTAATGTTATTGGTGTGCGTGAACTAAGTTGGATTCGGAAGTCGATTATGCATAGGGAAGTGTGAAAACTAAATTACACTACACCCCTAATACATCTGTCCTAAGACAGTTACGCTAAATCTGATAGTGCAAATATTAATAAATTACTTAATTATTTGTTTACCCCAAAAATAGAATAACATTTGGTAGAAAAATAACTATTTACGAAGAAATAAAATAGGGACTAATTTAAGAAAATTTAATTTTGACTTGACGGGGAAGCCTCACTCCTACGTATCCTCTGGTGCAATGAGGAACTCAAAAGTCGCGTAGTTCTTTCTTGAAAAAATCAAACCCATTTTTTTATGAAGGGGTTTAAAATCAAAGTTGTACAGCTAAAGTCTCTTAAATCGGGATTGACTAGATGTACATCTCAATCAAACCCATTTTTTTTTTATGAAAATAGGTGTTCAAAGAAAAAAACAAATTATTTATTAGGAAAAGATTAATTTGTGCTTGACGGGGAGGGGTCGCTCCTTCCTATCTCTGTGTGCGGAGAATCTTCTTGAGAAAAATCTCGTGTGCGGAAAATATCAAAGCTGTACAGCTAAAGTCTCTTAAACCGAGATTGACAAGATGTACATCTCAATCAAACCCATTTTTATTAATTGTCTTTTATGAGAAAAGAAAGGAGAGAAAATACTTTGAAGTGAACCAACATTTATTTTCATTTTTTAGAAATAGATAGTAAAAGAAGAAGAAAGAGAAAAAAGGACTAATAAAGGGAATGGGGGCGCAGTATTGTCAACAGTGGGAAAATTTTAAAACTCGACAGATAAGATGGATAACAACTACCTATTTACATCAATCAATTATTATAATTATTTTTTATTAAGCAAATAAGAAAGCGGTGAAAATATGTACCTTGTGGGTGTCTAAGTCAAAGGACGTGGAGAGTTCTTGAGAAACAAAATTGAGAGGGAAAAGAACGTGAGGAAGAGAGATAGAAAGAGAGAGAGAGAGAAGACCCCTTAGACCACCACCACTACCAAAGATCTATTTTTTTAGTCTTTGATCGAATCTTTTTTCCCTTGTGCTACTTGTTTTGCTCGGCTTTTATAGGCGTAGGGTTAGGTGTGGAGACTTGCTAGACAAGTAGACTTGCTTGGCAAGTCGACTTGTTAGGAAAGCAGACTGTTGAGCAAGTTGACTTGTTGGGCAAGCAAGGCAAGTAGGCTTGTTGGGCTAGTAGACTTGCTTGCCTGAAGGTTGATACTACTGACACCCCCTTTTTTATTTTCTTTTATAATTTGTATTATTTCATATCTATTTTATTTTTAATTTTGATATTTTTCATTTTTTTTATTATTGTATTAAAAAACATTGTAACAAGATTAGACAACTAATTAAATTCCATTTTTTGTAAATTTTTTGAATTAGCATATTTTTATTTTTGTTTAACCACTAAACAAAGTAATAATAACGCAAAATTGGTAAATGAGCGCAAAACGACCAATTCAAGGGATTAAGAACTGAATATACGCGAAAAACATATTTTTGTGACTTTTTTTTCTGAAAAAGTGAAAAAATACATGTTAAAATTGGGTGTTCACCCCTGCAATAGAGCTTGGAGACTGGACCTTCCTTTGGCGGAAGGGGATGAGGTCTCTTTTTGTTGCGGAACTCGGTGTTCGCGCATTCAGTCAGGATCTTAGCGCGGGTCGTGTTGAGCGTCGTGTGTTCAGTGAAGCGACTGCCTTTAGGCCGAGTTACGGGCCGATCCTTCCTTTGCTGCTGGTCCCCCTTCTCTGAGGCTGGCTTGGATATGGCTTGATCCGCCAAATCATCCTCTTCATAGTTGATGTACTTCTGTGACCGGCGTAGGAACAGCTATTTGGAACAAACTCCCCTTTCGCAGTCTGTTTTTCGTAAAGAAGAGTCGAGTTTTGTCCTCTAGTCCCTTCACACTTAGCGCTTCCTTATTATAACGCTCGATATATTCTCGGAGTGTCTCTCGCTCTCCCTGTCTTATTGCCTTCAAGACATTCTCCGACCTGGGTTTCAGCCTGGATGTTATAAACCTTGTGATGAAGAGTTTGCACAACTGAGGCCAGGACGAAATTGAGTTCGGTTGTAGTTCCATGAACCAGGACATTGCCACCTTAGAGAGAGTCAAGGGAAGATCTTGCACTTGACAGCCTCAGTTGCACCTAGGTACTGAAGCATTCGTTCGTAGCCCAGGTGATCGCCAGGGTCTCCGATTCAGTCGTACATATTCAGTGTGGGCGGTTTCTCCAGGGATCTAAGAATCGGACAATCGTTGATTCCCTGGGTGAAGGGGTCCCGACGAGCCTCACCGTGGTGGCGGGGATGATGTCGATGATGGTGTGAACTTCCCCCATGGGGACCTGCTACGACGCCGAGGAGAACGGCGTAGAAAGGAGGACACCTAAGATGAACCTTGATCCGACGACTCGTTAGGCCAGTAAGTGGTGTCGGGATGATGAAGGCAGAGTCTGGGGTGGCGACCTCGAAGCTCTCCCTCACCGATGGAAGATCCGACGCAGGTGAAGCACCGCTAGGGTGGAGATCGGTGATGCCGGGAAGTGACCGTCTGATATGGGTAGACTCCAGACCGGCGTGGCCTTACGTCTTGTGTGGTGTGAGTTCGTGCAAGAGCCATTTCCTGTTGGGCGAAGTCTCGAGCTTGGTTGTTGAGGTAATCGAGTATATGTTGCATGGCACCTGCCGATGCTTGAGCAGGTTCCGCCGGCATCTGAGCTGGAGGTGGGACAGGATCAACTCCTACCGAAGTCGGGGAGGTTGATTCGGGATTTCCACAACGCTGGGGACGCGGGGCCTTAGCGGAGGTCTTCCTCGTGGCGGCATAGCGTCATAAGGTACGTCAATCTAGTAATCAGACAAGAGGATGTGAGAGTCGACCTCCCACTGTGGTCGCCAATGTCCTGGGGTAAGACCTGAGATGAGGTTGAGATGTCTTAGATCAACGTACCCATCGAGCTACGAGCTGCTGACTGACATGGGTGTGGTACCCGCACACACTCCGGCGCCCGAGTCAGTATGGTGAAATATATGGTGAGATGAGTTATGAGATCGTACCTGGGGCGTGAAAATGTGCTGGTATTTATAGGGATAGTCGGATTGGTTTTACACAGTTGGATGTGGGGCGATCATGGCCATTGATCCGAGTATGACACGAATTGCAAACCGTCTCTAAAGGCGGAGATTCTCCCATGACGTGTTTTGGTCGTGTAAAGCCGAGTTGCCCAGCATGGTTCTTCAAGGTCGGTCCGAGGCTGAGCTTGGTCTGAAACAAAGAGAAAGATTTTTTTTTTTGGTAAACCCGAGTATCCACCACACAGACAGTAGTGACTAATCTCTCGCTCGTTGGAGGTGCCTCGAGGGGCAGGAGAGTTGACCCAGAGTTTTAACGCGGCTCCGTACCCAATGTGAGGATCGAACCCCCGACCCTGGTTAAGGGAGGATCATCCCCAACCGCTGAACCCCACGCTCTGGATTAAAGAGAAAGAAATATGACATGCTCTGTATCCCCAAAATTTGTGACAACTTAAGTTTGTTCCACAATTTTTACGTACTAGTGTTCTTGTAAATCGGAATTCCGACTTCCAAGGAATCATCATATGCTTATGTACCTGAATCGTTTTATTAAAATATTATTTAATGTAAAACTGTGTTGCTCCATTCATTAAGTAACCTCAACGACCCCTAAAAATATAGCTGCATGCAGAAAACAACATAATGTAACTCATTTGTTCTCATGAAAATCTCAGAATACTTTTATCACTTCAATCTTAACTCAAATTCCCACCAAACACCCCATCCTACCCTATACCCTATCACCACAAGTAACCACTCAACCCCACCCCAATCATGGTTCGCCGCCGTCCAATGCCAAAAAAAGTAATTTTATGTTCACCGATCACCAAGATAAAGAGAAATTATGGATTTCGTAAAAAATAAAACTTTGTTTTTTGCTTTTTTAGAGAAAAAGAAAAATAATGAAAGAAACACAAATAATATATAGTTGTTAAAAAGAAATAAACCAACATGACGTGACACAAGCGGTAGATACTTGGGTCCCTTAACCATTTGGTCCCGGGTTCGATTCCTGACCGGTGCGTATGGAAAAACATTTGTTGGGAGAAGCCAACCCCTTAAATGGATCTCAAATACCTCGAAAGATTAGTCTCCACATCGCCCTGGACGATAAAGTTCACATCTTATTGTTAACTTAATGATGAATATTAAAATAAAGAGTAGAAAGAAATAATGTTCTACAAGAAAAGTAACGATAAAGTAATAATATGATAAATATAAAATTAAATTATTGGGTCTTTTCATCACATTCCGTCCAATTTGGGAGGTAAGAAAAATGAAGGGGAGAAATGAAAGTGCAGGGGCGGCCAGTCATATAGTAAAGGGGTAGCTATTACAACTCCAAAAATAAAATAAAAAAAGTAAAAATAAGTATAATAATAACACATAACTACCCAAAAATAAAATCAAATAAAAAGTTAAAACTAGATATAATAATAAGTCATTGCTATCCATATTTTAATAATGTTGTATTACCTTAAACTTCTCAAGATCCATTCGTATCTCCTTTTCCTTCTGCTTTTGGAGTCTTATCATGCGCGCAATTCCTTTGGTTTTTGTGCTACTTCCCAGCTAATTGTTTCCTGCAGGTACCTTGCTGACCACATGATTAATTGTTCCATCCTAATTTTCCTCCTAATTATTCTCTAAGATTTGAAACAATGTCTTCTCTCTTTTTTATAAGACACCATCTCTCTCTCTCTCTCTCTCTCTCTCTCTCTCTCTCTCATTTGACAGATAAACTATACGTGACCTGATGTCATTCTTCACTCTTATCACTGGAAGTGAATTGTTTAAGAATTATGTAGGGCATGTGATTCTAGACAGTGAAGTTTTGGAGGACTATGTATATTATGTGCTTAACGAGGGTGACAATGACAATGAATCCACTGCTGACTGTGAAAATCTACCTGAAAAGCTAAAGGCAAGCATGTTTTGACATTCAGTTTTCATTATAACTTGTTTCTGGCAACGTAATTATGGTAAGACCGTAAGAGAGAGAAAATAAAACTAGTTTTGCTAAATCATCTATATTAGAACTTTTTTCTATTGCAAAAAATATCATTTTACTGTGATTCTTCTTTTTGTCTAAGAACTTCTCATCCTGTTCTTTTCAAACTTTCTCTCGAGTCCTAATGCATGCATGCATGCATAGATACATTATGTTACATCATCTGGTGATACAAATGTATTCTTCCCCTGAATGCTATCTATGTGGTGAATTTATAATGTCAGATTAATTTCACCTTATGTTGTGCTTCAATACAGCCTACGCATAAGGAAACTGAAGAAAAGTTAGAAAGATATTTGAAAGATTTTCTCGACCAATATGTCTGTGGTGACAAAGAGGGTTTCCTTCAGCGCGCAGAATCTGAAGCAAGAAGACTTACTCATGAAGGTTATTAAATTTTTAACTGCGTTCCTTGAAAGCTTACATATTGGTACTCCATAGCTTGACTTAAAACTTTTCATCTTGAAATTTAGCTGAGAAGATTCAGACATTTGGCAATCAAAATAGTAAGTAGTTAACTACATAATTGTACATATTTTGTAATATAAAATGCTTTTAGATCAAAGATATTAGTTAGTACCATGTGTCTCTGAATACAGGCATTGGAGTTGATATGCTACATACCATCGGCTGTGTATATTCAAGACTGGCAGCACAAGAACTAGGGAGGAAAGTTCTTTATCTTGGAGTGCCATATCTTGTTGATAGGGTTCGCATGGAATTGCATTTTTGGAGGACACGTTTTGCTGCTAGGAAAGGTAAAATGACAGACAATTCCATTAGCATTAGCAACCCCTCTCTTAAAAGTTAATTACTTCTTATGCTACCATCGTAATGGGTTGGTGCACCCCTTGTGCCTCTATTAATAAATGCTTTGCTTATAAAAAAAAGTTAATTACTTCTTCTTGGAAGTTAGTTATGTATAATTGTGTTTGATTTTATTGTGCACATACAATATAGCTGCTTTTGAGGAGTTACCTCAACTTGCTGAAAAGATCGAGAAGCAATATAATCACCCTCTGAGAAGTGACTCTGTTCCTCGTCTTGAGCAAAATGCCTTTCTGAATATCTGTTGGAAGTTAAATGCATTCGACATAGATGTCACCCTTGTACGTGTGTGTCAAATGGTGAGTTTTTAATGTTTTTTAATTATATAAAATATGGTATGTTTTTCTGCCGGTGTAATCTAAAAGATACCATGAAGCCATTAAAATGAAAAATAAACTATTATTTATTATCGTATGGTGAAATGAGGAATTGTCAACTATAAAGATTTTAGTTTAAAGTATCTGATTGATAATAAGTTTTAGACATGGCTTCTATTTCCTGAATTGTTTTTTACTAGCCGGAAGAACAAAGGAAGTTAGAAGGCTTGAATATTCTTATTCATAAGTCTATTATTGCAGGTGCTAGAGGAAAACGATGCTAGGGCTACCGCTCTTAAAATTCTTGGAGAAATATTTCAGGTGCACTTTGATTTATTTAACTTAGCATGTCACCAACGACTAAAGTAGCATTAAAATGAAAACATGAGAGACTTTCTCGCTCTCTCTCTCTTTTTCTCTTTTTACTAGTCATGTCAAGTATCTAAATTTATATCTTACATAAATGAAGAAAAAATGATTATTATAATGAAATTTGACGTCCTAATCCTTGACTTTTTTGCCATAAACACTATAGCATATAGTTCTCTTAATCAAAAATAACAATGTTATACACCTTTAATCCCTCCCAAACCCTTCATTCAGACACGTGGATATATGTAATACCCAAGTATCTCTAACACCGAGAATATACTAAGATACACAAACTGGCATACATTAGAGTTGACTTCCTGTCTCAGATATTGAACACAACTAAAAACTTTGATGAACAATCATCAAACAGTCACTTCAATCTCATTAACTTAACATAAAGTACTTAAGTCTCGACTTATAAACTTTTACAACCTAGTGTTCAATATCCAAAAACATAAGTAGCAGAAACGATTTAATTACAACTTTTAGCGAGTAATAGTCATACAATCGAAGATACAAAGACAACAAAGGGAAAATGGCATAATCATAAAACTAAATCTTCAATAACTCCATAAGGCACACCGTCTAGCCGTGCTTTTTCGCCTTTGCCTTTCCTTGTTTCTCTGTAAAAACCACAATTATAAAGGGTGAGATAAGCATCTTAGTGAGTTCTACCGAGACTCCCTTACTACACTCGCAGTTCAATATGCTTTATTCTTCCGTAGCCCGATTCTTGATAGCTACGTGCATTGTCTTTTACTTAGCATAAAAATTATGCTTCTATTGTCCGTAGCCCAATTCTGGATGACTACGAACAATTCTTTTCTAACTTAACACAACACCGCGAGCCACCTTTTCTTTCTATGGCCCTTGGTGAACCCAATCCGCTAACCTTGCGCTAGCGGGCAAACCTCATGGGGCCTAGGTAAAGGAATCATGACTTCCCTTTCCATAGTATGCTATCCTTAGGGTCGTCACCCTATCCTCGATATATATATATATATATATATATATATATATATATATATATATATATATATATATATATATATATATATATATAATTATACATATACCATCGATCTTTACATTGAGAAATAACTTAACCTTTATGAGCACAAAAGATTTACATTCCTTCATATGATTACTAAAGACATTAGCTTCAAACTTAACCTTTAAGGGACATATAGTCCATTTAGTCATTTCACGACATTACCTCACTCGTGGTTACTAACATTTTTCATTGAAATATGGGCAAACAATGTTTTAACCAATCTTTAAGGGAAACCATCACTTAATTATCTACTTTGATTTAACCAATCCATTAAAATCATCTCAATCACACTCAAAATCATGATCTTATTACCTTAATTTCCTTGGGGATTGTTGGGAAAAGGATTAGAATCGGTTTGGGATTGATTAGAAAGGATTTGAACATGTTTTGTAAATGTAGACAGAAGAACACGCATGGGTCATGCCCCCTATACGCACGGGTCGTGCTTGTTTATCAGCATTACTAAAAATTTTGTTTTCGTGTGAAATTCCCATTCCGGTCGATTCCAAAACTTGTTCCGATCATTTCCTAACTTCAATACGTACGATAACAGTACAACAACATACACAATCAACCAATCAAACAACACCATTCAAGCATCATATCATCAAATACTCAAACATTCCGATAAGTCACAATGTGATACACCAATATGCATAGTTTCACAAATACGGTTTTTAACTTGATTTTTCAAAAACAAAATGAGATGCATACTGACTCAGTGACATGCAAAGGTATCACCCAAAAACAAAAACCCTAAGCGGAGTAAAACTCACCTCTTGCGATGACAATCGCAAACAATAACAAGAAACGAAGTTCTTAGGATTCCAAACTCGAGTTCCAAGCACCCACAAAACCAAAACCACCTCAAGGATACCTCGGCTCCCACAACTTCGCTCCAAGGCTTTCAACTAGCAATGTAGGTTCTGAACTACCTCAAACTAGCTACCAATCGAACATGCAAGATACATTCAACTTCTAGGATCCATTTTTGGCTATTTTGAGCTTGAGGCTCTACAACGGTGAAATGAAGGAGAGGGTGCTATAGGTGTCGAAATTTGTGTCACTAGGTAGAGGAAGTTGGGCTGAATTCAATGAGCCAAAAATGAAGGGCATGCATTAAGATTTGAGAGATAACTCTCCTCTTCTTCCTCCTCTAACCCTCACGACTTTCTCCTCTCTCCCAAGCTCCTATTTTCTGGTTTTTTCAGCAATGCCTAAGTGTGTGTTTTTGGCTGTTGTGTGATAGTGAGCGCTGACTTAAGTGAGATCATGAGGAGCAGTTGAGGGTTGTTTTAAAAACAGTGGAAAAAGAAAGTTTTACCCTTGGTTGATCAACACCCCACAATTTCACTCAATTTTGTTTCCAACAACAATCAATCAATTACTTATCAAAACACAATTCATGTTATTGGTAATTAAACTAACTATGACATATAGTCAATTATGCATAATTATTTAAATTAGCCAATTTATTAAACATGACATCTTGCTAATTTTTTATTAACAAAAATTAGTCAAATTGGGGATGTTACAATATACATGTCACCAAGGACTAAAGTGATAGTCAAACGAAAACATGAGAGGCTTTCTCTCTCTCGCACCCCCAAATTGTCTATCCCTAATCTATTCCCCCCCTTGTTCTTTGCACCACTCTTCTCTCTTTCAATTCCCACAATGCTGTCACAGAGTCACGCATCTTCATCACGGTCCAGGACTTCATCACAAGTTGTTCTTTTTTGTCGCTGTGGTAGAAGGGCTATTGGGCGTGTTGCTGATACAGACATAAACAGCGGAAGGCCATATTACACTTGTTCCATCAACAAGGTATTGGTATTCTTGGTTTTGGGTTATATAATCTTCATTTTTTCTTTTTAAATTTATCAATTCCATATATTTGTTGTTTGGAGGACTAATTCTATCAATTACAGGATGAATTTGGATATTGCGGATATTTTGTTTGGCTTGATATATTGATTGAAGCACTTAAACGTGGTGAAGAACTTGAAAGCATTTCGATGGATCAAGGAGGAGAAATCTGAAGATAACAGGTAGAGAGGTGGGAAGAGAAGATGGAAGAGAGGCAATGTGGAAGGGTCAAGTTAATTCAAAGCTTGGAATTTTAGTTTGGGATGATTATTTATTGCAATGACGCAATTTAGTATGAGGGTAGTTTTAAGTAGTGTTTCAAGAATTGTATCAACTTTTTTTTGACGTGATTGTAGCAACTTTGATCAAGTAATGAATGTTGAATTAGTTACTGAATTCATATGTTATTGTTTCTATTAATGCAATACTAATAGACTTTACCCGTGTGCCGCACAAGTGTAATAATTACAAAACCAAACAGAGTTAGGAAACGAATGTAACATTGACAATTTAAGTTATTGTCAAAAAAAAACATTGAAAATTTAAGTTCATATATTACGGATAAAATTCAACATCATCATAGGCTCCATCAATGAATATCTCGTGTTGATCGTTCTCAATAATAACTTCACCACCAATGTTATTATTCTCCATGACTATATCAATTTTAATGTCATCTTAGTTATTTGGTTTTGTAGAAATAGCATAAGGTTCAAGAATAAGCTAATCTTTGTGCAAGCAATAAAAATACACTAGTGCAAAATTAAGAAAAGAATTAGACATTTAAAGTCAGACGCTCAGACGCCTGACTTGATAAGTAGACGCAGTGGCGAACTTCTAATTAAGAAGAAAAACTTTATCTAGCACGCGTTTTTTTAAGTCAAGCATAAATACGCATGACTTAAAAAGTGAAAACTTTTAATATTTTAAGACAGACTGATATTTAGCCTGACTTCTAAAGTATTTCACAATAAAAAAAATAAAAAACAGCACTCTAAATTCATTCTCTCGCGTTCAAGTGCTCTCTCGCTCTCCACCCGAGTTTCACACAGCGGCAGCAAAACCCTTACGCGGCTCTCTCTCTCTCTCTCTCCCACGCGTCCTCCCACTCATCACTCACGAACCTCTCACTCTCGAGCACTCGTCA
This sequence comes from Astragalus membranaceus, assembly GCA_039519185.1. Classification (NCBI taxonomy): domain Eukaryota; kingdom Viridiplantae; phylum Streptophyta; class Magnoliopsida; order Fabales; family Fabaceae; genus Astragalus; species Astragalus membranaceus. The sequence goes on from CM076850.1 coordinate 117,179,449, forward strand.
CTCTCGCACTCACCACCGCCGTCACAAAAACATCACCACCGTCACTCACCACCGCCACTCACCACTCACTACTTACCATCGCCGCTCAGATCTCATTTCTGTTAAAACTTTTTGTTCGCGTTTTTGCCAAGCGACCACTGTTTACGATCAGTAAGGGTTCATCGCCTTTCGCCCTTCTCTCTCTCTCTCTCTCTCTCTCTCTCTCTCTCTCTCTCTCTCTCTCTCTCTCTCTCTCTCTCTCTCTCTCTCTATCTCTCTCTCTACTGCATTCAATCGCGTGAGCCATTGCACATTTTTGGCGATTCTGAGTTACGATCTCCCCGTTGTTTGACTTTCTTGTGTGTTATTGCAGATTTAGGGTTTTGGATCCCTCTTCATCGTTGGAAAATCTGCTCGTCAATTCCTTCGCAAATACGTATTTACGGTAGGCCTCTTCTGGATCACGGTCTCACTGAGAGTGAGGTATTCTGCTGATGCTAACTTCCATTTTGGGGCTGTTCTCTCATATCTGTGTTAATGTTCCCCCTTTAATCTAGGTACTGTTGATTTGTCTGAGAATTTTGTAAGCACCTTTTTATGGACTAAAAACGATAGACAATCTTAGTGTTTTGCAGCATTGCAGCTTTATTATTTTTGAAGGATTGCAATTTGCAAGCTAAACTCTTAAATCTATACCTCGCAGGTTTCTATTTGCTCTCTTCTAAGTGGCGTTGATGGGTACTCTTGTTGAAGATGTCGATTCATTCAAAAAAGCCCTAGGAAGACGGCCTGTCTTTTATTATGGCGTGGGACACATGCTCAATGACATAACTGCTGCTCAGGTCTCACACATGTAATCACTTCTTCAAAATTATCTTTTTTTTGGAACTTGAAAATTGAAACTTTTTATTATGAAATGTCAAACTAATAGTGGATGGCTGATGGCTGATGCTGTCACCTTTGAATCTTTACATCACCGACTTGATATTTATGATATTTCTGTCTTGAAATATTGAGATGGGCTATAATTTTGTTAACAAGAAAAGTCATTCAAATGAAAGATGATAACTAGTTAAAGGTTTTATTGGGTGATGTTGGAAATATTGTACGAAACAAATACTTATCTTTATGGATGTCTAATTCCGTTTTTCGTGATTTCATCTATAATTGTTTTGCTTCAGTAACTAAAAGTTTTATAATGATAGGAACTATTATGAAGTAGTGATCATTTTAATGGTTTATTGTTGCTGGGAATTACTTAGAAACCATGTTATTCAGGTGATTATAATATATCAGTTTTATTTCATATTATTTCATTGTATATATATGGATCAATGTGTAAGATTCATCTAATGTTGTGTTCTTTTTTTACTGTTCTCAGTGGTTTGAAGTTCTTGATGGACTTTTAGGCAAACACTGGAGAAATCTTGGTCTCTTTTTCAACTGCACTTTCCTTTTGTTTGGATCAGTTATTCAACTAATTGCCTGTGCAAGGTAATTTGCGGTAGGCCACTATTTTGAAATTTTGGATATACATATATATACATATATATAATTTGTATTTATAAATCATAACTAACATAATGTTCTGTAACAGTAACATATACTGCATAAATGACAATTTGGGCAAGAGAACTTGGACTTACATCTTTGGTGCCTGCTGTGCCACAACAGTCGTCATCCCTTCTTTCCACAATTACAGAATCTGGTCATTCTTGGGACTTGTCATGACCACTTACACTGCATGGTATATGACCATAGCTTCCCTTCTCCATGGACAGGAAATTAGAAAGTCACACACCTTATATTATTTATATATATATATATATATATATATATATATATATATATATATATATATATATATATATATATATATATGTAATATACTATCACTACAACAGAATAAATTAAAAAGATCGCCAAATGAGGAGCGCTTTTCTATCGGGCGCTCCCTATTTCTAACACGGAAGCTCAATGAGGAGCGCTTTTCTATCGGGCGCTCCCTATTTCTAACACGGAAGCTCAATGAGGAGCGCTTTTTTTCTGAGCGCTCCCTATGTTTTACGCGTCCTCCACAATGAGTAGCGCTTCGTGGTTCAAGCGCTCCCTATGTGTTACGCGTCCTCCACAATGAGTAGCGCTTCGTGGTTTAAGCGCTCCCTATGTGTTACGCGTCCTCCACAATAAGTAGCGCCTTGTTTCGCGAGCGCTCCCTATGTCTAAAATATTATTCCTTTCCTCCTTATTTTTCCTCCTTCCCGTTGAAACCTAACTGTTCACTCACTCTCCAGCGCTGTCGTTCACTGCCTCCCGTCCCTGTTCACTCACTCTCATCGCCTCCCCTTCGCCGCCGTTAACAGCGCCGTCCCTGTTCACTCACTCTCGTTTGCTGCTACGGTTTCTCCTTGAACGTCGCGCGCCTCCCTCCTCTGTTCGCTCACTCTCATCGCCTCCTCTTCGCCGCCGTCAACAGCGTCGTCGACCAAGCCAACGACGCCTCCCTCCCCAGTTCACTCACTCTGTCTCGTTTGCTGCTTCTGTTTCTCCCCTTGCCGCAGCTCGTCCTCCCTTGCTGTCTCGTAAGTTACTCTTAGCTTTCACATTATTTTGATAATTTTTCTTTTATTTTCTCAGTGCAACTGTAATGTGTGCAAACTGCAAGGTTGTTTTTGTGATTGAGGGCTGGGGATGTTAGCCTTCTTCACCATTTTCTGGTTTTAAAAACATTTTACTAGTCATTGAATTTTGATACATGTTTGTTCATATTAGGAAGTTCTCTTAGACGCGATAATATTGGTTAAATATGGATCGAAAGTGGATGTCTGCAAATCGTTTTTCGAAGGAATATGTCGATGGAGTAGAATATTTTGTTAACTTTGCTGTTCGACGATTGGGAACTTCTATGAATATCAAATGTCCATGTTTACAGTGTTGTTATGTAAACTCAGTTACCGCAGTTGAGCTTGCAGGACATTTAAGGGCCTACGGGATCGATCAAAGTTATACTTGTTGGACAATGCACGGTGAGGAAAGAGGTGAATCTTCGAATATGAATAATAATTCCGAGAGATGTGAATCTTCGAATATGAATAATAATTCCGAAAAATATAGATTTGATGGCGACCAACTTGAAGAGATGACAAAGGCAGTTGAAGATGATCTTAATGATTCCCCTCAAAAGTTTGAGAAGTTGATAACCGATGCAGAGACACCTTTGTATGCGGGTTGTACTGAGTTCACAAAATTATTGGCGGTGATAAAGTTGTATAACTTGAAAACTTGCCACGGATGGACGGATAAGAGCTTTACTGAATTACTCGCACTATTGAAAGATATGTTGCCGAAGGATAATGTGCTCCCTTCTCGGACGTATGATGCAAGACAAATGTTAGGGTCAATTGGCTTGAATTATGAGAAGATACACGCTTGTCCCAATGACTGTATATTATTTCGGAATGAACATTCCTTGTTAAAGTCGTGTCCTAAATGTAATGCATCGCGGTATAAGAAGAAAGAATCTGCTCCAGAAAAGGTGTTGTGGTATTTTTCTATAATTCCTAGATTTAGGCGCATGTACCGTAATTCAGAAGATGCAAAACACTTGACTTGGCATGAGGATGAAAGGATTAAAGATGGCTTGCTACGACATCCGGCGGATTCTCCGCAATGGAAAAAAATTGATATTGATTATCCTGATTTCGGGGAGGAACCAAGAAACCTTCGACTTGCATTGTCTGCTGATGGATTTAACCCATACGGTATACAGAGTAGCTCTCACAGTACATGGCCCGTGATTTTGGCGGTTTATAACTTACCTCCATGGCTTTGTATGAAACGCAAGTATATGATGTTGTCTTTGTTAATTTCTGGGCCTAAACAACCGGGAAATGATATTGATGTATACTTGGCTCCTTTGATTGAAGACTTGAAGCTAATGTGGGAGACTGGCGTAGAGGTGTATGATGGGTTCAGAGAAGAGAGTTTCACCCTAAGGGCTATGATTTTTGGCACAATTAATGACTTTCCAGCATATGGCAATTTATCTGGTTACAGTAACAAAGGTCAGTGTGCCTGCCCTATATGTGAAGATAATACAGATTGGATGTGGTTGGAACATGGTAAGAAGAATATCTACCTTGGTCATCGTAGATTTTTGCTTCCAACTCATCAGTATCGACTGTGGAGAAAGGCATTCAATGGGAATTCAGAAACCCGTAAAGCCCCCCCACCTTTGACAGGTGAACAGCTTTTTGAAAAGGTGAAAGATTTGAACATTAAATTTGGGAAGCCTTTTGCAGGAGAGCTTGCCAAACGAGGGTGGAAGAAAAAGTCGATTTTCTTTGAGTTGCCATACTGGAAGTCATTACATGTAAGACATTTCATTGATGTGATGCATGTTGAAAAAAATGTCTTCGAAAGTGTCATTGGTACCTTACTCAATATGCCAGGAAAGACTAAAGATACCATCAATGCAAGGTTGGACTTAGTTAGTATGGGGTTGAGACCCGAATTGGGTCCGATAAAGAAGGGTACACGTACATATCTACCTCCGGCAGCTTATACTCTATCTAAGAAGGAGAAAATCATCTTTTGTAAGTTTCTTCATGAAGTTAAAGTTCCAGAGGGGTACTCTTCAAATGTTACAAACCTTGTATCGATGAAAGACCTCAAGTTGAAGTCTCTAAAGTCCCATGATTGTCATGTTCTCATGGAGAATTTGTTACCCATTGGTATACGATCCATTTTGCCCAACAAAGTGCGTCAGGCCATAACTAATCTTTGTTTCTTCTTTAAGGCGATTTGTAGTAGAGTGATTGACCCTGGAAAGTTACCAGCGTTGCAAAGATCAATTACTGTCACATTATGTGAACTTGAGATGTTTTTCCCACCTTCATTCTTTGACATAATGATTCATCTAACAGTTCATCTGGTTAGAGAGACACAATTGTGTGGCCCATGTTACATGAGATGGATGTACCCTTTTGAACGTTACATGAAAATATTAAAAGGATATGTTAAAAACCGATCACGACCTGAGGGTTGTATTGCTGAGCGCTACATAGTCGAAGAAGCTATTGAGTTCTGCACCGACTATCTATCTAGTGTTGAATATTCTGTGGGGCTACCAAGAGAGCGTCACACAAGAAGCGTTTGTAAAGGAATGACAGGAAGCAAACTAGTGATGGTCTCAAGGAGGATTCTGGAGCAAGCACACTTATATGTTCTGCACAATGACAGTGAGGTTGATTCATATGTTGCAACGCATATGGACATGCTTAAGAGTGATTACCCAAGTAAAGGTGAAGTTTGGCTAAGAAAAGAACACAATAGGAGTTTCATAGTGTGGCTGAGAAATCATATTTCTTTAGAGTTTGCTTCGAATCCTACCTTGATTTCTGATAGATTGAGATGGTTAGCAAAAGGTCCAAATATACATGTTTTCTCTTTCACCAGCTATTTACAAAACGGGTACACATTCTATACAAAAAACCAAGATGATCAGAGTAAAATGCAAAATAGTGGGGTGACTCTTGTAGCTCAATCTATGCATACATCAGGTGCCAAAGACAAAAATCCCATTTATGCGAATATGTCATACTTTGGAGTCATTGAACAAATATGGGAGTTGGATTACAATATTTTTCGTGAGCCTGTGTTCCAATGTAAGTGGGCTGACAATAATAATGGTGTACAGATTGATGAGTCGGGGTTCATGCGAGTGAATTTCAACAAGTTAGGGTATAAAGATGAGCCTTTTATTTTAGCCTCGCAAGCTCAACAAGTGTTTTATGTCACTGATCCAGTTGATATCAATTGGTCCATTGTTCTATTGACAAACAAAAAACTATTGGTTAATGATATTGGTGATAAAGCACCCGAAAATGTTGATATTGAGGATGACCCTTTCTTTGGGACATCACAACCAATACTAGGGGAAACTACTTCAAAAGAGGATGTTGTGTATATTAGAAAAGATCATAGTGATGGAATCACGCTTCGTCGAAAACAAAGTACCAAGAAGCGAAAAGAAAAATATCATAGGAATAAACAAATTGTAAATAAAACTGTATTGAGGAAAAGGAAAAGGTAATCTAACTTACTTTTAGACTTATTTTGCTTGTCTCTTCTTTATTCATCTTCAAATTGTATATATTAAGTTACTTTTTCATTAATATATCGCAGATCAGATGACATTGCATAGCGATGATAGTGGGCATGATAGTGCTGATGCGAGTGATCATGAGCCCCCAAAAAAGGCCACTCGCCGTGGAATGACCGTAAAAAAGAATATCATCAACCGGCAAAGTAAAGGACTTCCAAAACTTCCGGTAAGATATATACTAATTAACTAAATTTATAACTTAGTTTAAACTATTTGTTATCTAATTTACGTAAGTAATAATGTAGGTCCAATGGAATGTTAAAGGCCAACCAATTGGTCGAAATGGTAAACAGTTGAGTACTTTCATTGGTACTAAAGTGAAGCAAACGGTACCGATTACAATCAATACATGGAATGATAAACGTAATCTCGCTTTGGAAAGACTCAAAGAGGAGCTATGGTGTATGATTCAGGTATATAATTTTGAATATATATAGTTATCTTCTTATATAATCATGTAACCATATATTGATAATATTTTCATTGTTGTGTGTAAGCAGACTTATTTTGATGTTGATGAGTCTCGGAAAGGATTCTGTCTTATGAAAGCTGGAAAGTTACATAGGAAGTTCAGAACTACTCTAAAGAATAAATGGATGACAGATGATGAAGGGAACCTCTTACACCATCCCCCACCACTATATAGTGAGATTATAAATCAGGAGGATTGGAATGTCTTTATAACCAAACGCACCGAAGATGAAGACTTCTTGGTTTGTACAATTACCTTTTAACTTAACTATATTTGACAATTATTATGCATTAATTAATGTATATTTATGTGTCTATACAGACATTATGCAATGAAAATCGAGAGAGAGCAAAAAGTCCTGATTACCCTTATAGAGGCGGTGTTAAGGGTTATCAAGACATTGAAGAAAGAATGGTAAGGACAACATCCTTTATTTCAACTTTTACTATTATTAATCAATCTTTTGATATATTTATTAACAATTGGTAAATTTTAACAGCTAGTGGAGGTGGGGAAAGATCCAACTGAAGAATCCGTTGACCGGCATGTTTTGTGGCTAGAAGCCCGAGTAAGCAAAGATGGTGTGATTAAAGATCCAAAAACGAAAGAGGTGTCTCAAAGAATTGTAAGTACGATAAAATTAAAATTGTTTCGTAATTTTGATTATAGTTATAATGTCTAATAATGTTTAATACTTATTGTGAATTAGGAGACCATATCACAATCAGTAGAACAAGGACAAACAACTGATTTTGATGGTGGGAATGACATCCTTAGCCGTGCTTTGGAACTTGAAGAGTATTCGGGTCGTGTGAGGGGTACTGGATTTGGTGTTACTCCGACATCTTTTTGGGGTCCAAATAGGCCTAAAAAAAGAAACTAAAGAAAGACAGTTGGAGCAATTGGTGTTCAAGCTAATGGATGAAGTTGCCGATTTAAGAGATAGAGTTGGACCAAGGATTGATCAACCATCCCCTAAGCTAGATAGCTTCAGAGGTAGTTGTACCATTGCGTCTAATGAGGTATTTATCTTTAAATTCTCTTTTCTTTGTACATATTACATCAATTTATTCATATTCTAATTTTTGTTTATCATTGATTTAGGGTAACAATAATGATTGTAAACTATATATATCAAACCCTCCTAAATTAGTTGCAAGGGGTTTAATTTGTAATGAACTGGGCACTTTATTGCACAATCTACCCATTCCCGAAAATCATGTAAGAGTCAGAGTTGACGTTGCAATTGTGGGGGATGCAAACTTGCCTGTACCAGTAAACAGTATAGGGATCATGACTGTGGATGATGCAATTGGTACTTTTGTGGCATGGCCAGTAAACCTCATTAATGTAAGTGACAGTATATTTGTTAGTAATTTATTAACAAATATATTTATTTCCAACTATACTTGTTACTAAATAGTTGTTTTTTCAAAAATATAGGTATCTCAACGGACAAAATCTAAAGTTAGTGGGAATGTTGAAAGATCTCGACCTTCTAATGCTGGCAAGTCAAAAGTTAGTGGGAATGTTGGTGGGAATGTTGGCAAATCTAAAGCTTCTGGGAAAGAGATTGAATCCCGACATTTCCAGTCTATTGCTGGCAGATCTTCTAGCAATGCCATGGACTTTATCAGTTACTTAAAAATTCATGCGTTAAACCACTTGGATAGTGACGCCATGATCGAGGCATTTATGGATAGAGGGATTTTTGGAGAGGAGCAAGTGTTAACTTTGAATCAAGAGGAACTCAAGGCGGTATATGATCATGAGTGGGCAAGTGCGACTAGTATTAGAGCATATATCAGGTACTTATCTATTGATGTTTTTATTGTTGTTATTATTATTATTATTATTATTATTTTAATTTGTATACATTTTTATTAAAGGTATTTGTACTATGAGATATTGGTCCCAACGGAACAAACACAAAGATATGTGTTCATATGCCCTGAGACTACTTTTCTACTTAACATCCCTCTGGATAAAACAATGCCACAAGACTATATAGACAAGTGCAGGGAACAAATGGAAAGAAACAAGGTAGAAGTGAAAGCCAATATCGATCGACGCTTGGCGCTATCGCATGAATTAAACCGTGATTCTTTGTTTTTTGCACCCATAAACTTAGGGTGAGTGATTTAATCTATATCAGTAGTATATAATATGTATTTGTGAAATAATCCTTGTTATTAATTTGATTATTCAAAAATTTTATAGGACTCATTGGATATTGTTGGTGATTGATCCCAAAAAAGACCTGATTTGCTATTTGGATTCACTGCTGGGACATTACAACAACTACCCCAAGTTGGTGGGAGTATTTAATAGGTTTGTTATTATATTCTTTGCATATTTCATATTTTAGTTTATCTATGTATTTCGATTATAGTTATATATATATATATATATATATATATATATATATATATATATATATATATATATATATATATATATATATATATATATATATATATATATATATATATATGATGTTGTTTCAGTGCTTTAGCAACTTATTGGGGATTGCGTAATGTCAGGACTTCGTACAGAAAATCAACATCTTCTACAAAATGGAAAGCAATAAGAGTAAGTTTATAATTAATATTCTTATGCATATGTTATTTAATTAAATTTAATAACTAATGTTTTGTTTCATAGGGTCCCAAACAATCAAATGGCGATGATTGCGGGTACCATGTAATGAAATTTATGAAGGATATCATCACTCGCCAACAAATGACAATCCCAAACAATGTATGTAATTTGATAATTTGTTTTTTAACAAGTAATTAAATATTTAATTGATATTTAACTAATTTTAAGTTTATTTTCTTTTTTCAGTATTTTCCTGAATATGTGTCTGGAGCTCCAATGTCTGATGAGGAAATCACCGAGGTCAGAGGAGAGTGGTGTCGTCATGTTATCAATTTGATTCATGCAAATCGAAATTGATGTAAATTTTATAGTACCTCATTGGATATGTTGTAAATTTTGTTGATATTTTGGTACATGAGCATTTTGTTGAATTTTGGTACTTGACATCCCTTCTTTATAGAATTTGGTTTGAAACATATGTTGGATAGTTGGATAGATATCTGTATGCTGGAAAACTGGTTGCTGGTTGCAGGGAAGCTGAGAATTGGTAATTGGTGTAAATTTTATAGTACCTCATTGGATATGTTGTAAAATTTGTTGATATTTTGGTACATGAGCATTTTGTTGAATTTTGGTACTTGACATCCCTTCTTATAGAATTTGGTTTGAAACATATGTTGGATAGATATCTGTATGCTGGAATTGGTAATTGGTAATATGCAGGGAAGCAGCTGAGAATTGGTAATTAATTGGTAATACTGGCAATAGAAGAAACAAGCAAAACATTTTTGAAAAAAAACTTAGGAATAGGGAGCGCTTTAAGAGAATAAGCGCTACTTATTTGAAACAAAATTAGGGATAGGGAGCGCTTTAGTTACATAAGCGCTACGTATATAAACTGAATGAGGAGCGCTTCTTAAATAAAGCGCTACTGATATTCCTCAACGCATTAGTCATGAGGAGCGCTTCGTATAAAAAGCGCTACTCATGTGTTATTTTCAGGAGCGCTTCCTGAGCGCTACCAAAGAGAAACAACCAAGAGTAGCGCTAACATCAGTAGCGCCCGAAAGCGCTACTTATGGGGAAAAAAAAGCGCTACTTATTAAGAAATCTGTTGTAGTGTATTGCTTATTTATGTTCTTGAATCTCAATATTGATTGGAGAGTTGAGAGAAGAAATAAATGGAATGTTAAATACATAAACACCTATGAACACAACTTTTGCCTATGTGGTGGTCAACCACAATGACACGAGTCCTCGCTAAAAGGTGAAAACATTTTAAAAGATTTGTCTTAGGTGGCTTGGCTATATGCGGAGAATGTCTATAAAAGTACTGGTAGGGAGGTTTAACCATGAAGGATATATAATCCAATAGTCAGAGGTAGACAGGTAGTAAGAGAGGCCAATAAAAACTATAGACCAAACCATTAAGAGAGATTTAGAGGTAAAGTCTATCTTTGAACTTAATGCTCACTAATGGGATAAACGGACAAGATTAGTTGTTGAAGAAACAAATAAAGAAAACGGGACAATATTTTCTTCATCCCATGGATGCCGGTCAATTCTCTTATAAATATAGTAAGTTCAAGAAAATTAGAAGTTTGGAAATAAAATTGCTCATCCATATATCAGAAACTTTACTAATTCGCTTTCCTATTAGTTTTGAGAATACATTTTCTCATGTTAAAAAATTGCGCTTATATCTTTCTTCATAGACATTCACAAATTTTGATAGGATCCCACTTAATTAATTATAAAGGATTTATTGGTTTCTAGCTAGTCCTTTCTTATTTGAATACAGAAAAGAAGTTAGAATCGTAAATTTGTATCGTCACGCTTCTCTTTTCTCTATCTTTTCGTCAGGTTGAATGATTCACCAGAGGTGATGAAGCAAATGCCATGCCACCTCTTTCAGTAAAGATGAATGAAGAGCTGGCCAATTCCATATTCCCAAGAACAACTCTCCAACACTACTAGGAAACTCGCTATTACCTGCGGAAGTTCCTGCGGATTTTATTCAAAATTTCGCAGGAAACCGGTTTCCTGCAAAATTTCCTGCGGATTGTGGTTGGCAGTTATTTCGTTCGTGGATAATTTTTTCCTGCGGATTTTTAAATCGGCAGGAAATTTCCGCAGGTGATTCGGCAGGAAATTCCGCAGGAAATTCAGCAGGAAATTTCTGCAGGAGATTCCGCAGGAGTTTGGCAGAAAATTCCGCAGGTAATTTCGTTGGAATTTCGTTTTCCGCAGGAAATATTATTATCATTATTTAGCTTGTACAATATTAATATTATATATGACAAGACAGCATACTACAAAAAAACAGAATACATAATATCATGTCATACTATATCATTGTCATACAAAGAAACATAATACATGTCATATATAGCTATTCATGTCCCTACAAATCATATAAAGAGTTTCATATCTGATACATGTATCTCATCATAATACAAAAAAGCATACTATTCATTAATTCTGACATGTCCCTAGAAGCTATATATATATAGTTGTTCATGTCCCTACAAATCATACTATATCTCATCACTTAACCCATCACTATCTTCAACAACCACATCACTATCTTCAACAATCTCATTGTCATACGGGGGCGATGAAGGCGGACGAGATGAAAATGGGGCAAACCCAAGATGTTGCATTAATGAACCAAACTCTTCTCTCATTTCCAATTTAATCTCTTCTTTCATTCGTAATTTTTCTTCTTCTTGTCTTTGCAGTGATGCGTTTAATTCTTGAACCAAACTCCTCAAAGAAACGATCTCATCTGAATTATCATTATCCGCTAATTTACATGAAGAAGTGGGCAGCATAATTCCACTAACCGATCCAAGGCCAAAAACCTTGTGGCCCTTCTTCACTCCCACTGTATCTATCCATAAATCCATGTCAGACGGTATATCAATTTGTGGCTGACTATCACCCTCATTCTCACCCAAAGGACATGTTGGAATTTGAGAAGATAACTCCTGCTTTTTTTGTTCAAATTTATCCTACAAATATATTACATGTCAGCACCACAAGCAACATATACAAATGAATAACGCCGGTATATAAATCTATCACATTCTAATTTTCCCAGTCAAAAAAGAAAGAACCATTAAAGAGGAGAACTGCTGGAATGATCAAGCCGTGGGTTTATGAATTAGAGTTGTAGCTGTCACTGCTGGAGAGTATATTCTTTTATGTTTTTGAATATGTCAATGTTGTATTTTAGTTTCTGCTTGGTATCTTCCTTCAGGCTTGAATGCTAGTACTTTCCTTTCCATATTAGTACTGCTTGGTTATCTAAACAATGCTAGTACTTCCCTTTTCAATAGCTCAATTTGTTTCTTCATATACTGAAAATTGAAACTATAAATATATAGATTTTTGATTTGATTTAATTTAATTTAGATATCAGTTATGATATCAGTTTTAAACTTCTATACTACCAAGTATGTTTTCATGTTCTTCTATCCCTATGTTATTACAATTCCTTCTTGGTTTAACCATGTATGTTTTGATGATTTTATTGAATTGCTGCAAAACCAGAATTCAGAGGTACTAAAATCCAATTCCTTGATTTTGGGATTTTCCTTCAGAATCCAACATTATCTTATGTTAGTAGCTCTTGAATCTAATTAGTTCAACAGTTCTTTGTATTATTTACTAAGTTTACCCCAGCAAATAGAGGGAATACACAGCAACCAGTTAATACCCCAACAAATAGTATTTACTAAGTTTACCCCAAATAGTATTTACTTAAAAATTGATGCCAAAATAGAGGACTTACATAAGCGGCTTTCGCATGCACACCCACCCAACTTTGATCCTTTTTCACATGAGTGCGAAAATAAAAATCTACCAATGACGGATCTCTCCCCTTTTATTGCTTCTGCAAATCAGTTGATAAAAGTAATTTTATTATCATTAATTTTGAAAACAAAATTATAATATACAAAAATATTTTAATAATACCATTCTCTTCCAATGCAAACGATGAGGAATTGATCCACCGGTATGAAGAGAAGCACCGTCCAAAGACTCGCGGTTTCTTCGATTTGTTGTAGATTTCTTTTTAAATGTTGAAGACCTCCAATAAGTCTTCAATTGTCCCCACACAACATCTCCCATCCAAGTAGGCTTTTGATCTAAGTCTTTACGAGCATCTTGCATTAATTGGGCCATCTTAGCCGCTCCTCTCTTCTCAAAGTTACGCCTCACCTTGTCCTTACATTCAGGTGGCCATGTAAACATTTTCTACATTGGTTTTGACAAAATCAAAAATATTGTTATTATAATCAGGTTCATATTGTTTAATCAGTTTTGTTGCTGCTAATATTGAGTGTGCCAGGCAACTTAAATACCTTAAACAAACCAAACCAGGCATCTCGTGTATCCTTTGGAACCTTCTTCCATGATGGCTTTCCCTCCTCCAAGTTGGTACGTATAATTGAGGCAATCTCCGAAACTACCAATTTGTGTTTATCAAACCTATGTAATACATAATGAGAGCTATGTAACACATAATGAGAGCTAGAAACTCAATTCTAATAATGAGATATATCTATCTTAAGCTAATAAAAAAATAACTTACCCATCCCCTTCTGGGACTATCGGGATTCTAGTTCCATCATCTTCTCCACTAACATGACTAGATGATGACTGAGCTGCATTTCCAATTGGATATTCTTGCATATGAACCACTTGAGTAGGGATGGATAGATACCGAGGTTGGGTTTGAAGTTGGGGTTGAGGTATACACTGTGTGGATTGAGATCGAGATCGAGATCGAGGTCGAGGTTGAGGTTGGGGTTGAGGTAAGGATTGGGTGGATTGAAGAGGAGGTTGAGGTTGAGGTATAGATTGGGTGGATCGAGGTTGTGGTTGAGGTATAGATTTGGTGGATCAAGGTTGAGTTTGAGGTATAGATTGGGTGGAACGAGGTTGAGGTTGAGGTATAGATTGGGTGGATCGAGGTTGAGGTTGAGGTATAGATTGGGTGGATCGAGGTTGAGTTTGAGGTATAGATTGGGTGGATCGAGGTTGTGGTTGAGGTATAGATTTGGTGGATCGAGGTTGAGTTTGAGGTATAGATTGGGTGGATCGAGGTTGTGGTTGAGGTATAGATTGGGTGGATCGAGGTTGAGGTTGAGGTATAGATTGGGTGGATCGAGGTTGAGTTTGAGGTATAGATTGGGTGGATCGAGGTTGAGTTTGAGGTATAGATTGGGTGGATCGAGGTTGTGGTTGAGGTATAGATTTGGTGGATCGAGGTTGAGGTAAGGATTGATGTTGATTGGGTTGAGGTTGAGTGACTTGGTTGGTATAGGCTTGGAGAGTTTCTGAGGGAATTATACATGGTATATGCCTTTGTGTGGATCTCTTCCTTTTCAAATTTTTAATTGGCTGCATAGACTTCTTGTTATCCTTCATGGCCAAATCCACTGTAGAAGACACAAATATTAAGATCAAATAGAGAAAACAGGTCATTAGAATTCAAAAACTGAATGAATTCAAAAACAGGTCAATAGGTGTTGTAGCATCAATATGAACAGCAAAAGACAATTCAATAAAGACAATATAGCAGTTACATATGTATTGCTGATACAGCAGCAACAAGCCACAAATGGCTACCAACATAGTTACCCCATACACGAGAACAACCCAGCAAAACCCATGGGACACTGATGGTAACTGCTATAAAGATGTTACACCAAAAATACAAGGCTGTCTATAAATAAACTAGTCCAAGGCAACCGTGACAGTATCAACACTACAGCATCTATATACTAGCAACTTAGCAACTAATGACAGCAAAAACATAACAGCAACCTGTCTCAAACGAACTCACACAATAAGGCAGCACCACCAGTTCGCAGCTCTAAGTCCAGAACGATAGGGAATAACAACAGTATTCCCAAGCATTCAGAAGAAGAGAACACGGTTGATCAACCAAATAGTGCTAGTATCAATGTAATTCACTAGTCTCACTTGTACAGCTAATATGCTGACTAGGCAATTACAGTTAGAGTCTTAACAGACTATAAATACATTGTATCAACAGTTTTTAATTGGGAATCCACTGTCATTAGAATTCAAACAGGTCATTAGAATTCAAAAACCAGAATTCAAAATCAGGGAATATCAAACAGGTCATTAGAATTCAAAAACCAGAAAATAAAAACTGCTCTGTCAATGCAAAAATAAAGACTGCATAAAATCACTCTTACTAGTGCATACAGGTGAATGCAGAATATTAAACTTAGCATAAATTTAAAATATGCACCAAGAAGAGGAATTGACTCCAACAATGGTAACTGTCTGTACGTGTAACAATTGGGTCAAATCTGAATAGAATACACTGAATCTAAGGGAAATCTGAATCTAAGGGAAATCTGCTTCATCATCGTCTATCTCTTGCAAGTTAACGTCATCGCCACCAACTTCATCATCTCGTAGGTGGTCAATTGGGTCATCCTCTATTGTTACATTCGCTTGTGACTCTTGAACTTGAAAAGCTGCTTCCAATGTATGCCTATCATCAACAACCCCTCTTGGCTTGGTCTTAATAACTACCAACCAATCAACTTTATCCCTTTGTCGTCTAGGATAAGGTGAATAGTAAACTTGGGTTGCAGTCTTAGGAAAAATAAAAGGATCAAAATTTGCATACTTTCTCCCTTTTCGTACTTCTACAATCTTATATTGATTATGCGTCCTCATCCCACGATTTGAAGGGTCAAACCAATCACAGTAAAACAAGACCAGCTTCTTTGTTGCTTGACTTGGCCATTCAAGTTCTAGAATCTCTATGAGAACACCATAATAATCACTTGAGGTTCCATCATGTCCAATTCCACTAACACATACCCCACTATTATAAGTTGATTTGCCTTCACCCCGAGAAAGTGTGTGAAATTTGTATCCATTAACAAAACAAATTGGCCATGACTTTGCTCGTCTCAAAGGTCCCATTGCCAAGTCATACAAGTCAGGATTGTGTAACCTAAGTTGTGGATTCGTTTTTACCTAGTCACATAAACAAACAATTACAAATAATGGGAGCCAAAATAATGGGAGCCAAAATAGGATGTCTCTTGCACCAAGTATGCTTCACATATACACCCTTCCACACTTTTTTTGTTTTTCACAGTTTGTTTTATTTTATTTAGAAACCTAGAAACAAAATATTATAAACCAATTATTAGGTACATTATACAATGATAGTGAAATCGTAGGAAATGAAGGATAATTACCTTTCAAATGGATACATCCATCGATATTGAACGGGTCCACCCATCTTAGCTTCATAGGGTAAATGAATTGGCAAGTGCTCCATAGAGTCAAACAATGCAGGTGGAAATATACGCTCCAACTTACACAATATCATAGGAATGTTTTGTTCCATTTGTAATAAATGATCTTCCCGTAACACTGTGGAGCACAAGTCCCTAAAAAATTGACTAAGCTCAGTTAAGGGCTTCCATATTGGTTCGGGAAGAGCACTAAAAGCTATTGGAAGTAGACGTTCCATAAAAATGTGGCAATCGTGGCTTTTCATCGCATACAATCTTCTATGTTCTGTATCTACACAATTGCCAATGTTGGAGGCATAACCATCAGGCATCTTCAACCCCTTCACCCATTCACATACATCATCCTTTTGTTCATTTGTCAAGCAATATTTGGCTTTGGGTTTTGTATATTTCCCATTAGGATTGGCTTTCAACAATAACTCACTTCTACGACAATACTCTGCCAAGTCCAATCGTGATTTTTCATTGTCTTTAGTTCTGTCTTTATCATCCATAACTGTATAAAAAACATTATCAAAGACATTCTTTTCTATATGCATAACATCTAGGTTGTGCCTCAATAGATTGTGTCTCCAATATGGCAAATCCCAAAATATGCTTCTTTTAGTCCAATTATGTGAAATCCCATGGCCTGGAACATTGCACAACCCTACTTCGGTTACCTTGGGAATATCAGAAACCCTCTCCCACACTTGCTCACCACTTAACCTAGGAGGAGGCTCATTTCTCTCAATTCTCCTTTTGAAAAATGCATCCTTGTTTCTTCTGAAAGCATGATTATGAGGTAAAAACTGACGGTGGCAATCAAACCAAGACGTTTTTCTTCCATGTTTCAATCTGAAAGCCTTTGATTTTTCCATGCATACTGGACATGCTAATTTTCCTGCAGTACTCCACCCAGACAGCATACCGTAAGCAGGAAAATCATTTATGGTCCACAACAGTGCAGCTCTTAATAGAAAATTTTGCTTCTTAGAGGCATCATATGTTACTACACCACTCCACAACTCTTGCAACTCGTCTATTAATGGCTGCAAATATACATCAATTTTACCTTTGGGACTGTGTGGACCTGGAATGATTAAGCTCAAGAACATATAAGGGGTCATCATACATAGCTCGGGAGGTAGGTTATACGGCGTGACAATAACTGGCCAGCAAGAATATGATTTCTTTGACTGGCTAAAAGGATTGAAGCCATCAGCACACAACCCAAGTCTTACATTTCGAGGTTCTGAGGAAAATTCAGGATATACTTGGTCAAAGTATTTCCAAGCTTCACCATCCGAAGGATGACACAACACACCTTCCTCTCGACGATTCTCATAGTGCCACCTCATTTGCTCTACAGATCTCACAGAGGCATAAAGTCTTTGTAGTCGAGGGATAAGAGGCAAGTAATGCAATCTCTTACGGGGTACACTTTTAGAGTTTCTCTTCCGTTTTGTAAGTGTTTTATACCGGGGTTCATTACAAAACTTGCACTTCTTCAAAGTTGCGTCATCTTTGTAATACAACATACACCCTCCAACACAACAATCTATCATCATCTTGGATAAACCCAGCCCTCCTACAAGCTTCTTTGTATCACGGAAATTGGAGGGAATGACATTCTCGGGATGGTTCGTCTCCTTCATTAACCTCGCAATGTCGTCGAAACAAGCCTGTGACATGTTGTGTTTCGATTTTAAACTCAGCATTCTAACTGCAGTAGAAAACTCTGATGCATTTTTACATCCTGGCCATAATGGTCGGTGGACTGAGTTCAACATTTCATAAAATTTGGCAGCTTCCATATTTGGAGGTTCCTCATCATTTTGTACACGATTAAGACCGGCGGCATCAAACACCATGTCCTCATATCTATTTACATGCTCATGACCCCATTGTTGATTGTTGCTACTAGGCGTATCCGTATCAATATCAACATTAATATGAGAGACTTTCTCCCCATGGGATGTCCAAGTCCAATATCCCGGTTTAAACCCCTTTCTAAAAATGTGAACATTTACAACATCTGGGGTAAAGTGCCTCTCGTTTTTACATCGCTTACACGGACACCGTATTACTTCTTCATCCAAATACTTTTTTTGCTGACAAGCAAAACTAATAAATTTTTCTACTCCTTTTAAAAATTCAGTTGTATATCCCCTTCGACCCGGAAGAAGCCTATTATACATCCATGTACGATGTGCAGGCACTTCCATCTCCTTTATTACAACAACCACTAACAGTCAATGAAGAATAACTTTGGTATGAAATAAGAACAATAACTTAAGAAATAAGAATAGCTTAACAGGGGTAATATACTCCAAATGTATTGGATTTCAAGCAAGTCAAACATAAGCAAAAAAATAAGGGTAGAGCACATATTTCTCAGCAAAATGTATCCTACAGCACATAAAATTAAAGCAAAAAAACTTCTCAGCAAAATGTATCCTACAGCACATAAAATTAAAGCAAAAAAACTTCTCAGCAAAATTAAAGCAAAATGTATCCTACAGCACATAATTAAATTTCTCAGAAAAAGTGTAGAGCATGATCGCAAGAACAGATTTAGGGTTACCTTCACAGAAGAAGATGAAATCAGGAGCAAGAGCACGAACAAGGACGAATGAAGACGAGCGTGAGAAATCTGAGAAATCTCGAAGACGAACAAGAAGCTGAGAAATCTGCAATCCTAACTGTTCAATTTCTGCAATCTCGAAGACGAACAAGAAATCTGCGAAATCTGCAATCCTATCTCGAAGACGAACAAGAAGCTGAGAAATCTCGAAGAGAGAACATGAAGCTGAGAAATCTCGAAGACAGAACAAGAAGCGATGATTTCGTTGTTCAATTTCTGAATCCCAATCTTACGGTGTTAGGGTTGAAGACGAGAATCCCAATCTTACGGTGTTAGGGTTGAAGACGAGAGTGAGAGTGAGAGTGAGAGTGAGAGTGAGAGTGAGAGTGAGAGTGAGAGTCGAGAGTGAGAGTACTGAATACATTTCGATCAATTCGTAAAAAGAAAAATTGAAAACTTATGAAATGTTTCAGTAATAAAGAATATATGCAGTTTCTGTACAAATTAATTCCAGTAATGAAGCCCTGGTTCAGTGGTAAAGAGCCTTGCCTTTCAATCAAGGCTCACGGGTTCGATCCCCGTTAAGCCCCTTTTTATTTGGTATTTCTCGTAAAAAAAAAAGGAATTTCCTGCGAATTATTGTTCTTGGGAAAATCGGCAAGAAAACCAATTTGTACCTGCGAACTTACCTGCCAAATAAATTCCGCAGCAAACACGCTGCATATTTACAATATTGGCAGGAAAATTCTCAGAAATTACTTGTGGAAAATATCCGCAGGAAATTCCGCAGGTAATACCGAGATTTCTAGTAGTGCAACCACAATCATGATGCCTTTCATTCATCGTTAACTGGGCTTGCCTCTTTAGTGTTTCTGCCTGCAGTGGGACTCAAATCATATATATTCTGCCTCTGATCAGGAGGGTAACTGCCAATCAAGTTGACCCAACTCAAGATTACTTTTCGAGAAAGAAAAAAAGAAAGAATAATTATTGATAATGATCAAGTTGAATTAGTCTTGATATTTATATAGTTTTTTCAAATGTAAGCTGCTCTTGTTCCCTTGTTTGCTTTAACTTAGTTGTACTATAGGAATTATTTTGTATTCATGGTATTCATTGAGTTAAATTTAGCAATAAGTTGTGGTAAAAATATGTTTATCGTCTCTGTTTATTTTGTAAGTACAATTTATTATGCAGGTTGTATTAAACGGTATATATATGTTTACCATGTTTATTTCCCACCTATCCATCAATTGAAAATGGAAAGGTTTGGTGTGCAGCCATGTATTTTTCCACCCAGTGGAAATGTCATATATTATATTTGCATAAGCATTTTTTCAATTTGAATTTCAGACATTTGAGGAAGTTGAATGCTGCGGTCAAATGCGTATTGCCAACCTAAGCTTATATGCAGTTGCATTCATAGTATTCAATGTCTTCAATGGAATAACCTATATCCAGGGTGTATATCTAGGGAGATTAAACCAAAATTTGAGAAGAAAAAAACTTTTAAAGCCAGGCGTATTTAAACCTGACTTAAAATAAGCACATTTAAAGTTAGGCGAAATAATTCCTGACTTAAGTATAGATTTAAAGTCAGACTCAGACTCGACTTTAAAAATGATTCCAGCGGCGGAACATCAATTATTAAAGTCAGACAATAAATGTTTGACTTTAAAACAGACTTATGAAGTCGAACTATCGCTTCACTTTAAATCAGCTTTAAATCAGGCTAAAAATCCTATATATCATGGGAGGACAAAACATATTAAAACAAGGCTTCACTATCTAAGGGACAGGGTGTCTAAAGGTAACCTAACTGTGAGTACTGTTCTACAAAGGTCCAAATTGTTGATATATTCACTAAAGCACTTAAAGGGGAGATTTTCACAAACTTAAGGAGGCAACTAGGTGTCACTTCCTTCTAAGCTAGAAGCAGTGACTTAAAGCTATTATCCGGGGCCTTGTCCCAGGTCTATTTGGTCCTAAGACTATAAACAGGGGTCTGTTCTGTAATTTTGGAATTTAATCCAAAATTCCTAAAACACCCTTAGAATAAGATAACAACTATATTAACATTTCTAGCCGTTATAATTAGTTGGGTAATGTCCTTTTACAGTTTAAAAAAGTTTGTTAACTAGTTTGTTAATTAGAATAACAAACTAAGTTTGTAACTGCACAAAATCTCTAACAGCTATTTCTAGTGAAAGCTATAAATACATGTAAATAAACTATCCTAGTGTATAGAAAATCTATCAATAAAAATTTTACATTGCATTTTTACAAGTCTTCAGCTTTCCTTCTTCCATTACTCTGTGTTTGGTTTTTGAGTGTACCTCGCAAGCACCAGAAGAACAAACAAGTTAGTGTTTGTTCACTGAATCACAAAGAGAAAAGAGAAAATGAGAGAGAGAAAGAGGGAGTTTCCTTTTTTCGTACTTGCGTAACCACAATCTTCACAGGAGGTGAAGGTTGCACTTTCAGTTGTTGTGAAGTACATGTAGTGACAAAATAAAATAAAAACTGGTTAGGGTTTGTGTTTTACAAAGAAAAAGAATGAAAATAAGGAAGAAAACGGTAAAGGAAGTGGTCCATTACCTTCGTGGTTGTCTTCGTTGCAAATCCTAGCCTTGAAACACCTGCAAAGCGTGAAACGAAGGTTTAGGGTTCTGTAACTTGAGATATCAACGAAGAACAGAAAGGGGTTTTGTGCGTAACCTATTTCTGTGCACTTGTATTGCAAGATTGAAGCAAAACGAAGCTTCAATCGTTGCAATTCCTGGGTTTTTTTTGAGAAACCCTAGCAGAGCGTTGAGAAAGAAAGACGAAGGAGGAGAAAGAACTTCAAGAAGAGAGAGAGTTCTTGGAAAAGTGGCAGAAAAACTAGGGTTTAGCCTTAAATACTTGGGTCTCACTATCGGGTCCGTGTATCCATCTAGGGGATCCGATCAACTTCGCAAAAACCCGGTTGAGAACAATTGGGTATTAAGGTGAACTGGGCTTCATCTGTTGGTAGGGGTGTCAAAATGGTCCATTTGTCCACCGGATATTCGGTCCATCCATAACAAAACTCATCCAATTCATCCATTACAAAAAAAAATATTAATGAATTGGATTGAATCCATCCATTTGATTTTGTGGATGGTTGTCATCCATCCATTATATTTTCTAAATTCATTAGATTACAATAACTACAAAATCAAAATTCATTGGATAATTAATTTTTTTGAACAAATCCATTAGATAATTATAAAAATACTTTTTTTACTAGAAACTTTTTTTAAAAAAAAATTCATTCCAAAAATAATTTTTTTTGACCAAAAAACAGTCAAAAATTAAATAATATATATATATATATATGTATAATATAATATAATAAGAAAAAAATATATAATATAACATCACCGGAGGGCCCCCGAAAACCACCACCGACCACCGTTCGCCGCTGCCGGAACCACCGCCGGTAGTCGGAGCTCCACCGTCGGCCGCCGTGCCGGCTGTCGGAGCTCCGCCGCCGGCCACCGCCTGCCACCACCACATATATAAATATATATATTTATATATTATATTATATATATATTAACAATATTATATATAGATATAGTTTTATATATATATTTATAAATCTAAAAAATTCAATTTTGTCAAAAAATAATAATAAATTCAATTTCTGCAAAAAAAAAAATTAATTTTTTTTTCTTTTTTGACTCAAAAGATTTTTTTGTTAAAAGATTTTTTTATATTCTAAACATATTAGTGGATGGATTGGATATCCATCCATAAAAAAATTGCAAATGAATGGATTGGATTAACTTTTTTGTAAATGGATGGATTGGATTGTCTTTTTTTGACACAATTTTAATGGATATAAATGGATAAATGGAGGCGTTTGCTTTTCCCACACCCCCTCCTACTCGAAACACACCCCATAAGGGTGTGAAATGACCAAAAGGCCAGGCCAAACCTCTTATTTTTCACGAATTTTCACCTGTTCGAACACGGGCCTTCGAACAGGTTCGCACGCGGCCATTCGCGTGTGTTAAATATGGGGACACACCCTCTTGGGTGTTTTTCACCTGTTCGAATGGGGTCATGCGAACAGGTTCGAATGTGGTCATGCGAATATGTTCGCATGAGGCTGTTCGAACCAGTGTTGCAGAGCGACAGATATTGGACGTCTTAGATTCCACTGACAGTTTTGATCAACGACTTACAATCAGTCAAATGTGTGTCAGATAAAGGAGTGGATGTCAATCCCTTTGGAAAATGTGTCTGAACGGATAGAATTTAAACGGCTCAGATTTGTGATCTAAAAATGAAATCAACGGCTGACATTTCACCAGGGAATGGGAATGTAGCCCTAGGAGCAGCAGCAGGCTCCTGAGGCTCAACATCCTCCTCATGTTGAGCACCAACCTCCTCATGTGCATGACCAGAAGGGCCGGCCAGCTCATATGCCGGAAATTGAGCATCACGCTCAATATCCCGGCCAATATCATCAACCTCCGGTGGGGGAGGAGGGACGTCTAATCTGTCCCTACGCCTACCCCTCCGGGAAGGTTCGGCTCCATCTTGCCTCCGTTTGCGTTCGGAAGCCGTCGGGGGTGGCCTACGCTCCGGCTGTTGCGAACTACCGCCACGATGCCTCACCATATCTGAAACAACAACCATTAAACCAATTAAGCAACATAACCAGCAAAATAACAGAAACAATACTGTCACACCTGTTCGAACAGCATCATTCGCACCTGTTCGAACAGAATCATTCGCACATGTTCGAACAACCCCATTCGAACAGGTGTTCGCATGGCCTCATTCGAACGGTGTTCGCATGACCTCATTCGAACACCTTCGTTTTCACGTGTTCGCACACTACAAAAAAACAGCGTATTAGCGACTGAATTTTCCGTCGCTAATACCACTTTTTCCCTCGCTAACTACATTTACCGACGGAATTAGCGACGGATTTTATCCGTCGCTAAGAAGCTTGTCGCTAATTATTAGCGACGGATTTGGTTCCGTCGCTATTTAGCGACGGATTAATCCGTCGCTAATTCCGTCGTTAATTACTGCCACGCGTTAGCCTACGAATGAGCAATATTAGCGACGGATTTCCGTCACTAATTCCGTCGCTAAATATTGCCACGTGTTACCCTACGAATGAGCCCATTAGCGACGGATTTCCGTCTCTAATACCGTCGCTAATTAATGCCACGTGGGTGTGTCTGGTTAGCAATATTAGCGACGGAATTCCGCCACTAATTCCGTCGCTAATGACCCCTGAATTTTTTTAAAATTTTTTTGGAAAACCTGGCTTTTAATATTTGGAAAACCTGCTTTTTAAAATCGAAATGCGAACAACCTGTCTATTGTGCAAAACCCTGTCTATTATAAACACTATAATTAAGATAAATGCGAAAATCTGAATTAACAATAAAGTCGAAATCAAACAATACAATCCCAAATAAAAACAAAATCAGAATCAAAATAAACAAGTTCAAACAAATCCGAATCAAAATAAACAAAGTCCCGCATCTCTCCCAAATAACAAAGTCCTAATAGGGATTATCATCAGACCCCTCAGACTCAGACCCATTTGGATGTTTGCGGTTATAATACTTCAATATCTTCGCCTGCGCACGGGTAAAATTCAAGAAGTCTTCCTGCAAGGTTGTCTGCACCTGTTCATGAGTCTGCAGCCGCTGCTCCTGATCCTGAATGACCTGTGCCTGAGCCTGCACCTGCTGCCTAAGTTGCGCGGTCTCGTCAGCTGTAGCAGGAGGAGGAGGAGGAGGAGGAGGAGGAGGTCCACTGCCAGAAGGCCCACTAGTGTCGAAGTGATCAACCCCAGAGTCCAATAACGGCGCCAAGGGCCCCGAACCATACAGGCGACCCTTATTCAGCCCGCCTACCGCCATCTTCCAATTGCGGTTCGCCAGAGCTATGATCTCAGGGGGAAGTGGACCAAGTGAGCCAGGGTTCCAGGTCCCCTGAGTCGGCTCAACCATCGTCTCACTAACATCCTCCTGTTTTCCATAACCAGATAACATAGCATAATTAGCGTTCCATTTTAAGAAAACAAAATTATTTAATACAAAACAAGTTGTATATACCTGAGTTTTCCTAGAGCGCTCATCAACATACTCCGTAGTACCCTTCCTCAAATGTGTTGCCCTGTGAAGCTCAGGAATAGTGATATCGCGTCCAGCCTTCTTACTCTGTAATAATGAAACACATTTTTAATTATTGCTAATCACCCTAAATAAACTAAAATAACACATACTTAAAATAATTTACCAATCTGACAGCATGCTGAGCCTGGTTGACGGAGCCGCAACAGTGAAGCGAGCCACCCTTTTTAGAATGGGTACATTCATCATGATCGTCATACTGAGGTTCATCAAATGGCACATTCACCCTGAGACCATCACAAATCATGTTTTCCATCGACTCAAATTGTTCATTAGATGGAACAACACCACCAGAATTGCTTGAAGCCCCTACGTGAAAATTCGGAAGTACTTCTCCATGATCCACCCAAATCCAATAATTAGGCATAAACCCAAGACGATACAAGTGCTCTCTGACTTCATCATCAGTACTAATAGGTACACCCTTGCATTTAAGGCATGGACATCTAATCCCCCCTTCCTCTTTAGTTAAATCATGTTGCCATGCTACCCTAATAAATTCTTCAACCCCATTTACAAAAGTTTCCTTTAAAAACGCTCTTCCCGGATATAACCGATCATACACCCAACCACGATTCAATTGACTCCAATTCATCTACACGCATTTAAAAAAATGTTTTACATTCTCATAACATTCCCAATATAAAACCAATAAAACCCCACCCTTTTCCATCAACAACACACAATAACAACATCAAATAGTCATCTAACCTAGGGTTCGTTCATCAAACATCAAAACAACAATTTAACATCTCAAACGACATACACATTACCATTACACATTTTTCAATTAACAACATACACATTTCAAAATTAACATACACTATCTCCAACAACATACA
Source organism: Astragalus membranaceus (assembly GCA_039519185.1). Classification (NCBI taxonomy): domain Eukaryota; kingdom Viridiplantae; phylum Streptophyta; class Magnoliopsida; order Fabales; family Fabaceae; genus Astragalus; species Astragalus membranaceus. The sequence continues at coordinate 117,205,588 of CM076850.1, forward strand.
CATTTCATACACTTACAATTACACTATCTTAAACACATACACTATTCAATTACATTTTTCAATTTCAATTCAATTCCAATTACTTCATTCAATTACAACTTTCTAATTAACAACAACAACAATTTTATTCTACAATACTAATCTTAATATTTCTAACAATAAAATTTTATCCTATAACAACGGAACAAAAAATCAATTCGAAAATAAAAAATAAAAAAAACTAACCGTGACCGTGACTGTGACCGTGGTGGCTGTCCGGTGCGGTGGTTGTCCGGTGAGGTGGTTGTCCGGTGACTTGCGAAATAGAGAGGCAGAAACAAAATTAGTGAAAAATAGGGAGAAAATTCGTGGAGACAGAAAAGAAACAAACCTTGGTAACGTGGATGGTGGTGGTGCGGTGGCGTGAACGGTGGTGGTGCGGTGGCGGTGGCGTGGACGGTGGCACTGGCGTGGACGGTGGACGGTTCGGAGAGGGTGAGTCTGAGAGGAAAGAATGGAGAGAAAAGGGAGCGGTACGGCGTGGACGGTGGACGGTGGCGTGGCCGGTGGACGGAGAGGAAGAGGGAGACGATTCGGTGGACGGAGAGGAAGAGGGAGACAGAAACAGTGGAGAAGAGGAAAGAAAGAGAGAAAAGGGGGAGGGATCCGGCTTTAAAAATTTTTTAACACTTAGCGACGGAATTAGCGACGGATTTCCGTCGCTAACTTTGGCCCACGTGTCAAATTAAAATGTAACGGACAGTGGCACAATTTTCAAAGATTAGCGACGGATTATTAGCGACGGATTTCCGTCGCTAAGCTTTGAAAATTGTGCCACGCGTCAATTAAAACTAAAACGGTCAGTTGCGCAATTTACTATGATTAGCGACGGATTATTAGCGACGGATATCCGTCGCTAATAAATTTCAAATTTTTCGTTCCTTCGCGCCTTGTCCAATCTGTCGCTAAATAAGCAGAATTCCGTCGCTAACTTTATAAAACCCGGTCCGTCGCTAATGTTGTAAAATTCCGTCGCTAATGTTTTTGTTTGCGACGGAATTTAGATCCGTCGCTAATCACTAGTTTTTTTGTAGTGGCATGAGGTCATGCGAACACAGCAGATGCACAGAAAAAAAAAACCCAAATGTACAGAAGGGAGAGAGGGTTACCTGAATGGAAATGGAACGATTAGAGAGAGTGAGAGGAGGCGAACAAAACCCAGGTGGTCTTGAGGGTGTTTGTGGAGAAGATTGAGTGGGAGATTGGGTGAGATTGAGTGAGTTGTGAGAAGTTGAGTGAGAGGGAGAGTGAAAGATAGGGTTCGAATGAGAGGGAGAGTGAAAGGGAAAATGAGAGGAGTGAGGGGTGTGAGGGTGTGAGTGTGTGTGTTTTTTTTTTTTAAGTTGAGGGTATTTTAGGGTTTTTAGAAGTTAGGGGGTGTGAAAGAGTAGGAGGGGGTGTGGGGAAAGTAATGGCCTAAATGGATTGTCTTCAATCCATCCATTATAATTCAAATCCAAATCCATCCAATCCATCCATTTTGACACCCTTGTTGGGCCTCAAATTACTACTTGCACACCCCCAATCGTGTTTGGCAACCCTGCAGTAAATAAGCAATATATGAGTAAGAAAATTCAACACACCTTCATAGTGTCTCAACGAATAACGAATGACAGCGTGCGTGCACATACCACTGGCTTCTCTTGTTTCTTTATCAGACTCAAATCACTATATATCAAGATTTTCAGGTTCAATAAAAAATCCCTTTTTAACAGAATTAGAGGGATTAATGAAATAACCAGGAATTTTTTTGCCTTCCCTTAAATATTTTATGGTTAAATGTTTGTGGGTTATGCTGCTGTTGAATCACTATCATTCTTCTTTATGTGTTGTTTACAACCTCTTTCATTGAAGCGTTTAACAGAGGGATTTAAAGGGGAAAAGACATCAGAAGATGATGAGATTAACAAGCTCATCTCTAATGTTTTGTGTATACATCCACCTAAGGTCATTGTTTTCTATGTGCATCCACATAAAATGATGAATCACAAAAGCCCTTCTCTAATAATTTTGTCTATATTTACTATGAAATACTACTACTTCAAGGCTGATACATGTCAAACACCCGTATAATTGTATAAAACGTTAAGAAGTTTAAACATCACCGTATACCGCACAAACAATAACTTTAATGTCAGGATAGAAGTCTCGTTGGAAGAAATTTTTATTCATTTAGACAAGTCAGACATATATTAGGAATATTATCCTAATAGAAGAATAAATGGCCTATGTGCGTGCATGTGTGTGTTTATATGTTTGAAAACAAGAAGCAAAGTGACAATGACATTTTTGTATTTAAACGTGAAAATATCGAGCAAAAATTGAAACATAAAACATTTTCTTAAATTAAACGGGCCCTTGTAATTCTCCAGGACATCAAAGCAGAAATCTTATATTGGTTTCACTGTTAATGGAATTCGTGGCTTCCATCAACAGTGAAACCAATATAAAATTTCCATTCTGCATCATTCTTACATTTTTATTGTTCTGTACCGTATCTCTGGACCTGTATCCGATCTTAGACACAAGGTCCGATCCGAGATAGTTGGTAGGGGTTGGTCTTGATCAACCGAGCTCCGCTTCCGATCCGGGGCAGGTGGTACCTGCGAGGATACTCCGACGCTCAAGTCAGCCAGAGAGCTAATTAGAGGTGAAGAGTAGGAAAGAGTGTGTACCTTTAATGAAGCATTCAATGCTTATTTATAGAGTTTGGTGGTGTTAGACCTGATGAATCAGGACCGTCCGATCTTGCGTTGCGATCTCAACCATCGGTTGATGGATCTGCATTTGGTGTTGGGCCTCATTATTGTGGATTGGGCCAATCCATAACAGTTGCCCCCCAAGTCGGGTCGTCTTGGGGCGAGCTAGACTTGATGCCTTATATGGACTTTGTGAGAGTTTTTGAAATTGAGGTCGGACCTTCGTGGCGACTTTCTTCAAGGCCGGGCTTATAGCTATAAATAGGGCTCCCCCAGCCTCGGAGTGCCCGAGATACGGGTCTTGTCAAAGATCTTCGAGGCCGGGCTTATACCAGCAAGGGTGTCTGCCACCAGCCTCGGAGCGCCCGAGATACGGGTCTTGCCACAAATCTTCGAGGCCGGGCTTATACCAGCGAGGGTGTCTGCCACCAGCCTCGGCAATGTTAAAACGCGACCACCTGAGGGACTCGAGGTGTCAATTTAAAGTCGCCTTCGGGGCAGCTTACCGGGACTCGGCCCAGATCGAACTCGCCCTTCAGGGTAATGGCAAACTCGGCCATTTAAGACGTGACCACCTGAGTGACTCGAGGTGTCAGTTTAAAGTCGCCTTCAGGGCAGTTTACCGGGACTCGGCCCAGATCGAACTCGCCCTTCAGGGTAATGGCAAACTCGGCCATTTAAGACGTGACAACCTGAGTGACTCGAGGTGTCAGTTTAAAGTCGCCTTCAGGGCAGTTTACCGGGACTCGGCCCAGATCGAACTCGCCCTTCAGGGTAATGGCAAACTCGGCCATTTAAGACGTGACAACCTGAGTGACTCGAGGTGTCAGTTTAAAGTCGCCTTTAGGGCAGTTTACCGGGACTCGGCCCAGATCGAACTCGCCCTTCAGGGTAATGGCAAACTCGGCCATTTAAGACGTGACCACCTGAGTGACTCGAGGTGTCAGTTTAAAGTCGCCTTCAGGGCAGTTTACCGGGACTCGGCCCAGATCGAACTCGCCCTTCAGGGTAATGGCAAACTCGGCCATTTAAGACGTGACCACCTGAGTGACTCGAGGTGTCAGTTTAAAGTCGGAGGATCTCTGTGAGCAAAAGCGCCGACGTTCCTGCCTCGGGAGTTTTTCCCGGCTTCTGGAAAGTCGCTTCGAGGAAGAGGAAGCTAGAGACGAGCAGGGCCGAGGGGAACCCTCGGATCCGCAGGAATCATTAGGAGTTCTGATCCTAAGCGGAGGAAAATCAGCGTGAGGAAAATCGTAGCCGATCCATATATATTAGATGGTTGAACATTCACAAAGTCGGATTACATCATGCCCGTAGGCTCATTCCGAGACCTAGGTGAAACGCGATCTTCCTGAGTTAATCCCTTCTTCATGATCGATATACTTCTGAGATCGCTGGAGGAACTCGGCAAGCGACTCGACTTGGTTGACCCCGACGTCTATCTGAAATAGACTTCCTTCACGAAGGCCAGCCTCCATGAAGTAAAGACGGAAGGAGTCGTCGAGGTTCCGGACTTGAGCAGCTTCTCTATTGAATCTTTCTATGTAGTCCCGGAGGGACTCATTTTCTCCTTGTCGAATTGCCTGCAATACCTTCCGAGATTTAGGCTTCATCTTCGAGTGGGCGAAGTGTGCAGAAAAGAGCTTGGCCAACTGATCCCAAGAGGAGATTGTATTTGCCTTAAGAGCCCTGAACCAGTCTAGAGCCGCCTTCTCTAGAGTGAGGGGAAAGGTTCGGCACTTTATCTCCTCTGGAACGTTACGGTATTGCATAACCGTGTCAAAGTAATCGAGATGGCGATCCGGATCGCCAGTCCCGTCGTGCATTTTCAGACCTTCAGGGGGCTTCTCGAGGTGCTTTGGCACCGGGAAGTAGCCGATTTTCGCTGTGAAAGGTCCTTTACGCTTTGCCGACCTCTCAAGAGGTGGAGGCCGTCGGTAGCCATACTTACCGGGGGATCCCCGTGAGCTAGGGCGTCGACGTTCCTGCCTCGGAGACCTTTTCCGACTTCTGGAACGTCGCCTCGGAGAAGAGGAAAACAAAAACGAGCTAGGCCGAGGGGAACCCTCAGGACCATAGGAATCATCCGGGGTCCGACTTGAGGGAAACTCCGATCCCCGCGCTCCTCTATAACAAGGTGGAGTGAGGTGATGGTATCTCCCCCAAGCCGGAGATCGGCGGCGGCCGCGGCCATGAGTCGTTCCACTTGAAGAGTGGCGCAGAGGGGAACTCCGATCCGGGATGTTACGAGCCCGGATCTCAGCAATCTGAGCTTCTTACTGGGTGCAGCGTTGGCTTTCCTGCCGGTCGGCCTCGGCTTGCCGAGTTAGGAACAGGATGAGCTGTTGAACAGCGTCGACCGGTACCTGGACGGTCGGAGGGGGAGGTGGAAGTCGGTTCCGGGCTGAGCTCCCAGGAACCATAGCCGTAGCCGAGCTTCGAGCATGCACTGGGCTAAGGGGTAAGGTGACCGCCACTCCTTCCGGAGTCACCTGTTGCAGGACCGGTCCTTCAGCGGCATTCAGGATAGTCCTATGCCGTAAGGTCGGAGCCATCGTCAATCAAGGAGATGGGAGAGGAACTAGAGTACAGATCCTCCCACTGTGGTCGCCAATGTTCTGTACCGTATCTCTGGACCTGTATCCGATCTTAGACACAAGGTCCGATCCGAGATAGTTGGTAGGGGTTGGTCTTGATCAACCGAGCTCCGCTTCCGATCCGGGGCAGGTGGTACCTGCGAGGATACTCCGACGCTCAAGTCAGCCAGAGAGCTAATTAGAGGTGAAGAGTAGGAAAGAGTGTGTACCTTTAATGAAGCATTCAATGCTTATTTATAGAGTTTGGTGGTGTTAGACCTGATGAATCAGGACCGTCCGATCTTGCGTTGCGATCTCAACCATCGGTTGATGGATCTGCATTTGGTGTTGGGCCTCATTATTGTGGATTGGGCCAATCCATAACACTTATTATCAATTTCTTATCAAATTTTGTATCACTGTTGATAAGAATGATTCTAATAAGTTGCAGTTGATTTGCTTTCTCTTCTGCATATCCCTTATTTTCTTCGTTTATGTTGGTTTCATCTGAAATTTTGTATGATACTTTACAGGATGAAAATGTACAGACAGTATTCAAAAAACAACTTGAGGAAGACAGGAAAATTGTGATTTCACGTAGTAATTTGAATGAACTGCGAAAGGTAATTATGTGATTTCTAAAGTGTTTATTGTAAATTTACCAATAAGTGTGAAGAATGGAAATTGATAATAAGAATGTAAGAATGATGCAGAATGGAAAGACAAAACGTAATAAATTTAAAAAGGGACCAAGATCAAAATTTGGGAATTTTATAGAAATGAAAAACATATTTAACCCTATAACCCTATAAGTGTGAAATTTAAATAATTTTATTTATATAAAATAGATGAAATAATTTATTATATAAAGTATGCAGTAAAGTATTTATTTATTTATTTATATATAAAGTATAATTTATTTATTTATTTATTTATATATAAAAAGCATTCAATAAGAAATTGCAAAAAAAAGATTTCGTAGACCAAAATTGTTTATATAAAATAAATTAATTTTATAGTTTAAACAATACAATTCACTTTGCAACTACATATGAAAAAATGAAGGAATTTGTAACATCCTGAATTTTAGTCGTCAATAAAATCCAAAATATTACTTTTCAGACATCTCAGAGATACACTTTCGTATTTTGGATTAAACTAAAGAACAACAACTGTCCTTATATGACTCATACATTGATAGGATTTTTATAAAAACTTTAATTAAAGAACTTGAAACATAAACCATTTTCTGATGCACCTATCGGAGTCGACACGACCAACTTAATCCAAAATACAAATGTATATAAATCTTAATACATCATAAGCTAAGTCTTAAACTCAACGATAATCAATGATCTGACAATATATATATGTAGGAAGAACTTCAAATAAAATGAGGTCCTCCAAGACTGAAATCCTCAACTTGACATAACTTTCCTTAACCTTCATCTGTTTATCTGAAAAACAACAACAATGAGGGATGAGATTACATACTCTCAGTGAGTTCTTCGTGACTCCTTACTAATACTCTCCGTGTATCTTTTATTATTTTACCTATGATGACACCCCTGCACCTTAGACTTACATAATATAAAAGCTACGACGATACATATAGGGGACCCGTGTCCAATAAATAAATAGAACACACTAACCTTGGGCCTTGAGATGGGTTCATGAGATCGACCCTTCATTTATATTGTGCATACGTAGACACTAAATAGTTTACTCTCTCGAGACAAAACAATTCGATTCATATAAACAATCATTCATCTTCCCTCTCTTACTCTCTCGGTCTCTCACTTTCTCTTCTCTCAACTTTTCTTTTCTAATTTTAGGTCAATTGTGAATAGTGTGTCTGTGTGAATGAGCCGAGGGAATGGAAAGGAAAGTCGGAAGTGGGAGTTTTTTAATGAATTTTTGTCATTTAACTAAGGTGAAATTCCTATTCTATCCTCCCTCTAGTCATATAATACTAAGGTACACTTAATCCTCTATGATCATCTCTAAAACTCTTATAAATCATAAAATTAATCTATCATTCAATTACCTCCACAATTCACACTTAAACAATAATAACTCTAACATAAATCACTTCAATTAGACATTCACATTCATTTAAGTCACTTAACAATAAAAATTTCTTTGGGCGTTACATTACACCCCAACTTGAAAAAAATTTCCTCAAAAATTGTTCAAGTTTTACCTCTATTCCCAAAACTCAAACACTAAGTTATTGAAAGAAAATGACCATTCAACGCACAAGACGACACCAAAGCATAAATCTTATACTAACTATCAGACATCAATTCTTCCCGTTCAATGGTCCCAGCAACATTAGGGACGAGGGGTGAGGGACTCACCCTAACTTAAAATTTTCCATATTGAGAAATAAAAAGTTCACAATCAAAAAGGTTTGAACATATAGACACATGAGTCCAGTAAAACTTGACAATAAAATCAGAGTCAAATTTAGCACCAATACCATTTCATAAAAACATATTAGCATGCAACAAAGAGTCTAACTCACGAAACTTCTAACCACCACTGAAAACAAGGATATTACAGCTTCAAACTTTGTACAAAAGAGTTCCTTCATGCATGACAATACAATCTTATTCCAAGAGCATATAAGGGACACAATCATTCAGTCCTTCACTACATACTTAATCATCATATCTTTAATGAATAAAAATAACTTAGTTTGTCAAAATCATAAGGCGCTTGAAGATAAGGATACTAAATCCGAACATTTAAAGTTTGAAATCTGAGGTCAAACAAATTCAGTGGTTGAAGGGCAAAAGTTATTCTAATAAGGGTTTCCAAAGAAAATTAAAATTACATGTCAAACAATGAACTCATTTTTTTTATAGGCTTAAAGGTACATTTGGTCCCTGCAAATATACAAAAGATCATGTTTCGTTCCTGCAATTTCAAAATTTTTAAAAAAGCCCCTGCAAATACAAGTTTGATCCAGTTTAGTCTTTGTAAAAACAAAACTGTTTTTTGTTCCTGCAAATATATGTTTTATCCAGTTTGGTCCCTGCAAATATATTTTCTGCTCATATTGGAGGGACTAAAATAAAATATTTTACATATTACAGAGACCAAACTGGATAAAACGTATATTTGGGAGGAAATTTTTTTTTACAGGGACGAAATTAAACGTGTTTGGTAATTGCAATGACTTTTTTAAATTTTTTGAAATTGGAGGGACGAAACAGAATTTTTTATATATTTGTAGGGACCAAATGTACCTTTAAGCCTTTTTTATAAAGGTATAAAGTATGCGTGTCATGTGAAAACCAATTTTCTCGACTGAAGCTTGTTTAAAATCAGTAAAACCACTACTTAGAATGAAAGGAATAAGTTTAATTGTTAATAAAATAAACTCTAATTAAATAAGATCTCTTTCAAAATATAGTCAATCAAAATAAAATATTTCAACATGGGTAAGTTTAGAAAAATTTCAGCAATGGAATATCTAATGTTGCATAATCGGCTTTTCAAACAAGAGGTTTAATTGGGTTAAAAGTGCTTTTATAATGGTATTAAAGAATGTTATTATTGATAATATATCAAGCTTTAATAGAAGACAAGACAAATCCGATCAAACCACAGTTTAAACTTTCGATCGAGCGCATAGAAAACAAAATATTTGACTGAAGTGTTGACACTAATTGCCAATTCAAATAATGAGGTATATTTGCAAAAGAACAACCACAACTTTAGCAATAATATCGCTATAAAGATTTTAGTTTCAAAATAACTCGTGAAGCCGTACTCAACGAAAGTAAACACGTGAATTTAATTAAAGGAACCAAGTGCGTAAGCTCTGAAAATCATCCGTTTAGGTTTATAAGAAATTCTAAAAACAATTTGAGTGTAGAGAGAATAAACACGAAGTGGTGAGTAAGGTAATCAGCATCTTGATGTAAATATAGTCAAATTTTGATGGTGAAAAAAAAAAGATCTGGGAAAGGTTACTTGGGATAAGTAAAACTCATAAGTCCGTAAAATTTTCACAAGGAAGAAAAATCCGTTAATTTTTATTCTACCCCAACTTAGTTCAATCTTATGTAAAACATAATGCTTATAGAAAATAAATAAATTCAAAAGCATAGTGGGGATACAAAAGAGAGATTTCCGAAATAGAATTTGGGAAACGCTAGTTTAATAAAGTTAAATATTTACATTCAAATCTATAGAAGCCGGGGTGAATGAGTAAAACAGTCACTAAAATATAAATCCCTAATGGATAAGGTGAAATGTCATAAAATACTTTTGTATATCATTGTTCTATAAACTGGATCTTCAACTCATAATCACACTATATATATATATATATATATATATAGGCTCAATATATATATATATATATATATATATATATATATATATATATATATATATATATATATATATATATATAGGCTCAACAAAATTCTAAGCAAGTGATAATCATCTACATTGAATTAAGAATTGGAATAGGATTGACATTCAAAGGTTGTAGAATGAAATTTTAAAAAAAAATTGAAAACCGGGAGGTGACACGGTCCGTGATTGCTTCCCGCACGGTTCGTGTGCCCCATTCAACACTAGAAATTGAATTTTAAAGTTATTAGTTATCCTTCGGATACCTTATTCTTTTCCAACCTCTAACCTAATTCAAACTCATTCTTACCACTACCCTAACAATCAATCCATCAAGCCTAGGTTATGCGATCCTACTTTAAATGTCCCAACCAAAATCAATTCATGACAATTAATCATCGAATTTCCTCAAAACCACATCATGCTCATGAAATAAATCAAATTAGTACATACGGTATTTCATTACACCAGGGATTGAAGTGATTCATGACCGCATCCAAGAGATGCGATAATTAATGACAGAGAAAATCATACTAGGGCAGTTTCATAAGGGGTTCCCATCTCTTGTTCAGTCGAATCCCCCTTCAGTCCTTATTGTAATTTCAAACACACCTCCAAAATCATCTTATCGATCATCAACGTCCATGTTCGAAACAATACTTTCCAAAATACAACATCAAGCAATTAACCAACCACATTCAAATACCTATTCCGAATTTAACAATGAAGAGCATCAAGCATATGTGGCATTTAAGGTACCGAAACTTCAAGACAGCCACCAAATCATTTGAGCATGCATCACTAATATTCACAAGGAAATCTTAACACTTACCTCATCATAAAAAATGTATAAAGAATCAATTTCAAATCTTTTATGAAATAAATCGAACTTGCCTCAAACAAAACAGTCTCTTCATGTAAGATTTATAGAAAATTCCATCAAATGTCATATCAAGAAGAAACATATCACATTCTTACCTAGCTAGCCTCTAGACGAATCTAGACATAAGCGTAAAACTAACTTGACAGTTAAAGGTGTAGGAAAAACTTCTCGGCAATCAGGATATTGCCTAAAGGACATGGAAACCTCTAACAAATATTCGGGTTTACTGTCAAACAACCCTAACTACTGAGGGGTTTTGCTCTACGAAGGAGTGATACTACAATAGAACAGATCTCAGGGTGTAACAAACGACACAACATTGGCAGCAAAAAGATTCCTATGGTAAATTTGCACATAAGAGGACAACCAGAACTTAACTGTAAAACTGTCATGATTTTACTCAAACTAGAGCGGAATCGGAGAAACCGAGGGTTTATAATCATACAATAATCATATTTGTATGTCGCACAATGCGTGCCGACACAGATTACTGAAGAGTTGGAATGATACTTTGATCGGAATTCGAAAAAGGATATTAGCAATGATAGATCTTGCCTTGTTATTCCTAATATCGCAACCATAGAAAGATTACACGGTGCCAAACTCGATGAACGCTACATGTACTTAGAAATTCCGACTGACTCATGACACTATCTGCAGGCATGCTTGATGAGGGTAGGAGAATACCTGAAGGAATCTATGGTTCTAAGGGAATTTGCCGTAGGAGTTTCTGAAAATCACAAAATCAGACAGTACAAACTGGCGAGTAGAATTTAGGATGCTAACATGGAATATCTGCTCAATACGCAGAAAGAACTCTTGGGATCGGACTCATAACTAAACAAGACTCACTTTGTAGACAGACAACTCTGTAGAGACTGACTCTTGCTATACAAAAGGTTTCCTATAGTGTTACCCCTGACTAACGACAACCAAACTTTTCATGAGCTCGACGACCAACAGATATTGATAAGAAGACTGGCGCACACGAGCCTGGATGCCCACAGTTATGCTGCACCATCTTCTTCTGTCCTTTGCTTCCACTACGTACTCTGATAAAAGAAGGCGGAGAATCCTATGGTTTAGGGTTTATGAGACTTCCAGGGCTATGGCCTCGTCATTTTTAGTAACTTGAATGATACTTCGAGTTGATCAAGCTCGAGGTTCCACGCAATATACTAAAAGATTTCAACAATTAATCGTCAAAGTCCCTAACTAACTCAATCTAACTATTCTACTGACCGCGTTAGCTCTAAGCCCGACAAGGTCGAACTGCTCTGATACCAAAATGTAACATCCTGGATTTTAGTCGTCAATAAAATCCCAAATATTACTTTTCAGACATCTCAAAGATACACTTTCGTATTTTGGATTAAACTAAGGAACAACAATTTTCCTTATATGACTCATACATTGATAGGATTTTTATAAAAACTTTAATTAAAGAACTTGAAACATAAACCATTTTCTGATGCACCTATCGGAGTCGACACGACCAACTTAATCCAAAATACAAATGTATATAAATCTTAATACATCATAAGCTAAGTCTTAAACTCAACGATAATCAATGATCTCAATACATGAGACTAGACAATATCTGTAGGAAGAACTTCAAATAAAATGAGGTCCTCCAAGACTAAAATCCTCAACTTGACATAACTTTTCTTAACCTTCATCTGTTTATCTGAAAAACAACAACAATGAAGGTTGAGATTACATAATCTCAGTGAGTTCTTCGTGACTCCTTAATATTCTCCGTGTATCTTTTATTATTTTACCTATGATGCATCCCCCTGCGTCATAGACTTACATAATATAAAAGCTACGACGATACATATAGGGGACCCGTGTCCTATAAATAAATAGAACACACTAACCTAACCTCTTGGGCCTTGATATGGGTTCATAAGACTGACCCCAAGCACATCATCCATTCTTTAATTCATTTATATTGTGATTTAACGTAGTAATTTGAATGAACTGCGAAAGGTAATTATGTGATTTCTAAAGTGTTTATTGTTGCCTGGCTGATGATCGATGGTGTGTGTAAATTTACCAATTTTGATTTCATTCCCTGTTTAAATTTGTATTCATTTTAATCCTTAAAAATTTAAAATTGATGTACTCTTCTAGACGCTAGTCCAGTAAGGAACTAAAATCACACTACTTTTGCTAAGTGTAAAGACAAAACGGAATAAATTTAAAAAGGGACCAAGATCAAAATTTAGGAATTTTATAGAAATGAAAAACATATCTAACCCTATAACCCTATATATGTGAAATTTAAATAATTTTATTTATATAAAATAGATGAAATAATTTATTATATAAAGTATGCAGTAAAGTATTTATTTATTTATATATAAAGTATAATTTATTTATTTATTTATTTATTTATATATAAAAAGCATTCAATAAGAAATTGCAAAAAAAGATTTCGTAGGCCAAAATTGTTTATATAAAATAAATTAATTTTATAGTTTAAACAATACAATTCACTTTGCAACTACATATGAAAAAATGAAGGAGTTTGTAACATCCTGGATTTTAGTCGTCAATAAAATCCAAAATATTACTTTTCAGACATCTCAGAGATACACTTTCGTATTTTAGATTAAACTAAGGAATAACAACTGTCCTTATATGACTCATACATTGATAGGATTTTTATAAAAACTTTAATTAAAGAACTTGAAACATAAACCTGCATTTTCTGATGCACCTATCGGAGTCGACACGACCAACTTAATCCAAAATACAAATGTATATAAATCTTAATACATCATAAGCTAAGTCTTAAACTCAACGATAATCAATGATCTGACAATATATATATATATATATATATATATATATATATATATATATATATATATATATATATATATATATATATATATATATATATAGGAAGAACTTCAAATAAAATGAGGTCCTCCAAGACTGAAATCCTCAACTTGACATAACTTTCCTTAACCTTCATCTGTTTATCTGAAAAACAACAACAATGAGGGGTGAGATTACATACTCTCAGTGAGTTCTTCGTGACTCCTTACTAATACTCTCCGTGTATTTTTTATTATTTTACTTATGATGACACCCCTGCACCTTAGACTTACATAATATAAAAGCTACGACGACACATATAGGGGACCCGTGTCCAATAAATAAATAAATAGAACACACTAACCTTGGGCCTTGATATGGGTTCATGAGACCGACCCTTCATTTATATTGTGCATACGTAGACACTAAATAGTTTACTCTCTCGAGACAAAACAATTCGATTCATATAAACAATCATTCATCTCATTCAAACATAAGTAAAACAGTGTTTTAACCAATTTATAACTGAAATCGACACTTATTTACATGGTTTTAACCAATCTATGGATCACTTATTTTATAACTTATGTTTCAGAACCATTCTCCTCTTCCCTGTTAGTTCCAAACTCAATCCAATCAACCTATCTCACAATATAACAACCTTTCATGCATCACACAACCATTACAATCATCAAATCAGAATTTCAATTCATCCAGAATCAAATCACACAGATTTTCAAACTTGTTCATTTCATAACACAAGCAACATGCAAAACTGGAAATTTAAAGAAAAGGGTAAGAACTCACTAAGCTTCCTAGACCTCCAAAACTCGAACCCACACATCCTAAGCTCTCCTTTCAGCTACAAAATTCTGACCCAAACTTGGAGTACCCAAAACTGCCCCCAAATGACAAAACCCAAGCTTCAAAATGGTCACCCAAGTTAACCAACCACTAGGAATTGCAAAGGAACAAGCTTCACCCACTTTGGCTATGGGTTTCACGAAATGATGAAGAGGAAAAAGGGGTGTTTGTTAGCCACAAAAATAGTATAAAATGGAAGAGCAAGTGATGAGGATTCTTGTGGTGTAACCATCTTGAACATACATGGAGAAATAAAAACTCATCTTCCCTCTCTTACTCTCTCGGTCTCTCACTTTCTCTTCTCTCAACTTTTCTTTTCTAATTTTAGGTCAATTGTGAATAGTGTGTGTGTGTGTGTGTGTGAATGAGCTGAGGGAATGGAAAGGAAGGTGGGAAGTGGGAGTTTTTTAACGAATTTTTGTCTTTTAACTAAGGTGAAATTCCTATTCTACCCTCCATCTAGTCATATAATACTAAGGTACACTTAATCCTCTATGATCATCTCTAAAACTCTTATAAATCATAAAAGTAATCTATCATTCAATTACCTCCACAATTCACACTTAAACTATAATAACTCTAACATAAATCACTTCAATTTCAGACATTCACATTCATTGAAGTCACTTAGCAATAAAAATTTCTTTGGGCGTTACAGAATTATTATTATTATTATTATTATTATTATTATTATTATTATTATTAGAAATTAGTGTTTTTTATCATAAAAAAATAAGGATTTAATTTATATAAACAATAGGTGTATAATTTGTTTTACACTATCTACAAATTAGAGGCTGACACGTCATCAAAAGGAAATTGGTCAATTGGTAACCACCAATTAATCAATTAGTAAACAACCACTCCATATATTGTGATTGGTGGTGGTTGTAAAAGCCTATACACAATATGTGTATAGAAGTTAAACTCAAAAAATAATTGGGTTTTTGTTGAACAAAAGAGAACAACATAAATTCTTTTATAGAGTTTTTTTTGGTTCGGACGATCGCTGGCTACCCACGAAGTGTCCCAACCTTTTCAACGAAAGACTAATCTCCGCTCGTGCTTAGGATCAAATTTCGCACTGGCCAACACCGAGTTTGTACATTGCAGGAATCAAACCCGGGAGCACCGGGTCGACCTCCCGTGTCCCATGGTAGATTAAGCCATTGGACCAAGGGTGTTGATTTTTTTTCTTTTATAGAGTTGTTAACGAAAATCGTTCGGATATTTTGTCCAAAATAAATTAACTGTTGTGATAGATTAAAATTAGAAGGAACTAAATAAGTTATTAAAGATTTAATTATTCTTTTTTAAGTCAAATGTGGTTTTTTCACTCAGCTTAGATTTGACTTTACAAATGTTATATTTTACTAAATATAGAAGAATGATACATCAACCGTTCAGAGATAATATAAAAGAGAGAGAGAGAGAAAAGAATCAAGTGGTGTATGTAAGATAACTTCGTTCAAAAATTTTTGAACGTCAGAATGAGCATTATCAAATGTGGTATGAATTCTCTCCCGTTCATATTTTTATTTTATAGGTACGGTTCCCTCAGTTATGAATTGGATCAAAAGAGACTCACTACGAGAGATAATTTGATTGGCAATGAATATAGATGATACATCAACCGTTCAGAGATAATATAAAAGAGAGAGAGAAAAGAATCAAGTGGTGTATGTAAGATAACTTCGTTCAAAATTTTTTGAACGTCAGAATTAGCATTATCAAATGTGTTATGAGTTCTCTGCAGTTCACATTTTTATTTTATAGGTACGTCTCCCTCGGTTATCAATTGGATCAAAAGAGCCCTTTCCTGAGAACAGTGAAATGTCAGATGACTTGGGAAAGGCAATGAAGCACCTTTGGGCAAGTGATGTTCCTTCTAAAATTCAGATTTTCGGGTGGAGATTAATTCAAAAGAGACTCGCTACGAGAGATAATTTGATTGCTCGAGGAATTATTGATCCTAATTTTAATAGTTGTTGCCCGATATGTATTGAAGTAGAAGAATCGGTATGTCACTTGTGTTTCCAATGTAAAATCGCAACGGCAGTCCGGAAGAAGGTTGGCATATGGCTAGGTGTTCGTGAATCTGTATTAAGCGAGCCTTTAGATCATTTTTTATTTCACGGTAGCTGTCTCTCAGGGATAAAAAAGAAGAAGAAAATCAGATACATAATATGGTTCACTGTAACTTGGATTTTATGGGGTGCAAGGAATGGCGTGGTCTTTAAAGGAGAGGTTGCTGACGCGGAAACCATTTTCGATAGGGTGTTTGTTTTCTCTTGGCAGTGGCTCAAGGAAAGGGCTGGTAGAAATATTTGTATCTATTTTGCAGGTTGGCGCTCCTCGCAGTCTTAGTCAAATATGAGGAGGCAATTGAAGACAGGCATCTCGTATAATTATAAGATGGGAGGATCAGATGCGAAGGAAATCAATGGTACTGAAGGCGTCATAAGCTGAGAAGGTGGAGATGGTGTTGATAAATGCGTGTAGCAGAAGGCCGTGAACGGATGAATGGAGGTTGGCTCATGCGATTTTGGTGGAGGAGATTAAGGAGCATTTTGAGGGTACTATTATTGTGTTGTAACAAACACAACAAACATGTATTATTGTATTATGTATCTTGATGACAAATGTCGTCCAAGGCACTCTTTTCCTCCTTGGGTCTTTTTCCCAAAGGGTTTTGGCCCTTGGAGGTTTTTAACGAGGCCCCCCTTCCCTACAACTTGTAACGATATGGGCGGAGTATTCTTTGTGCTCCCCCTTATTATTAATAAAATTCTTTTGCTTATAAAAAAAGGCTTAAATATGTTTTAGGCCCCTGCAAATATAGGGTGTTTTGGTTTAAGCCCTTGCAAATTTTGTTTTGTTAAAAGCCCTTGCAAAATGAAATATTTTGTTATAAGCCCTTCTCAACATACCCAACAATCATAGCGTTCCATGTATAGGCTAACATTTTTTAGTCATAGAAGGGCTTATAACAAAATATGTCATTTTGCAAAGGCTTTTAACAAAAAAAAAATTTTGCAGGGGCTTAAACCAAAACACCCTATCTTTGCAGGGGCCTGAAACATATTTAAACCTAAAAAAAAAGTTTCTTATCTTTCCCTTTCACTCAAAAACTCCTTTCTCTCAAAAAATCCCCTTTCTCTCAAAAACCAGAATGGCGGGTAACAGTGCTTCTCCTAGTCCAAGCCAAGAAACAGAATGGCTGGGAACAGTGCTTCCGCTAGTCCAAGAACCGGAATTGCGAGTGCTTCTGCTAGTCCTAGAACTAGTCCAAGAAACAGAATGACAAGCACTGTTCTCATCTGCCCGTGAATTTGTTAAAACACAAAAGCTATATAAACAGCTTTGTATTGATTCTAATTTCGGTTGGAACCGCGATGGTAGAAATAGCAACCGATGATGCAAAGAAATCCCCAAATGAAGGGAAGGAAGGGAATGCTACCGATGGATTTAGCATTTTTGCTAATTTTTGCTTCTCAATAGTGGCTTTATCAATGCATAACATCCTCCAAATAGCTTTTGAACTTGGGTTTCACATATTTTTTGGGTTGTTGTAGTGTACAATTGCTTAAGGTTCACTGGGCATTTTTCTTTTTGATTTTAGTTGTTACGATAACACGTTTTAGGCATGCTAGGGCAATGGTGTTTGTCCACTGTTTAAGGCTTCCACTAATTTGAACTCGGTACTAAAGTGGTTTCTTGGATTTTACATTCTTTTTTGTTTTTCCTAATATTGTATCTCAGTCCTAAAGTTTTCCCAGAACTGCTATATAGTCATTTTGAGTGTAATACTAGTTTCTTCGATTCTGCATTCCTTTTTGTTTTGCCTAATATTGTCATAAATTTTTGCCCAGAACTGCTATATACATCTCTTGTAGTATATTAGTTAGTAGCAAAATCATTACACTATCTACAAATTAAAGGCTGACACGTCATCAAAAAGAAATTGGTTAGTTGGTAACCACCAATTAATCAATTAGTAAACAACCACTCCATATATTGTGATTGGTGGTGGTTGTAAAAGCCTATACACAATATGTGTATAGAAGTTAAACTCAAAAAAGAGAATGATACATCAACCGTTCAGAGATAATATAAAAGAGAGAGAAAAGAATCAAGTGGTGTATGTAAGATAACTTCGTTCAAAATTTTTTGAACGTCAGAATGAGCATTATCAAATGTGTTATGAATTCTCTGCAGTTCACATTTTTATTTTATAGGTACGGTTCCCTCAGTTATCAATTGGATCAAAAGAGCCCTTTCCTGAGAACAGTGAAATGTGAGATGACTTGAGAAAGGCAATGAAGCACCTTTGGGCAAGTGATGTTCCTTCTAAAATTCAGATTTTCGGGTGGAGATTAATTCAAAAGAGACTCGCTACGAGAGATAATTTGATTGCTCGAGGAATTATTGATCCTAATTTTAATAGTTGTTGCCCGATATGTATTGAAGTAGAAGAATCGGTATGTCACTTGTGTTTCCAATGTAAGATCGCAACGGCAGTCTGGAAGAAGGTTGGCATATGGCTAGGTGTTCGTGAATCTGTATTAAGCGAGCCTTTAGATCATTTTTTATTTCACGGTAGCTGTCTCTCAGGGATAAAAAAGAAGAAGAAAATCAGATACATAATATGGTTCGCTGTAACTTGGATTTTATGGGGTGCAAGGAATGGCGTGGTCTTTAAAGGAGAGGTTGCTGACGCGGAAACCATTTTCGATAGGGTGTTTGTTTTCTCTTGGCAGTGGCTCAAGGAAAGGGCTGGTAGAAATATTTGTATCTATTTTGCAGGTTGGCGCTCCTCGCAGTCTTAGTCAAATATGAGGAGGCAATTCCTCAGATGCGAAGGAAATCAATGGTACTGAAGGCGTCATAAGCTGAGAAGGTGGAGATGGTGTTGATAAATGCGTGTAGCAGAAGGCCGTGAACGGATGAATGGAGGTTGGCTCATGCGATTTTGGTGGAGGAGATTAAGGAGCATTTTGAGGGTGCTATTATTGTGTTGTAACAAACACAACAAACATGTATTATTGTATTATGTATCTTGAAGACTAATGTCGTCTAAGGCACTCTTTTCCTCCTTGGGTCTTTTTCCCAAAGGGTTTTGGCCCTTGGAAGTTTTTAACGAGGCCCCCTTTCCCTACAACTTGTAACGATATGGGCGGAGTATTCTTTGTGCTCCCCCTTATTATTAATAAAATTCATTTGCTTATAAAAAAAGGCTTAAATATGTTTTAGGCCCCTGCAAATATAGGGTGTTTTGGTTTATGCCCCTGCAAATTTTTTGTTGTTGTTAAAAGCCCTTGCAAAATGAAATATTTTGTTATAAGCCCTTCTCAACAAACCAAACAATCATAGCATTCCATGTATAGGCTAACATTTTTTAGTCGTAGAAGGGCTTATAACAAAATATGTCATTTTGCAAGGGGTTTTAACAAAAAAAAAATTTGCAGGGGCTTAAACCAAAACACCCTATCTTTGCAGGGGCCTGAAACATATTTAAGCCTAAAAAAAAGTTTCTTATCTTTCCCTTTCACTCAAAAACTCCTTTCTCTCAAAAAATCCCCTTTCTCTCAAAAACCAGAATGGCGGGTAACAGTGCTTCTCCCAGTCCTAGCCAAGAAACAGAATGGCTGGGAACAGTGCTTCCGCTAGTCCAAGAACCGGAATTGCGAGTGCTTCTGCTAGTCCTAGAACTAGTCCAAGAAACAGAATGACAAGCACTGTTCTCATCTGCTCGTGAATTTGTTAAAACACAAAAGCTATATAAACAGCTTTGTATTGATTCTAATTTCGGTTGGAATCGCGATGGTAGAAATAGCAACCGATGATGCAAAGAAATCCCCAAATGAAGGGAAGGGAGGGAATGCTACCGATGGATTTAGCATTTTTGCTAATTTTTGCTTCTCAATAGTGGCTTTATCAATGCATAACCTCCTCCAAATAGGTTTTGAACTTGGGTTTCACATATTTTTGGGTTGTTGTAGCGTACAATTGCTTAAGGTTCAATGGGCATTTTTCTTTTTGATTTTAGTTATTACGATAGCACGTTTTAGGCATGCTAGGGCAATGGTGTTTGTACACTGTTTAAGGCTTCCACTAATTTGAACTCGGTACTAAAGTGGTTTCTTGGATTTTACATTCTTTTTTGTTTTTCCTAATATTGTATCTCAGTCCTAAAGTTTTCCCATAACTGCTATATAGTCATTTTGAGTGTAATACTAGTTTCTTGGATTCTGCAATTCTTTTTGTTTTGCCTAATATTGTCATAAAATTTTGTCATAAATTTTTGCTATATACATCTCTTGTAGTATATTAGTTAGTAGCAAAATCATTTCATTTATGCTATAGTAGTAACATTTTCTTAAAAAAAGCCTGACATTCTTACAAAGATTACCTTGTACCAAGTCAAAGGTTGATTTGTAGGTAAGGTGGATTGTGAATTCCACTCTACAGAATTGCCACTAGATAGACTTAAATCTTCACCTTTAAGGCCAACCTGCATTCACAAAAATACAATGAAGTCACCAAAATTCAGATGGGAGAGAAAATAATAAGATTGCTATTGTTGTAAGTAAGCTCAGATTAACCTGATATGTCCACTGCTGAGAGGAGAGATCAATAGTAGTGCCATTTTCCAAACCTTTCAATGTTACTGGAACAGTGATCCCTGCACCCCTTGTGTCATAGAAAGCTCCATAGTTCTGTGGTGAGTAAAGTTTACATTGGCTGATGTGGTAAATAGTAATGAGAAATGACTAGATGATGCAAATTACAAAACCATAATTTCCACTATTCTAAATGCTTTATATACACTATAATCAGAAATATGAACCTGTAATCCCATTGTTAAACTTAGGATATCAATTTAATTCTTTCCAGCCACAAGTGTTATTGGGAAAAACCCAAGTCCCACATTGACTAGAGATATGGTCTCAAAAGAGTTTATAAGTGAGAGGCAACCCTCACCTTACAAGCCGGTTTTGTGGGGTTGAGTTAGGCCTTAACCACATTCTAAGATGGTATCAGAGCCTATCCTAGATCCTTCGGGCCACCCACCATTATTATCCACGCACCAAACCCAATAGTGCTGGGCGTGAGGGGGTGTATTGGGACTTCGGGCCACCCACCATTATTATCCACGCACCAAACCCAATAGTGTTGGGCGTGAGGGGGTGTATTGGGAAAAACCCAAGTCCCACATTGACTAGAGATATGGTCTCAAAAGAGTTTATAAGTGAGAGACAACTCTCATCTTACAAGCTGGTTTTGTGGGGTTGAGTTAGGCCTTAACCACATTCTAAGAGTTTATAAGTGAGAGGCAACCCTCATCTTACAAGCTGGTTTTGTGGGGTTGAGTTAGGCCTTAACCACGTTCTAAAAAGTGTGATGGGGATGTATTGCCACTCTTGCCTGCTCCACTGCCTGAAAATAGTTATCAGTAATAATGTAATATCATATCTAAATTTCATTAGTTAATTCATGAAATATTTTATTGCTTTAACAAACTTTTTGCCTGCAAGCTTCTCATTTATGAAAACATGAAGGTAGAGAATTGCAGGTCAAAATGTTAACATGGGGTAGAGAATTACAGGTCAAAAGAAAGATTTGTCAATATTGGAAGCCTAGTCACCTTAATGAGTATCGCAAGTAGTCACTTTTATCAGCTGTTGTATTTATTTGTTCCAATAGTCCTAATTTTGAGAATGAATCAGCCTTTGAAATGCCAATAGGTTCACTACTCCAACTCCAACTAGAGCTTGAACCGTCCAAAGAATCAAACTCTTTTAAAGATTCAGTTGCGAAGCTTGAAATCGTAGTCGCAAAATTAATCTGTCATACTGAATACAACCTTAGTTTATGCTTCTTACTTCTTGAACAAGAAAACAAAAGAGATGTTCTAGACTATGAAGTTGATGAGACAAACCTTTGCAGTATTAAGCACAACATTCTTGCAATCTGGTAAGCTGCTCACAGACCATCCAGGCAAGTGATATGAATTGCCATTAAACTTTACTGTTGCATCAGACTTTGCGGTGTTGGCAAGGAGGACAGCACACACAGTTCCTGTCTTGTAAACTGCAACCTGAGTTTGAATAGTAAATGTCAAGGGATGTAATGAAAAAAATCGTTGGTGTCATTGAATAACTTAAGCCTTTGAAACTTGATAACAAATGGTAATCTAAATTTATACCTCTAGATTTGAACCAGGAGATGTAATTGTTGGATCAGTAGCCACCATTTCTTCTTCACAAAGCTTTATGGCCTTATGCACATCTTTAAGGTGGCCATATTTAGGTTGTCTAATAATTCCTGCATCAGCCAGTAACATAGTCTATATTGAACCAACAACATACATAATATAAATATCATTGTTTTGTACATATAAAACTAGTAGGATACCGGTGCATACGCACGAGTGCTGTCGTGTTCTTTTTATGAATGAACTTAGACAGTATTTAAATAGTCTGAACATTACCCCGTGAAAATAAAGACAAATTTAAAGTAGATAAAAAAAGAGTTTCAAATAAAAGATAGATAAATATTAAAATCTAAAAATGTAAAAGTATCGTTTAAAAACAATCTGTGGATTTATCCCGTGTTTTTTTATATATCAGTGCAGTGTTTTTTTATATATCACTGTTGTTATCCCGTTCTTTTTTATATATCAGTGCAGCTATCCCGTGTTTTTATATATATCATTGCAGTTATCCCCGTATTTTTTATATATCAGTGCAGTTATCCCGTGTTTTTTTATGTATCAGTGCAGTTATCTCATAGTTTCAATTAATTATTTGTGTTGATTAGTAGATTATAGTAGATAGTAAAAGATAGATAGTAGATTATCAATAATAAATATTTATCCCATGTTTTTTTATATATCAGTGACAATTATTTGTCCTTTTTTAGGTATTAATGACAAATATTTATCACGTGTGTTTTAAATATTAATCAGTTTAAACAGTCATTAAACCTTCTTGTTTTTTAGATAGTAGGTTTATAGTAGTCTTCAAAAATTATAATTATCAATGGCAAATATTAATCTCGTGTTTTTTATATATCAGTGCAGTTATTCCGTGTTTTTTTATATATCAGTGCAGTTATCTCGTAGTTTAAATTGATTATTTTAGTTGATTAATATATTATAGTAGATAGTAAAAGAGAGATAGTAGATTATCAATAAGAAATATTTGTTTTAAATATTAATCAGTAGTTTTTTTTATTAGTATATTAATCAGTAGTTTAAATAGTCATTAAATATTCTTGTTTTTTAGATAGTAGGTTTATAGTAGTCTTCAAAAATTTTAATTATCAATGACAAATATTAATCCTGTGTTATTTTATATATCAGTGCAGTTATCCTGTGTTTTTTTATATATCATTACAGTTATCTCGTAGTTTCAATTGATTATTTTAGTTGATTAGTAGATAGTAAAAGATAGATAGTAAATTATCAATAAGAGGTGATAGTAGATTATCAATAAAAGTGTAAATAGATTTCGGAGAGAAAAATTAAAATTTTAAGGTGATAACTTTTTCTAAAAAGGTGATAGTTTTTTTTTTGTTTTTTAGTGTGACTCATTTAAATTTGTATATGTAATTTTAGTAGAGTAGTGTTCGTATAAATTTAGAAATTTAGTTAAAAAAATTAAAGTGAAGTGATAAGAGAAAGAGAAGAATTGTTTATGGGAAAAGAAAAAGTAAAGTAAAAATAAAAAAGAAAGAAAGAAAGTGTAAGAGAAAAGTGAAAAGGAGGAAAGAGAGTGTAAGAAGAAAGAGAAAAAAAGGAAGAAAGAGAGTGTAAGAAGAAAAAGAAAGAAAAAAGTGTAATGACATTTTTACCCTTAAATTAGATATGTGTCTTGTTAATAAGAGATACAAATTGGTAATTTCATATGAGGTTTATTTGTATAAATAGAAATAGATATTAGATTAGATTAGATTAGATAGATTATATTAGATTAGATTAGATTAGATAGATATTAGATGTCTTCTAGTATTTGACAGCATTGACATTGACGGTAAATATAAAAGTTGAAAGACTGCATAGTGCATACCATACAAATCAATTGGTCATAATTAGTAGTTGTAGATTTATTTATATGCTTATGCTTTAGCCCAGACCCATTAGGTCTTCTTAGATAAGGCTATTTAAACTCTCTTGTACTTTGTATTCGGATGATCGAGATAGAATCAATAAAACGGAACTACAGCTACTCTGTAGTCGCAGACGTAGGCAAACTTTGGCCGAACTGCGTGAACAATATCGTGTGTATTATTCTAATATGGTATCAGTAGGGTTGCGATCATCCCTGTGATTTCGGTTTCTTCGTTCCCGATTTGTTCCTCCACAGTCGCTGTTGCCTGGGATCTTTTTGGGTTCGGTTCCAGATCTGTTCCTCCATTGTCACTGTTGCTCTTCGTGGATCTCCTTCGGGTTTGGCTTATCTCTTCGTGGCTGCTCTTCATCGATCTCCTTCGTGGTTCGTTTGTGGTTGCTCTTCTCGTTTGCAAACCATATCTGAGTTTCGCAATCACGCGCCGGTCTCCGTTGTTCGCCAGCCGCCCTTCGTTGTGCGTCGTCGTTCGTTGTCCTCCGTTGTGCACCGTTGTACACTCCTTCGGGTTGCTGTTGATCTCTCTGTTGCGAACTCACTGCTCGCAATCCTTCGTTGCGTGTTCTGCTCCTGTGCGAGTTCTGTTCTGTTCGGTTCTGTTTCTGGTGGATCTGGGTTCTGTTCTGTTCCTCGTTGCGCGATTCTTCGTCTTGGTTCTGGTTTGGCGTGTCTGGGTTTGGTGGATCTCTGTTGCGATTCACTCTCGGTTCCTCTCGGTTGCGATTTCCTCCGTTCGTTGTTCTCTCCGTTGGTTCAGGTCGCCGTCGCTCGCTGTTTCTGGTTCTGCGCGTGGGTTCTGTTCGCGCCTCTGGGTGTTGCTAGCGTGGGTCGCTTTTAGCGTGTTCTCCTGTGTTCCTTCGTGTGATCCTGTTCCTTCGCCGTTTCTTTGTGTGGTTTGTTTGACTTTGGCCATTATCCTTATTATTAGTATTAATATTTCAAGCTACAGTATTTTTTGAATGGCTTCGGAAGGAAGAGACAACTTTTGTGTTCGCTTTACTGGCAAGAATTATGCTGCTAGGGAATTTCAATTCAAGCTGTATGTCAAAGGAAAAGGATTGTGGAGTCACCTTGATGGGATTTCTAAGGCGCCTGAAGCTAAACCTGCCTTAGACGCGTGGGAAGTTCAAGATGCTCAGATTATTTCTTGGATCCTCAGTACTATTGATCTTCATCTGATCAATAATTTGCGAGCATTTTCAACTGCTCAGGAAATATGGAATTATTTGCAGCGTATTTACAACCAGGACAATACAACAAAGCGTTTTCAATTGGAGTTAGAGATCGCCAATTACAAACAAGGTACTTTGTCAATTCAAGAATATTATTCTGGTTTTTTAAATTTATGGACAGAACACTCTGCTATTATATATGTTGCTGTTCCCAAGGCGTCTCTGTCGGCCGTTCGTGATGTTTATGATACTAGTAAACAGGACCAATTTCTCATGAAACTTCGTTCGGAATTTGAGGCCGTTCGAGGTGCTCTGCTGAATAGGAACCCTGTTCCTTCCTTGGATATATGTGTTGGTGAACTGCTCAGGGAAGAACAACGTCTGAATACTCAAGAAACCATGCTTCATGATCCCGTCCATTCTGAACCTGTGACTGTCGCGTATGCTGCGCAGCATAGAGGCGTGGGCCGTGATATGCGACAAACTCAATGCTTCTCCTGTAAACAATTTGGACATATTGCTCGTAGTTGTCCTAAGAAAGTTTGCAATTACTGCAAGCAGCAGGGTCATTTCATCTCTGCATGTCCTACGCGTCCTCCACGACCGACTAGGCGTCCGGCACATGCATTCCATACCACTACTACCTCTTCCGCTGGTCCTTCCACCACTGGTTCATCTAGCTCTGCTGCTGGTCCTTCCACCACTGATGCATCTGATGGTGGTGCTCTTCAACCGGAATTAATTCAAATTGTACTATCTGCTCTTTCTGCCTTGGGTGTTACTGGTATGTCTTCTTTCATTTCTTGGTTACTTGACTCTGGTGCATCGAATCACATGACGAGTTCCTCTGAACTCCTGCACAATTTACGTTCTTATATTGGTAATCGAAAAATTCAAATTGCTAATGGGAGTACCCTTCCTATAACGAATGTTGGTGACATTAATTCTACTTTTAGAAATGTACTGGTAGCACTTGGCCTTGCCTCAAATTTATTGTCTGCTGGTCAATTAGTTGATGAAGGCTGTGATCTTCATCTTACTCCGGATGGTTGTCTTGTGCAGGATCGGGTGTCAGGGAAGGTGATCGCGAAGGGACCTAAAGTTGGAAGAGTGTTTCCACTCCAGTTTAGTTCAAACCATTTATCTCTTGCTTGTAATAGTGTTTTGAATGCATGTGAGGATTGGCATAGGAAATTGGGCCATCCAAACTCTGTTGTTTTGTCTCACTTATTTAAGACTGGTGTGTTAGGTACTAAACTGATAGATTCTAGTACCTCTATTTCATGTTCTATTTGCAAATTAGCTAAAAGTAAAACTTTTCCTTTTCCGTCTGGTGCACATCGTGCTTCTACGTGTTTTGAGTTGATTCATAGTGATGTTTGGGGGATTTCTCCTGTTGCTTCTCACGCTCACTACAAATATTTTGTCACCTTTATCGATGATTATAGCCGTTTTACTTGGATTTATTTTCTTAAATCTAAATCTGAAGTGTTCTCTATGTTTAAGAAATTTTTGATGTATGTTGAAAATCAATTCCAAACCAATATTAGAATTCTTCGGTCTGATTCAGGTGGTGAGTGTATGTCTCATGAGTTTCAGGAGTTTTTACAGCAAAAAGGTATACTGTCTCAACGATCTTGTCCCAATACCCCTCAGCAAAATGGTGTTGCAGAACGCAAGAATCGTCACTTGTTGGATGTGACACGTACCTTACTTCTACAGGCCTCTGTTCCATCCAAATTCCGGGTGGAGGCTCTTTCAACAGCTGTCTTTTTGATCAACTGTCTTCCTTCCACGGTGATTGGGTTTGATTCTCATCACTTTCGCCTTTTTAAAACTCATCCTGATTACAGCAGTTTACATACTTTTGGGTGTGTATGTTTTGTGCACCTCCCATCCTATGAAAGACATAAGCTTGGAGCACAATCTGTCAAATGTGCATTTATGGGGTATAGTCAGTCTCATAAGGGTTTTGTGTGTTATGATGTCTCTAACCATTGTTTTCGCATTTCTAGTAATGTCACATTTTTCGATAATCAGTCTATGTTTCCTTGCTCTTCTCCTGGTTTGAATATTGCTATACTTCCGCAATTTTTTGATCAAACAGGACTCGTTCCCACTTCCCCTTCCGACACCGATCCTGATCCTACTCCTGATCCTGCTCATGATCCTGCTCCAGATCCTGATCCTGATTCAGATCCTGTACCGCCGACACCACGGCATTCTGGTAGAACGTCTCGAGCACCTGACAGATGCTCCCCAGACAGGTTTGGTTCCTCACATACTTCTTTCACTGCTTCTCTAACTGGCACATCTATTCCTACTTGTTACTCGCGGGCTGTTAAAGACGTGTCTTGGGTCAAAGCCATGAATGAGGAACTTCAAGCTCTTCAGGACAACTTCACCTGGGATATTGTTCCTTGCCCTCCTGGCATCAAACCCATCGGCTGTAAATGGGTTTATTCTGTGAAATTGAATTCTGATGGATCTCTCAATCGGTATAAGGATCGATTGGTTGCTCTAGGCAACAGACAGGAATATGGTATTGATTATGATGAGACCTTTGCACCGGTTGCTAAAATGACTACTGTTAGAATGGTGCTCTCTATAGCTGCTTCTAATGGGTGATCTCTCCACCAAATGGATGTCAAGAATGCATTTCTTCATGGCGACCTGACTGAAGATATTTATATGACTCCCCCTCAGGGCCTTTTCTCTTCATCTAAGGGGGTGTGCAAGCTCAAACAATCTCTATATGGTTTGAAACAGGCACCTAGAGCATGGTATGCGAAATTCCGTTCCACTCTACTTGGGTTCTCTTTTACTCAAAGTCAGTATGATTCGTCTTTGTTCATTCACCGCACATCTACGGGCATTGTTCTACTCCTTCTTTATGTTGATGACATGATCATTACCGGTTCTGATGCAGCATCCATACAAGAAGTTAAACAAAAGCTTCAAGCCTCATTTCAAATGAAAGATCTTGGTCTGTTACATTATTTTCTTGGACTCGAGGTTCATTCTACTTCTAAGGGCATATTTCTCCATCAGCATAAGTATGCCACCGACCTTATTGCTATGGCTGGCCTCGAATCCGCTAATCCTGTGAATACTCCTCTTGAAGTTAATGTTAAATACCACCGTGACGAGGGTGAACTTTTGACTGATCCGTTATTTTATCGACAGCTCGTGGGTAGTCTTAACTACTTGACCATTACTCGACCAGATATTTCATTCGTTGTTCAGCAAGTAAGTCAGTTCATGCATTCTCCTCGTCAACTTCACCTGGCAGCGGTTCGTCGTATTATTCGCTGCTTGAAAGGTACCTCTCAACGGGGTTTATTCTTTCCTAATGGAACACCCCTTACATTGAGTGCCTACAGTGATGCTGATTGGGCTGGGTGTCCTGACACTCGCCGCTCTGTCACGGGTTGGTGCATGTTTCTTGGTTCTTCGTTGATCTCTTGGAAAAGTAAGAAGCAAGTGAGAGTCTCTAAATCCTCAACCGAATCGGAGTATCGTGCTATGTCTACGGCATGCTCCGAAATACTTTGGCTTCGTGGTCTTTTGGGTGAACTTGGATTTCCTCAAACCGAACCGACATCTCTCTATGCTGAAAATACAAGTGCCATTCAGATTGTTGTAAATCCGGCTTTTCATGAGCGTACTAAGCATATCGAAGTTGATTGTCATGCAATTCGTGAAGCCTATGATAGTCACGTTATATCCATCCCTCATATCAATACTCAATTTCAAGTTGCAGACATTTTGACCAAAGCTGTTCCTTCTCCACGCCATCAGTTTCTTGTCAGCAAATTGATGCTCCTTGATGACCCGCATCAATTTGAGGGGGGATGTGAATAAGGAATAAAAGAAGGCTGTAAATAGTAGTTGTAGATTTATTTATATGCTTATGCTTTGGCCCAGGCCCGTTAGGTCTTCTTAGAGAATGCTATTTAAGCTCTCTTGTACTTTGTATTCGGATGATCGAGATAGAATCAATAAAACGGAACTACAACTACTCTGTAGTCGCAGACGTAGGCAAACTTTGGCCGAACTGCGTGAACAATATCGTGTGTATTATTCTAACACAAGCAACCCAAAAAAAAGTTGTTATGAGCTCAATAACTATGTTAGGTGGTAATTTTGAGTTTAAAGTACATGTGAGATTGCATTACCATGTAGTAATTTTGATCAGGTGCATTTGCCTGCTGACACTAGAGAATAGGATCCTACAATGCAGTCATAATAGTAAGTGGCCGTTTGGTATGAGAGCAAGTATATTATATATATATATATATATATATATATATATATATATATATATATATGGAATGACATATTTCAGCTAGAAAGCTGGTATTGATATAATCGAAATTCAAAACGAAGCCAAATCCAATAATAAAAAATGATAAAATCAGTGGCTAGTTTATCATAAGCAGAATGATTGAACGAAGCATAAGTGCAGAACTTATTGGCGATGGTGCGTAGCAGCGTAGGCTTTGGAGAGGAACGGCGCCGACACCGTCAATGAACGGCGTAGCGGCGGCGACCGGCGGCGATTCAACAGACAACAGCGGCGGCCGATGAGAGTGAGGGTGCGATGGTGTGTTGTTGTCGCGCTTGCTGTCCGTTTGTTGCCTCTTGCGTGCGTGAGCGAGAGAGAAAGAGGAACTGTGGAACGAAGCAGCAGAAAAGAAACGTATCCGGTAGGTAGGTTTGGTTTGGTTTGTAAATTTCAGAAACACTCAAGGGTATATGTGTATTTTCAAGTATATAAAAAAAATTCAAGGCGGGCCATGGCCCTGCCCAGCCCTTGAAAAGAACCGCCACTGTCTCAAGTAGAGAAAAAATACTTTTTTTTGAAGGGTAAGCATCTTGAAACTACACTAATTGGCCATAAGTGCTTCTTGTTTTAGACGCTTTTGAACATCCAATTTTTTATTAATTAAATTAGCCCTCGCTCCTGTCTCGATTGTAAGCCAAAAAGATAACTCATGCTAATTCAAAATATTATTTCAACAGGGAGAAGATGCAGAGGAGATGCATCACCAATTCACTGGTGCGAGAAGTAAATATATAGGGCTGCATACGTAGAACAGTGTACACATAGGAATAAACCCAGATACTATTTCTACCAATTTTTAAAGCCTTTTCATTAAGCCGAAGGCCAAGCCGAAAGACAACAGAATAGGTCCAAGGCCAACACAAAGTTTGTCCAATGTGGGAATCGAACCCGTGAACACCAGGTCGACCTCGTCTCTTAATGTAGATTATGCCACTGGACCAAGAGTGTTGGTTCTTTTATGTAGTTATAAAAAAACATAGCACAATAATAATAATAATAATAATAATAATAATAATATAATAATAATAATAATAATAATAATAATAATAGATTGATATCAACAATTAATTACAATTGCTTCTTTATGAAAGATCACTTCATCTTTGTCTTTTGGAAAATACATGAGTTACCTACCTCATACAAATTCCCATGCAGCAAAATCGCTTTTAAAAACAAAACAAAAATTATTCTCTAACTTAAGTAGGAGGTGCAAAGAAAAGAAAAGCACAAAGAATAATTAATTTACTAATAAATCAATGGGAGCAAAGCAATGAAGATTGTTCAGAATTTGGAGCAGTGATGAGGTAGACCGGTATGATGATCAACACTAACAATCTCAGTAGCATTGTCACATTTAAGCACATCTTGGCCCAACTTAGCTCCAGCAGCTTTAAGACCCTTTAGAGAAACTGGCCTATTGAAAAGGTTCAAAGATGGCAATCTTGATGCTGAAGGCATTTTCATTCCAGGCAAAAAGTTTCTAAAATCATCCTTCAATAAAGGAACCTCAAAGTCATGTTTATCATGCTTAACAACGTTGTCTTTTGCACTTATATGTGCACCTGGTTCCATATGATTAGTTGAAAAGCTAGCTTGTTGTGGGAAATTTGGATAAAGACTAACATACCCTCTAAGGTACATCATATCTATAAGGAACTTCTTCCATGAAGCTTGCCACCCATTTGTTCTAGACTTTGGAATTTGAACTGGGTTTGTTTTAGCATCTTCAGTGAACCTCATGTTCATGTACACATAGAATTCTCTCCAATGTTTAGGGAAAAACACTGCTCCCCAACTACAAGGTAATTGGTGAAGGTAAGGTGTGTTAGGATGAATTTGTTTGAAGAATTCTGTGGCATTCCATTTAGGTCTTTCTTTCACAACTTCAACAATCCTTGGTGTGTAGAGTGAGATAGAGGAGAGTTCAGGGAGAGAGACTTGAGGGTCATAGTGATAAGACATGAGTGCATATTTGATCCATAAGGTAATAATAAGGTGAGACTTCGATGTCATCTTCAAGTAGTAATCCAAAGTCATCATCAGAAGATGGATACCAACTTTCACTCACTGCTCGGATGAGTCCTCCTTGGATTATTCTCCTTCTTAAGGTTTTGGGACCATGTGGCCAATCAAATGAACCTACTAGTTTTATTGTTGCCTCATCTACCTTGCTATCCATGTTGAATGTAATGGGGATTTCATCTCCTACATAGTATGCATTGCTGAGAGATTTTAGAAGCCTAGCTAGTGAATTGACTCTGTTTTGGGTTATGATGTTTACAGAAAGCCTCATCCTGTTCCAATCTGCCAGTGAAAATAATATTAGATTAAGCAAAACTATATTGATGCACATTGTCTACTTGACGATCACTAATCTACGCGGGGGAAGCTGACTGGCCACGTGTACCCGGCTTTGCCTGTTCGTGTGGTTCTCCCCTCCAACCGGAATTGTTGCCACACTTAAGACTCAAACTTGAGACTTTTGAGTGGAGTCCAAACTTAGTTACCACTCGGACCAACCCTCATTTTGTTTTAAAAAAAAATCTAGACCGCAATCTGGGCCGCGACATCAAAATCACCACATTAAAGTTTTTGATGTCTCAATGACCATACAATTGCGATTTAAATCGCATTTGACCACTATTCTCCACAATTAATATAAAAGATCACAATGCGACCGCGACTTAAAACCTTGAATAAAATTAAGAATATAGACTATTAAAATTTAGAAATAAACTTTCTTACTTGGCAATGCTGTTGAACGCAGATCAGCCATCCAAAGAACCTTAGAAACAGAAGCCCTTGGTAAAAGAACCAATGAGGTACCATTTGAATTAGTTTCTGATGCCATTTTCAGAGCCTTTCTAACATTAGGATCAGCATCAGCAACAGTGATAACAACACTAGGGTTATGAATTTTAATCAAACCCTTCATACTATTATACACAGCTTCTATTACTGGTGCTTCTGAATTTGATACACCAGAAAGTGCTCCAATTTCCAAATCAAATATCTTAAAACGACGTTCTTTGCAAACCAAAGAAGGCCATTTAAGAGCCATTGCAGCATCTTCACAAGGACAGAAAATTCCTCCAGAGACAACAATATAGGCCTTTTTGCCAACTGTGGACCTGAATTTATCAAGAAGTGGTGCAAGTGCTTTTACTTCATCAACTGAATGAGCATAGAAGAGTGCATCAATTTTTTGAGGGTGCATTGCTGCCCATTGAGTTACATAACCAGAAGAAAGTGCTTTCCACCATTGATCATCTCTTACTTGAACTATGTCTTTGAAAATTACTGTTGTTTCGGATACATATGCTAGCCTGTGTTCACTGTCACCCCATGTTTCCTTGTCTTTTGGGTCTACTGGAAGAACAAATGAACCGGCATTTCTATATTTTTGAAGCTGATAGCTGCAATGCGAATTTGTAGTAAGTATAATTTAGTGATATAAAAGTGGATTTGACTTTGGATAACAAAATAAAATTCAATCATATGATAACTAAATAATAAGTTAATTGTAATAAGTCAAAGATTTACTATGTGTGACAATAGACAAAAAGTCTTTCCAAATCTCACTGCATTGCAAGTGTTACTTAACCTAATGGAAAGAATTAGTTAGTTGAGCACTACCAGAGTCTCTTTGGCATGTTCAAGTTGATGATATTTTGACTTGTATGGTCAACGTTCAGACAAATTTCATAGATAATTAGTTAAATTTTCATTACTTAAAGGGGATGAGCAAAACCACAATATTTTGTAAGAGCCTTAATTTTTGCTTTAGGCCTAAAATCATGTTGGGCCGACCCTGCACTACGCCACCTTAAGGAGAGCCCGTTTGTTACACAAACATAAAACAACTTCTTATTTTCTTAAAAATCTCTTAAAACTAATTTCTAAGTTATTTAACAACAAAATCACTTATTTTTTAATCGGCAACAAAGAGGCCTTAAAGGGCTATGTTGCTCCACTAGACTGACAAACCCCTTGGGTGAGCTAATTTGTTAAATTTTGACAAGATACATTTATATTCTTATGGTAATAATAACCCCTCCCCTAAAAAAAGATTATATTTTTATAGCATTTGGTAAAAAGTAAATATGAAAATGATGTAATAAAAACATAGAAATTAACAACAATATGGCCGTACCTGAGGTGTAGATCTTCACCAGTTAAGAAGGTAAAAGGTGTCTCAATGAAAAGAGTCTTAACAAGATCAGCAGATAAAAACCAAGAGCTAGACAAAAAATCAACCTTCACAATTTTCTCAATAGTGATATCATAAGCAGGATCTGGCAAATACAACCCAGCTTCTTTAGACCGAAACTTTCTGTAACTTGGAAACGTGAAATCCTTCTGTCTAAATGGCAATATCCTCCCAATACTTCCCAAAACAGAGTTCCTATACTTGTCTGTCCCAGCAACATGCGCCAATATCTGTAACATCTTCCTCCCAGGAATCATGTCATCATCAACAACATAAACCAAATCAGCTTCTGTCTGTAAAGCCATTTGAAACCTTCCATAGTACTTAAAATCATAACTTGAGCTTATGAAACTGATTCTTGTATCATTATAGCTTTCAACAATTCTCTTCAGTGAAGCCTGGTTAGGACTTCCAAATGAAAGCACCCAAGCATGGTGAAATGGAAGTGTTTGTTGAAGTAAAGAATCAAGTTGAGCACAAAGTGTTTTTCTCTTGAAGTGGTTTAACAAAACAGTGATTTTTGGTTTATTTGGATTTTTCAAATCCCATTTGGATTTCATTGACATTAACTCTTGAAGAGTCTCAGTGCCAATGGTCTTGCTTTGAAAATCCAACACTTGTTCATAAAGCTCTCTCTTGAGCTTAATCATTTGCACATCATTGGATTTCTTTTGCATGAAATCAATCTTCTCATTTTCACATACTAGAGATGGAGTTGTGGCTTGAAATTGAATATCTTCTTGGATTAGAGAAGATGAAGCTTCTTGATAGTGACCAACAATGTGAGGTGTGATCATTAGATGTTTCCATTGTTGTGCAAATTTTGTAGCCCATGTGAAATCTGGTTTGGTTGGTAAATCAATTGATGGACCCATGTAATATAATAGGAATGTTGCATATATTGCAAAGAAAAACTGAAGACATGTTAGTGCTGCAACAAATTTTGTTGTACCACTTTTTTGTGCCTTTGTTTTGGTCTTTCCTCCAACATAGTCATTCAGCATCCCATCTAATGAATCTCCACTTCTCACTGTTGAATTTCGACCAAAACCCATTTTACTAATTAAAATAGATTCAGTGTCCTCTAACCTGCAAAAATAAAAAGTGAATAAAACACACACAGAGACAAAGTTAGTTCCTACACATAGCTTTAGCTTCAGCTTCAGCTCAGCTTAGTGAGTCTAACAAAGTCTTTCAATTTCAAACACTGTTTTTTGTGACTGGAATTGGAAAGAAAACCAATGAGATATTCTGTTTTGTAACTTCTGACTAATGGTGATAGCTAGGGGGATGGTATCTTGAAATTTGAAGGGTCTGTGTTCTTTAATTATATATATATATATATAAGTGGAAAAGATAGTAAACAAAAATGAAGGATCTCACAATTTCCCATGAGAAATGCTAGTAATTAGCAGGTAACATGTGCTAAACGCGTTACCTTCAACCTTAAGGTACCAATTAAAGCCAATTTTGATGCCTTAGAAAAGGGTCACCCCTGCGTTTATTACACTGCATGGTCTCCTAACTCAATTTTTTTTAGTTATGTTATTGGTTATAAAAGTTAATATTATATTTATACACAATAAAATAAGAAAAGAAAAGCCTGATTTAAGGGCGTTAGAGTCAAAACTAAAAAAAAAAAAGTTCTAATTAGTAGATAGCAAGAAACATATATTAAAATGTTACAAAAATCTAATGCACAAACAAACACGAGAAAAGAACATGGGATATGGAATAGAAGTCATACGTACATTACTCAATGGCTTGATTACAAAGATAAATAATGTGAAGATGATGTGAGTAAACAAAAAACAAAGCCTTTGCTTCTTCAGCAAAACAAGGTATACAAAGAGAGAGATACCCTAAAGCTAAAAAAGACGTATATATATGACTCAAACTACAATCAATGGTTAATTGATTTGAACCTAAATAATGAAGAATATCTAGTATGAACTCATTGATGTTATTATAATATATATAAAAATGAACTTTGGCGTGGTTGACCAATTGAAGGGAAGATTACGTAAATGAAATTAGCAGCAAACTTTTTTCTTAATGGTTCATTGCCGAACTTAGGCGCGGTCGCGGGTTCTACGCAAGAAGCTCATGCCTTGGTTCGCTTACACAAGAAGAGAGAATTCAAATCAAATGCATGCATGTTGCTCGCTTAGGCTATGAAAAAAGGTGTTGGAATAATGGTAGGTAACTCATCAAAGTACGTATATTAGTCTCTTTCTTTGCAGTTTTCCACTTTTTCTGGTGATTTGCCATTGGAGCTGCAACTTGATACAGAGGACTATTGTATAGATGGCGTTATGTAAAGTTGACTTTTTTTAGTCCCATATTTTCTTACATTTTCAATTTTTGTCCATTTATCTTTTTTCTCTAGCCAAATATTAGTGGTTAGTAGTTAGGGGATACCTTTTTTCTTCGATAAGCAATGATTCATTGAAAACGAACACTAGGTGTGCTCGAAAAATCAATTACAAATTGTTTAAACACAAAGAGGCATTAAGCCACCAAGATGAAACAGAATAACACGAAAGTCTACCCGGGACCCCATAGATAAACAAACCAACTCCACGATTTGAACCATCGACCTCCTACTTGCACTCTTTCGGTATTCCTTAGTTCACCAACTAAACTACCTACTGTAATACCCCAATTTTGTCCGCCCGATTGAAATATCCCAAAAATTTTATCGCTTCGCATATTGTTTTAAATGCGGGTGTATTTGGCATTCTCGTGCAACAATTTTGTTTGGCGCTCGTTGTTTTCAAAAAAAAAAGGAAAAAAGAATCCAAAAATAAATAATAGAATAATGAATAACGCGAGCGCGCATTTCGTCTCGAGTCGTGAGTAATTGCGTCGGTGCGCGTTTATTTTTACCGTCTTTAGAAAAGTGAGAATAGAATGAAATCGGTTTTAAAAACGTGCGCGCGTGCGTATTCAAATCGCGTACGCATTCCTAGTCTTAAGGCGAGCGCGCGTTCCGTTTCGAGTTGTGTGAGTCGTTGCGTCTCGTTTTTACCGCTTTTATTATCATAAAAATAAATAAATAAATAAATAATAATAAACAAATAAAGTCAATCTGAATAGCTGCTGTCCTTTTGTATTGTTACACATATAGACAAATTTCTTATGCAATAGTACAAAATAAATAAATAAAAAGAGTACAAATTTTTTCAACAAAAAAAAAGAGGGGAAAGAAAAAGCAACAGAGGCAGTATGCGCCTGGTTGCTGGGTGGACATTTTGAGCACCAAGCCAATGAGCCTTTCTTCTTGCTCTCTGTTCTTTTACCACTTTGGCACCAGCAAGACAGCCTTTGCTCCACCTCCTTGCTCCTCCCTCTCTGCTCCACTGCAGCAGCAACAAACTGGTCTCCCCATGAGTTTTGATCCCCTGCATTAGCATACCACACCTACACCACAGTTTCTACCTATAAATACAATGAACAGAAGCCAATATGAGGGGGGGACAACGATACTCACTAAACAGTCCATCAAAACACTGAAACATTTTTCTTTGATTCAAAATTCTGTTCCAAAAAGCAGCAGTGGCAGTGGTTGTTTTTTTAGCAGAAAGAAAGTGCTTTCAGAAACAAAACTTGGGATCCAGGTTGGTTACTCTAACTATTAGATAGAAAATAGATGCTGGAACTCTTTTATTTTTAGTATGATCATTGAATCTGAATGTGTAATAACTGTAAGGGTCATGTGTTTTAAAGAAAAAAGAGACAATACTAGTTGAAAACGATTTAAAATAAATCAGTAAATAGGTAGATAAAATGTTGTTTGAGTCGTTGTTGTTGTGGTCATAAGAAACAGAGCATGCTTTTCTCTTTCAAATATAGTTCCATTTAGATTTAGATTAGGTATCAACTTAACAAAGAACGAAAAATAAATAAATAAAAGCTTGAGGTATGGACAGTAGTTAGAGTTGCTGTTGTTATAGGAATAAAGCTCGAATTTGTTTCAAATGGGTTTATTAGATTTAGATGCAAAGAACCAAAAAAAAGGGGCAACCAAAGCAAAAGCACTAAAAGAAGTAGAGAAAGTTACCTCCGGCCACCGCGTACGGTGGTCGTCCCTGTCCGTTGGCCGTGCGCCTCCGTCGTCGCCGCCGCAAAACACCAACTCCGAAGCCAAATCCCTCAGCCCCTAACCGAATCAGCCCCTAAACCGAATCAACCCCCAAACGCCCCTACGGCCACCTCACGCCATACCACCACCCACGATCCTACCACCGTACGTACAAACCGTCACCACCACCGTCACAGATCCGCCCAGCCAGCCACCGCCAAACCGTACCCCTCCTCTCTCTCCACACCGCCGTACTCCACGAAACCAACCCTCGAACCACCCCCTCTCTTCGCGACAACCACCGAACCAACGCGCCACCATACGCCACCAACCCACCACCCTGCGACTTAAAGCGACGAACAGAGAAAGGAGGGCACTACGGTTTTGGTGAGAAGGGCATCGATCGGTGAAGAGGAGAAGAAGAAGATGAACTTAGGTTAGAGAGAGAGGAGAGCCGATCGGCTGGGGGGCGAAAGGGGGCGAAGTTTGGGTGAGGGGACGGTGAGGGTTGGACGGCGCGGTGGAGAGAGGAGAGGAGATGAGGGAAGGGACGGCGCAAAAAGGAGGGGACGGTAGAAGGAGAGAGAGGGGAAAATTTCCAGGGTTGACACTTTGGGGGTGGGGGCGCCGTGGAAGGGGGGATAGGAAATTAGGGTTTCCCTAATTAGGTTTTCATTTTATAGTATAGGCGCAGGGGCAGAATCGTCTTTTCGCGTTTTTTTATTTTTCAGATTTCTGTCCACACCCCCTGCATTTCACTACGCGCAGCCCCCTGAGCCCATCAGAAAACTAAAAAACGTGGGCCTGCTCGCTAAGGATGATGGGCTACTGTTTACACCCCAATCTTAATAATACAGCCTCCCTGCTACTTGCACCCCCATTTTACTATTTCACCCCTTGTTTCTCTTTTCAAATTTTATTTCTTTCCCCTAGATAAACGTTTTTTTTACAAACCCTTTTTTCCCAAATAATAAATTTTCTTTTCCCTAAACGAACTTATTTTTTCTCAGACCTTTTTTTAAATGATGGATAAATGTTTCCCCGAACGAAAATCAGTCCAATTGCAAATTCCTTTCATCACGACGTTCTCTCCAATTAAAACCAATGAAAACACTTTTCAAAAACAAATAATTTCAAACGTCGAAATCAAAACTAATCATCACTAATGATCACTCGCGCCGTTGCCGTTTGATTGTAGGTGATGATTTCATTCCTGTGGGAGCTAGTAGTGTGGCCACTCTAAACCGTTGTCGTTTGGTCCTCACAAACGCCTTCCTTCAATTGCGAAAACCTTTTCAATGCTCAAAATAAAAACCGATTATCATTAATCATCACTCGCGCCGTTGCCGTTTGGTCGTTAATGATAATTCATTTTCATAAGAGTTAGTAGTGCGACCACTCTAAACCGTTGTTGTTTGGTCACTACGAACGCTCAATCCCTTTGCGAAAAACTCCAAAAAGATTAAAATTCAAAAACCCTTTTCAGGACAAACAAGAACTACGTAGCTTTGAATTCTCCATCGCACCAGGAGATACGTAGGAGCGAGAGGCTAACTCTCGTCAAGCGCCAAAAATAAAAATTTTCATTAAGTCTTTTCATTCTCTCTTCGAAAAAGGGCAGATTTAAGTATTTTCCAAATCAGCACTTAAAACCACACGTTTAATTAAAGGTTCCCTTTCGATAGAAAGGAGATGTGGGGTGCTAATACCTTCCCCATGCCTAACCGACCCCCGAACCCAAATTTTCCAATTTCTAAAAGGCCATTCGCTTTCCAAAAAGGTTTTCTTCAATATTTCCCTTATAAAAAATATTGGTGGCGACTTCATTGATTTTCAAAAAGTTGTAAACGAAGAAAGATTCCCTCAGGGACTTTTTCGGGCGCAACAGCTGGCGACTTCACTGGGGACTTTTCTTTTTTAAGTGGGTCAAGCCTAACTAATTAAATGTGTGGTTTAGCGTGCTATCGACGTGATTTGGATACTTTGTTACTTATATCCCTTTTCGGTTTGCTCTTCTTGTCATGTTGCGTGCATGTGCATTTATTTTTTCTCCTTTCATGTTTATTTTTCCTCGTCTTTGCTTATGTGCTTAGTACCCTCATGTTTTTCCTCCCCATCTTGTTATGTTCCTCTCTTCTTGGCCCCCTTTCTCGAGGAAAGCAAAGCACTTGATTATTGTTGAAACCCTAGGCTAGCTAATTTGATATTGAACCCTAGTGTAGACAACATGTTATCGCTTGCTATTGTTTGGACTGTTCTGGGTTTTCCTTCGCAGGTGGGGTATATGTGGGTAGTTTTAGGCGGTATGTCCCCGCTACACACACTCACCCCCTTATGATTATGAGCTTTGAGAGAGGCCTAAAACCCAAGGTCTGAAAAACACCTAGGAGAGTGGAAACGATTAGTGACTGCCAATTGGACCGATGTCCTTCTGCTCTCACGAAAGTTTCAGCCAGAGTATGCTCTTTATGGTACCTCACACCAGATGGCATTCCATCGTTGTGGGTGTTATCATAAAAGAGATTTAGCTCTGGTAGCCTTTGCGAGGGAGTGAATAGAGCCACATGGGAGGATTACCCTTTAAATTGCCCTAGATCGTAGGTCTCACCCCTTTTTAGGTCACAAGGGTTTTCCAAATTGTGTGCTGCATTGTAAACTAGGCACGTTTTCAAAAAGAAAAGGAGATTTTTCGAAAAAGGAGAAAATAGAGAAAGAGTTGCCGTTGTAACCTTTCTTTCGCCGGTCTGTACGAAGTGACATATGAACCACTTTATTTTAAAAAAAAAGAGGGAGTGAAAGAGTTACCGCTGTAGCCTTTCTCATACCAGTCCATATGAAATAACGTACGACCCGCATTTTCAAAAAAAACTTGAATCACTGCCAATAAGGACTGGTCTCTGAGTTACATAGACATAGAAGATCATCATCATTTACACATCATCCTTTGCATAAAACATACATTTTCGATAATTTTCGCATGCATCTTTGCATTTCATCATGGTTTGCTTGCCGAGAACCCCAAGTAATGAGAAATTTTTGTCATAGATACGGCATGAAATCTAGAAGGGAAACGGTGTATACTCCAATGTACCCCGTTGTAAACAAGGTAGATGTGACTAGTCTGAAAAAATGTGTTGACCTGATGGGACCTATTGAAAGGGGATCGTTTGACAATGCTTATGGGAACCTCCGGAAGTTGTTGTTGCTAGAGGTGCAGACTGAGGCTATCGCGGCTTTGAGTAGATTCTATGACCCAGAAATCAGGTGCTTTCTTTTCAAAAATTTTCAAATGGCCCCCACATTGGAGGAATATCAGCAGATTTTGGGTTTCACTCAGACAGAAGCTGTCCCCTACCGGTATCAAGAACAGTACTACACAGATGAGGGGTTCGCTGCATTATTGCAAGTGAGTGTAGAGGATCTGAAGCTCCAAAAGCAGAAGAGAAACAATGTGATAGGTTTCCCGTAGAGCTACCTCGAAGGTTTAATGGGAGCCTATGCTAGAAGTAAAAATTGGGTTGTCTTCAAGCGAGTTTTGGCCCTAGCAATTTTTGGGGTTGTTCTCTTTCCGCAGATTGAGAGGTATGTGGATGTGACTGTTATTGGTATTTTCCTAGCTTTTCAGAACAAGAGGAGCCCCATTAATCCAATTCCCGCCATCCTTGCCGACACTTATTCTGCTTTTACCCATCATTGTGACTTAAGAAGGAAGAAAATCTCTTGCTCTTCTCACCTGTTGTATGCATGGCTTCTCATCCATGCCTTCACCAACCCAACACGAGTGGAAAAGTTGATTAGTTACGCTGTAACTTGTGAGGTGAAAGCTATGAGCATTCAAGAGTGGATCCAGTTTCTAGGGGGTCTAGATGAGCACTCAATCCGTTGGTATCTCTCATCTTGCTGGGAAGATAGGCCTAAGGTAGTCTTCCGCTGTGGTGGTTTCCAAAATGTCCCGCTAATGGGCACTAAGGGATGCATCAACTACAACCCGTCTCTGACTCTGAGGCAATTAGGGTATCCGATGAGGAATTCGCCTACTGAAGAGATGATATTCCCGCTTTACATCTATGAAGGAGGACCAAAAGATGACAGTTTGCTTAGAAAGGTCTTGCAAGCCTGGAGTACGGTGGTTCGCATGGGAAAATTAGAGCTCGCTCAGAGGACTAGTGGTATCACCTTCGCTCAGTGGCTCGGAAAAAGGATCCAGAATGTTCAACTACCTTACCAAAAAGAGTTGCAAGTCGAGAGGGAAGTAGTAGACGCCAGTGCCCCTGTTGTCGAAGAATTAGGCGAAGTTAAGTTGGCTCTGATGAAGGCAGAGGAAGAGAAGAAATCTTTGCAAGCTGAGATAGAGAAGATGGCTCTGAAGAACAAGAGGTTGAAAGAAGAAAATGCCCTGAAGTCTGCTACCATTGAGAGTTTCAGTCAGAAACTAAAAGGGGAAGAGGAGAGCAAGTTAGAAGTTCAAAGGTATCTGCAAGGAGCCAAGGAGGAAATCAAGAGACGAAGCTTGAAAGAGAAGAAGGCCCTAGAAGAAGCCAACCAGTGGAAAGAGTTATGGGATGAAGCAAAAATGGAAGAGAGAACGGCGAAAAGCTTGCTTGCCAAGTCAAAAAGAGAATCCCGCATGTTACAAGCTGAATGGGAGAGTAAGTTAGACAGTGTTGTGCAAGAGAGAGACTCTTTTGAGAACATCCTCAGGGAATATCAGCGGGCCCTAAGAGCAGAGCAAGAGGATTCTGACGAGTTGAAGGAGCGTCTTTGTCACATCAGTGATGCGTACCGGCAAGTGAGGGATGAAAGTCAGTATTGGGGACATCGCTATGTTGAGCTGCTCGGTAGGATTGAAGAGCAGGCGGTCATCATAGAGCTGGGGGATGAGGTTCAACACTGGAAGGGTAGGTTCTCCAAGCTATCAGAATTGGTCAACCAGGCTCTTGCGGATATGCCCAGGAGATTAAGAAAAGCTGAGACTGAGATGTATCCCCTCAACACCCCGCTTGAGGTGTACAAATTTGTGGAGTACTGCAGAGCCCTAGTTGAGGAAGCCAAAGGAAAAGCCGGAAGTACCTCTACCAACAACAAGAGGAAAAAGAGTGGAAATGTCAAAGCCCTTTGTATTTGAGCTTCTTTATTGTAATTTTCCATTTTGTTTTATTGTACCTTTCCTTTTTCAATCATTGTATCAGAATGTCGTACTTTCGGATTCAGATTT
This sequence comes from Astragalus membranaceus, assembly GCA_039519185.1. Taxonomy (NCBI): domain Eukaryota; kingdom Viridiplantae; phylum Streptophyta; class Magnoliopsida; order Fabales; family Fabaceae; genus Astragalus; species Astragalus membranaceus. The sequence goes on from CM076850.1 coordinate 117,249,011, forward strand.
TGAAGTATTTTGTTTAAATACACCTGTTTCGCTTCCAGATTCCAATTTCAGTATGATCCAAAGAAAATGATATAACAAAAACAATCAAAGATTTACCTGCGTATCTATGACAAGACATAATACATTGCGATTCTCGGCAAGACAAACTAAACACGTATTCATTCGCATTGCATTCATTTATTCGTTCTTGTGTTCATAAGCGTGTTCCGTCAACAGAAAATTAGGCAAGCTGGTTAATCATCACTATTGGACGCGTCTGCAAGCAAGAAACATGGAAAACAATCAAGCCAACACTGATCAGAACGATCCGCAGCCACATCAGGATGATGGAATTCCAGGAGGCCTGGATCCTAATGGTCAGGGTCAGCATGGTCAGAATCAGGAGAATCAAGTCGTTCAAGCTGAGATGGAAGTCCTAAAGGCTCAAATGGCGGAGGTCATAAGAGTGCTAAGTGCCTTAAGAGATGTTGGCACAACTGAAACTGCTATTGCTGGGACGAACAATCCTCCTCCCCTTCCTGGGTCTGGGATCTCTCAAACCCTTCAAGCTGTGCAATGGCCTCCCTATGGTCTCCCATTGGGCTATACGCCTCCTGCCGCTGATGCAAACCCTGGAGGAGATCCTTCGGGAACCACGGGGCACGCTCAGCCTAATACAATTGTGAACGAAGTTGGAACAGGGACGCATCAAGCCCAGATTCAGATCCCAATTCCTGTTATTGCTCCAGGAACTCCGGCGGGTTTCAATTCACCAATAATGGTTCATCCACACGTGCAGGGCCCAGTCCCTCAGAATATTGCTCACCGACACATGACCCCGGTCGTGGCGTCGATGAATAACCCTCACTATGGTGCCGGCGTTTTCCCACAGAATTACCCTGCCGAAGCTAGAAGTCAGTATCAGATGCTGGAAGAAAGGTTAAGAGCTGTTGAAGGGGCAGGTTCCCGAGCCAGGAATGCCCATGAGTTGTGCTTGGTTCCTGATCTAGTCCTGCCGCCCAAGTTCAAAGCACCAACTTTTGACAAATACAGAGGGACAACTTGCCCAGTCAGCCATGTGACAATGTACTGCCGAAAGATGACTGCCTATGCCCGTGACGATAACTTAATGATGCATTGCTTCCAAGAAAGTTTAGCTGGAGCTCCCCTTGACTGGTACATGCAGTTAGAGCCAACTAATATCCGTTGCTGGAAAGACATGGCGGATGCCTTCATGCGTCAATACCAGTATAACAATGATTTGGCTCCAGATAGAACTCAGCTACAATGCATGTCTAAGAGGGACAACGAGTCGTTCAAAGAGTATGCTCAGAGATGGCGGAACCTTGCGGCTCAAGTAAAACCCCCTCTGCTGGACAAAGAAATGGTCCACATGTTTATGGAAACCCTTCCCGCAGTGTATTATGATAGGCTGGTTGGTAGCGTAGCCTCAAACTTCTCTGAGATGGTGGTCACAGGGGAAAGAGTAGAGAATGGTATGCGGAGCGGAAGAATAGCTCAGGGCCCGGCACCTCCTGCCGGTCAAAAAAAAGCCATTTTTTGGGTCTCATAAGAAGAAAGAAGGTGAAACTAATGCAGTCATCGGAGCCAGTGGTCCGTCGCACAGCAATCCATCGCAAGCTATTTCGGTTCCTCCTCAGGCACCGCTGGCACAGCCTTTTCAATCAAATTATCAGTACCAGAACTATAATGAAAGGAAGCCTGCTGTCTTTGATCCCATTCCCATGTCCTACACGGACTTGTTTAATTATCTCATCACCAACAAAATAATCAGTACTCGTCAAATGAAGCCATATCAGCCTCCCTATCCCAGAGGGTACAACGCAAATGCCACCTGCGCCTTTCACTCTGGGGCAGTAGGACATGTGGTGGAGGATTGTAAAGCGTTCAAATACGTGGTGCAAGAATTACTTGATAAGAAAAGCATATCATTTCAACAACCCAATGTAGCCACCAATCCGTTGCCAGGGCATGGAGGATCTGCTATTAATGCCGTTGGCCATCAGGAGGGTCAGTGTTTGGTTAGAAAAGTTGATTGCATTCAGATGCCTTTGAATTTTATCCATGCTGAATTATGCCGCATTGGTGTCATCAAAGAAGGGTGTGCTAGGAAAGACGCATGTGATAATCCTCGCTGCATCGGGGCATGTGAAGGCTTTAAACCAATTCTCCAAGATCTCTTAGACAGACACCTGGTCCAAGTGGGAATCCAGGAGAAAGAAGAAAGTATATTTACCTTGCAATCGGGCAATGGAGGCTTCAGGAGACCGATTGAAATTCCCTGCAATCTGAATTCCAGCCTAGCTGTGACGAGACCCTCGACTGTTGTTATTCCAGTACCTGCTGCTGCCCCTAGTGGGGAGACTAGGATGACTCCATGGAGCTGCAATGTGCAAATGCAAGCGGAGGTCCCTAAAGGCACTCTGGATATAACAAACATTGCTGGAGGTAGTTGTATCACAAGGAGTGGAAGGTTGTATACTCCTGAAAACCTTAGAAGAGAGCAATCCAAGGGAACTGAAGAAAGGGCCCGTAAAGGAAAAGACAAGGAAGCTGTAGAAGTCAGGGATGTGTCGGACAAAGAAGCTCAAGAATTCCTGAGAGTAATGAGACAGAGTGAATATCGGGTGGTAGACCAGCTGAATCAAACTCCATCCAAGATCTCAATGCTCTCTTTGCTGCTTAGTTCAGAGGCACATCGTGCTACACTGCTAAAGGTCCTGAATGAAGCTCACGTCTCTCATGACATTACAGTAAACCAGCTTGATGGTATTGTTGGCAGCATTGTAGCCTCCAATTACTTGACCTTCTCAGACACTGAGCTGCCTCCGGCAGGAAAGAGTCATAATCAAGCTCTTCACATCTCAGTCAAGTGTGGGGACCATATACTTGCCAGGGTGCTTGTTGATAACGGTTCATCCTTGAACGTGCTGCCTAAGTCTACAATGGATAAGCTGGATGTAGACTGTTCATATCTAAAACCGAGCTCCACCTTGGTCAGAGCATTTGATGGGTCAGTGAAGGAAGTTTTTGGAGAAGTGGAAATGCCGCTGCAGATAGGCCCTGAAGTATTTTATGTTGTCTTTCAAGTGATGGACATCAATTCATCCTACAGTTGCCTGCTAGGACGTCCTTGGATACATGCGGCTGGGGCAGTACCATCCTCGCTTCATCAGAAACTCAAGTTTGTGGCTAGGGGAAAGCTGATAGTGATCTCCGGAGAGGAAGAAACATTGATAAATCGATCACCACCTGAATATTATGTGGAAGCAGCAGAAGAGTCCTTTGAGACTGCTTTCCAGGGATTGGAGATTTCAAACGCTGTCTTCGTCGAAGGAGAGCCTCGGTGGAAACCTAAGTGGTCCAGGGCTGACATGATGACTGCAAAGGTGATGCTGGGACATGGGTATCAGATTGGTAAGGGCTTAGGAAAAGCTGCTCAAGGAATCGTAATGCCTATCCAGTTGAGGGGTAATATTGAGAGGTTCGGTGTTGGGTACATCCCAAGTCTTGCTGATCGGGAGAGGCTGACATCTGACAGGAGGGAGAAATGGCTGGCCAAACTCAGAGGAAGGGCACCCAATCAGGGGAGAATAGTCATCGCTAATCTTAAGGACAACTTCCGGAGTGCTGGTATGCTGAACCCTGACCAGGTTAATATGGTTGAAGAAGGATCAAGCTCAAGTGGCCGTGCTGAAGGTCTGGTGCGCTGCTGTGCGGTTGGAGAGAAGCTGCAAAACTGGGAGATCATGGATTTCCCCGTATTTTCCAATTTAAAGTAATTATCATTGTAATGCAGATCCCTCGGCTCTGCCCAAGGCCTTGGGATATTTCATTCGGGCACACATGTTTTCGTCGAAAATCATCAATCAATAAAGTGTTATTTTGAATTTTCAATAAAATTTCTGTCTTCATCTTTTATCTGTTTTGCTTTTTCTTTGTTTTTATTCGCCGCTCCATTCTAATGCAGATCAAAAATAAGCTCTGAAAATAATAATGCCCATAACTCATACTGTGATTTTGATTACCCGGTTAATCAAGCCGAGGAAGATGTTGAGAATGATTGGGATACTCCTCCAGAAATCATGAGAATGGTAGAACAAGAAGAAAAGGTCATCGAACCCCATGAGGAGTCTACAGAAATGGTCAATTTGGGTACTGAGGAAGACAGAAAAGAGATCAAGGTTGGTACCGCAATTGAGGATAAAGAGCGCAAAAAGTTGATTCAGCTCCTGTTCGATTACGCCGACGTATTCGCATGGACATATCGGGACATGCCAGGTTTGAGCACAGATATTGTTGAACATAAATTGCCGGTGAAATCAGAGTGTCCCCCTGTGAAACAGAAGTTAAGGCGGATGAAGCCTGAAATGTCTTTGAAAATCAGGGATGAGGTCAAGAAACAGTTTGATGCAGGGTTCTTAGCTGTGGCAAAATATCCTGAGTGGGTAGCAAACATTGTCCCAGTCCCTAAGAAAGATGGGAAGGTCCGAATGTGTGTCGACTACCGTGACTTGAACAGAGCAAGCCCTAAAGATGACTTCCCTCTGCCCCATATTGACGTTTTGGTGGACAGTACTGCTCAGCATTCGATGTTCTCCTTCATGGATGGATATTCAGGCTATAACCAGATCAAAATGGCTCCGGAGGATATGGAGAAAACCACCTTCATAACCCTTTGGGGAACTTTCTGTTACAAGGTCATGCCTTTCGGGTTGAGGAATGCCGGGGCAACCTACCAAAGAGCGATGGTAACCCTATTCCATGACATGATGCATAAGGAGATCGAAGTCTATGTGGATGACATGATTGCCAAATCAAAGACTGATGAAGAGCACGTGGTTAACCTGCAGAAGTTGTTCGAGCGTCTCAGAAAGTACAAACTCAGGTTGAACCCCGCTAAGTGCACCTTTGGGGTTAGGTCAGGGAAGCTGTTAGGTTTCATTGTTAGCCAGAAGAGAATTGAGGTAGACCCGGACAAAGTACGAGCAATCCTGGAGATGCCAGCACCTAAAACAGAGAAAGAAGTTCGTGGTTTCCTGGGAAGACTAAATTACATCTCTCGATTCATCTTCCAGTTGACTGCGACTTGCGAACCAATTTTCAAACTGCTGTGCAAAAACCAAGAGATGAAGTGGAATGATAAATGTCAAGAAGCATTTGAGAAAATCAAGGCGTATCTTCAAAATCCACCCGTCCTAATGCCACCTGTGTCTGGCAGGCCCCTCATCCTATACCTCACGGTGCTAGACAATTCTATGGGCTGCGTGCTGGGGCAACACGATGAGTCAGGAAAGAAAGAACACGCGATCTACTACATAAGCAAGAAGTTCACAGACTGTGAGGCAAGGTATTCATCATTGGAGAAGACTTGTTGTGCTCTAGCCTGGGCTGCGCATCGACTGAGACAGTATATGCTGAGTCACACTACCTGGTTGGTGTCCAAAATGGACCCAATCAAGTACATATTTGAAAAACCTGCGCTCACAGGTAGAATTGCTCGTTGGCAAATGCTTCTGTCAGAGTATGACCTCGTGTACGTAACCCAGAAGGCGATTAAAGGTAGCACACTGGCAGACTACCTGGCACATCAACCGGTTGAGGATTACCAATCAATGCAATGTGAATTCCCGGATGAGGACATTATGGCATTATTTGACGCAGGGAAATCTCAAGATGACGAAAGGTGGAGAGTGTTGTTTGACGGTGCCTCTAACATGTGGGGGCACGGGATCGGAGCGGTGCTGATCTCCCCAGACAACCGCTTCATACCAGTCACCGCCAGACTAAGCTTCTATGTCACAAACAATATTGCAGAGTATGAAGCGTGTATCTTGGGTATCCAGGCAGCTCTCGATCGGAAAGTCAAGAGGCTCGACGTGTACGGAGATTCAGCTCTAGTTGTCCATCAAGTAAAAGGAGACTGGGAAACAAGAAATTCTGATTTGATTCCTTACCGTGACTACATTCAAGAATTAATCAAGCCCTTTGAGGAAATCACTTTCCAGCACATACCCCGCAGCGAGAATCAGTTGGCAGATGCTTTGGCAACTTTGTCTTCAATGTTCAACGTCAGCTGTGACAAAAGTCTGACGACTGTCAGAATCCAGCACAGAGGACAGCCTGCTTATCACTACTGTATGACAGTCGAAGAGGGATCAGATAGTAAGCCTTGGTACCATGACATCAAACAGTACATCACAAACAGAGAGTATCCTCCCGGAGCTACAGAGAATGACAAGAGAACCCTCAGGAGGCTGTCAACAGGTTTCTTCTTGAGTGGAGACGTCCTTTACAAGAGAAACCATGACTTGGTACTCATCAGGTGTGTAACAGGAGGAGAATCAGTAAAGATTATGCGAGATGTTCATGAAGGCTCATTTGGGGTTCATTCCAACGGGCACGCAATGGCTAGAAAAATCCTGAGAGCTGGATACTACTGGTTGCAGATGGAATCAGACTGTTACAGTTTTGTGAGAAGATGCCATAAATGCCAAATCTATGCAGATCACACCCATGTACCTCCAACTTCTCTGAATTTTTTGAGCGCACCATGGCCATTCTCAATGTGGGGCATGGACATCATTGGTCCCATTGAACCCAAAGCTTCCAATGGTCACCGTTTCATTCTGGTTGCTATTGACTACTTCACTAAGTGGGTGGAGGCTGCTTCTTATCCCAATGTAACGAGCTCAGTGATTGCTAAGTTCATCAAGAAAGACTTGGTTTGCCGTTACGGTCTTCCAAACAAGATTATCACAGACAACGGTAGTAATTTGAACAGCAGAATGATGAAGGATTTGTGTAAAGACTTCAAAATACAACATCACAACTCTTCTCCCTACCGCCCAAAGATGAATGGGGCAGTTGAGGCAGCTAACAAGAACATCAAGCGGATAATACAGAAGATGGTCGTGACCTATAATGATTGGCATGAGATGCTCCCCTTTGCCCTGCATGGTTACAGAACCTCAGTACGCACCTCAACAGGGGCAACCCCTTACTCCCTGGTTTATGGGTCGGAGGCAGTCCTCCCCATTGAGGTTGAAATACCATCCTTGCGGGTGTTGATGGAGACAAAACTTGATGAATCAGAATGGGTTCGGTCTCGTCTTGACCAGTTGAATCTCATTGATGAAAAACGGGTGGCCGCAATGTGTCATGGACAGTTGTACCAACAGAGGATGAGGAGGGCTTTTGACAAGAAAGTCCGTCCTCGTGAATTCCAAGAAGGAGATCTTGTGCTCAAGCAGATCTTGCCGATTCAGACAGACTCTAGGGGCAAATGGGCTCCCAAATATGAAGGACCTTATGTGGTGAAGAAGGCATTCTCGGGAGGAGCTTTAATTCTGGCAAACATGGACGGAGATGAGATCCCAAATCCAGTGAACTCAGATGTGGTCAAGAAGTATTATGCCTAGAAAAATAGACGAAAAAAGAGAAAGATAAGCCAAGGAAAAATCAGCTCGCTAGGTTGAAAACCCGCAAAGGGCGACCTAGGCAAAATCAGAGTGGCCCGGTGGATTGAAAACCCGCAAAGGGCGATCCAGGCAAAAATTAGGGTCAGAAAACTTGGGCTTGAGAAAAGAAAAAGGCAATCAGCGTTCCAAAGGTTCGGATAAGGGGGTGATCAGTATTATGAGTATGGACGGTAGGCACCGTTACTTCAGAGATGGAACCACGAGATCTGTTCCTTTTGCTTGTATTTTTGTGGTTTAGAAGAAAGATTGCAATGCACTTTCGATTGGCGTGACTTTCTGCACGTCCAATTTCTATATCAATAAAAGTCCAACTTTTCTTTCATATGTGTGCTTTTCGTGTCTCTGCTTTCATCTATTCAGTTTCTTTCAAAATAATAACTTTTATGATTGATGAAATCGAATTGCAAAACACGTGCACATACAGAGCATTACAGGATCATTGTGAAATCTTTGAAAAAATACAGAAATAAGTGATTTCCCAAGTGAATAAAATTGCGAAAAAAATAGTCGTGACGAACCAGTGTGCAATCCTCGCGGGATCATCGTCCTGGAACAGCCTCCGTCCGGCAGATCGATTTAACCAGCAAAAAAGAGTGCCAAAGAAAAAAACAAATAAGCAGAAAAAAGAAAGCTGCTTAAAGAAAACAAACAGAGTAAACAAAAACAAATAAGCAGAAAAAAGAAAGCTGCTTAAAGAAAACAAACAGAATAAACAAAAAACAAAAGAGAAAATCACAGAAGACGGAACATAAAAGAACACAACATCTTTACATCATTCATCATATCATCCATACCATTCGCCACTCCATGACATCAAACAGTGGTGCGTTACACTTTCAAATTCGCATCTCAGAAGAGCGAAAGAATAACAAAAGAAAAAGAAGTGAATGAGGAATCAAACAGAAAAAGCATCCCACCAAAATCAATCATGGCATTCATGTGCATCCAAACATCCAAGTGCACGCATTTCATGCACCATCCAAGAGAAAAGTTACTTCGGACCAGAGAGTCCCAAAAATCTCATTTTTAGTAAACTCCATCAACCCTGAGTTAGTAAACTCCCTCAACCCCGAGTTAGTAAACTCCATCAACACAGAGTTAGTAAACTCCCACAGAGTTAGTGAACTCCCACAGAGTTAGTGAACTCCTTCCACAGATCACAACATCGTGTACGAGCACGCGATGGATCCATCAGACTTCGTTAAGTCCATCGGATTAGTTGTGTCAGCCTAAGGCATAGCGTAAATCCATTGATCAAATCAGTTCCGGACCTGATGTTGATCGGCCGCTCGAAAAGGCCACCCCCAGAGCTCGGACTCGACGAGAGTCCGTTAGAAGGTTTTTAGGCAACCTCTGAATTCCCAATTTACCGCTTTTCCCAATTTACCTGCTTTTCTCAATTTACTGCTTTCCCGTTAATGCGACGAGTGTTAACCCCCCGTTCCCAAAAGGAAAATAACAAAAAGAAAATTTGAGCTTTTCTGGAGCGGACAAAATTAGTATTATTCCTATATCTTTATTTCCATTTCACCAACAAATATGAAAAGGCCAATTCATATTTCTTGGCGAGATGTGAAATAAAGAGGGGCAGCTGTAATACCCCAATTTTGTCCGCCCGATTGAAAAATCCCAAAAATTTTATCGCTTCGCATATTGTTTTAAATGCGGGTGTATTTGGCATTCTCGTGCAACAATTTTGTTTGGCGCTCGTTGTTTTCAAAAAAAAAAGGAAAAAAGAATCCAAAAATAAATAATAGAATAATGAATAACGCGAGCGCGCATTTCGTCTCGAGTCGTGAGTAATTGCGTCAGTGCGCGTTTATTTTTACCGTCTTTAGAAAAGTGAGAATAGAATGAAATCGGTTTTAAAAACGTGCGCGCGTGCGTATTCAAATCGCGTACGCATTCCTAGTCTTAAGGCGAGCGCGCGTTCCGTTTCGAGTTGTGTGAGTCGTTGCGTCTCGTTTTTACCGCTTTTATTATCATAAAAATAAATAAATAAATAAATAATAATAAACAAATAAAGTCAATCTGAATAGCTGCTGTCCTTTTGTATTGTTACACATATAGACAAATTTCTTATGCAATAGTACAAAATAAATAAATAAAAAGAGTACAAATTTTTTCAACAAAAAAAAAGAGGGGAAAGAAAAAGCAACAGAGGCAGTATGCGCCTGGTTGCTGGGTGGACATTTTGAGCACCAAGCCAATGAGCCTTTCTTCTTGCTCTCTGTTCTTTTACCACTTTGGCACCAGCAAGACAACCTTTGCTCCACCTCCTTGCTGCTCCCTCTCTGCTCCACTGCAGCATCAACAAACTGGTCTCCCCATGAGTTTTGATCCCCTGCATTAGCATACCACACCTACACCACAGTTTCTACCTATAAATACAATGAACAGAAGCCAATATGAGGGGGGGACAACGATACTCACTAAACAGTCCATCAAAACACTGAAACGTTTTTCTTTGATTCAAAATTCTGTTCCAAAAAGCAGCAGTGGCAGTGGTTTTTTTTTAGCAGAAAGAAAGTGCTTTCAGAAACAAAACTTGGGATCCAGGTTGGTTACTCTAACTATTAGATAGAAAATAGATGCTGGAACTCTTTTATTTTTAGTATGATCATTGAATCTGAATGTGTAATAACTGTAAGGGTCGTGTGTTTTAAAGAAAAAAGAGACAATACTAGTTGAAAACGATTTAAAATAAATCAGTAAATAGGTAGATAAAATGTTGTTTGAGTCGTTGTTGTTGTGGTCATAAGAAACAGAGCATGCTTTTCTCTTTCAAATATAGTTCCATTTAGATTTAGATTAGGTATCAACTTAACAAAGAACGAAAAATAAATAAATAAAAGCTTGAGGTATGGACAGTAGTTAGAGTTGCTGTTGTTATAGAAATAAAGCTCGAATTTGTTTCAAATGGGTTTATTAGATTTAGATGCAAAGAACCAAAATAAAGGGGCAACCAAAGCAAAAGCACTAAAAGAAGTAGAGAAAGTTACCTCCGGCCACCGCGTACGGTGGTCGTCCCTGTCCGTTGGCCGTGCGCCTCCGTCGTCGCCGCCGCAAAACACCAACTCCGAAGCCAAATCCCTCATCCCCTAACCGAATCAGCCCCTAAACCGAATCAACCCCCAAACGCCCCTACGGCCACCTCACGCCATACCACCACCCACGATCCTACCACCGTACGTACAAACCGTCACCACCACCGTCACAGATCCGCCCAGCCAGCCACCGCCAAACCGTACCCCTCCTCTCTCTCCACACCGCCGTACTCCACGAAACCAACCCTCGAACCACCCCCTCTCTTCGCGACAACCACCGAACCAACGCGCCACCATACGCCACCAACCCACCACCCTGCGACTTAAGGCGACGAACAGAGAAAGGAGGGCACTACGGTTTTGGTGAGAAGGGCATCGATCGGTGAAGAGGAGAAGAAGAAGATGAACTTAGGTTAGAGAGAGAGGAGAGCCGATCGGCTGGGGGGCGAAAGGGGGCGAAGTTTGGGTGAGGGGACGGTGAGGGTTGGACGGCGCGGTGGAGAGAGGAGAGGAGATGAAGGAAGGGACGGCGCAAAAAGGAGGGGACGGTAGAAGGAGAGAGAGGGGAAAATTTCCAGGGTTGACACTTTGGGGGTGGGGGGCGCCGTGGAAGGGGAGATAGGAAATTAGGGTTTCCCTAATTAGGTTTTCATTTTATAGTATAGGCGCAGGGGCAGAATCGTCTTTTCGCGTTTTTTTATTTTTCAGATTTCTGTCCACACCCCCTGCATTTCACTACGCGCACCCCCCTGAGCCCATCAGAAAACTAAAAAACGTGGGCCTGCTCGCTAAGGATGATGAGCTACTGTTTACACCCCAATCTTAATAATACAGCCTCCCTGCTACTTGCACCCCCATTTTACTATTTCACCCCTTGTTTCTCTTTTCAAATTTTATTTCTTTCCCCTAGATAAACGTTTTTTTTACAAACCCTTTTTTCCCAAATAATAAATTTTCTTTTCCCTAAACGAACTTATTTTTTCTCAAACCTTTTTTTAAATGATGGATAAATGTTTCCCCGAACAAAAATCAGTCCAATTGCAAATTCCTTTCATCACGACGTTCTCTCCAATTAAAACCAATGAAAACACTTTTCAAAAACAAATAATTTCAAACGTCGAAATCAAAACTAATCATCACTAATGATCACTCGCGCCGTTGCCGTTTGATTGTAGGTGATGATTTCATTCCTGTGGGAGCTAGTAGTGTGGCCACTCTAAACCGTTGTCGTTTGGTCCTCACAAACGCCTTCCTTCAATTGCGAAAACCTTTTCAATGCTCAAAATAAAAACCGATTATCATTAATCATCACTCGCGCCGTTGCCGTTTGGTCGTTAATGATAATTCATTTTCATAAGAGTTGGTAGTGCGACCACTCTAAACCGTTGTTGTTTGGTCACTACGAACGCTCAATCCCTTTGCGAAAAACTCCAAAAAGATTAAAATTCAAAAACCCTTTTCAGGACAAACAAGAACTACGTAGCTTTGAATTCTCCATCGCACCAGGAGATACGTAGGAGCGAGAGGCTAACTCTCGTCAAGCGCCAAAAATAAAAATTTTCATTAAGTCTTTTCATTCTCTCTTCGAAAAAGGGCAGATTTAAGTATTTTCCAAATCAGCACTTAAAACCACACGTTTAATTAAAGGTTCCCTTTCGATAGAAAGGAGATGTGGGGTGCTAATACCTTCCCCATGCCTAACCGACCCCCGAACCCAAATTTTCCAATTTCTAAAAGGCCATTCGCTTTCCAAAAAGGTTTTCTTCAATATTTCCCTTATAAAAAATATTGGTGGCGACTTCATTGATTTTCAAAAAGTTGTAAACGAAGAAAGATTCCCTCAGGGACTTTTTCGGGCGCAACACCTACTTGGGATTTTTGTTCATGTATTTTATTTTTATTTTTAATTTTTAACAAATTCTGCCCTCATGTTCTTTACTTTAGTCTCCATAACTGTTTAACTAGATCTTTTGTCCCCGAAAATTGTGACTTCTTTCCCTTTTATAGTCTCTAAAAGTCGTTAATTTATAGAAGGTGATAAAGGGAACAAAAATTAATGATTTTGGAAACTAAAAATGTAATTAAAGAACTGTGAGTCCAAAACCGTGGATTTAGAAAAATAAAGAGACAAAAAATTAATATTGTACGTTGAACCCCATTTGAACCAATCAGGAACCGGCCAATCTAGTGGTTGGTTCAAAACCCCATTTAAACTGCAGTATGGTTGAACCTCAATTTACTCAGGTTGAACCGCCCGAAATATATTTTTTATTTACTTTTTCCCCAAAAATTAATATTGTTTTAGTTTTTTATTTATTTATTAATCATCCGATTCAACTATGGTTGAACTAAGTGAACCGATTGAACCATGACCCGGAGGTCTCGCCGGTTCGATCTCCGGTCCGATTTTAAAAACATTGGTTCCAACGTGTCACGTTAACCGACACGTCATATGTTATTTCAGCCCAAATTAGTGTCTGAGGTAAGTACTCAGTCGTGTCTAGGTGTGCTGATCTATTCAAAATTCTCGTAAAGAAGCGGCCAAAGAGCTATGGAATATCTTATATTTCTCATACATCTCCTAGATTCTCATATTTTCTAAAATTCTAAGTAAGCAGCTACAAAGGAGTTATTGGTAGCCCCATCAAAATGTAATCAATGTGATAAGCCTTCTTGGATGAAGAAAGGGTACATTTTGCCTAGGGCTAAGATGATGAATGCTGATTTTTCAAGGCTCATTAACTCTGGTGAGGTTCAGTTTATGGTGAGGCCTACTAAGAAGGAGGTCAAGAGGGCTATACTGAAGAAGAATCCTCTGGAGAATCTCAATGTGATGTTTAGGCTTAATCCTTATGCTAAGACTGCTAAGAGGATGATTATTCACGTTGAAGCTGAATGTCTCAACCGAGGGTTGCTCAGTTGAAGGGACCAATAGCTAAGGACCTAGCAACTAAGGATCTGGTAGCAGAGGGTGCTATTGCTGGTGCAAGGGAGTTACTTTGAGAGCAAGAAAGCAAAGCACATGGAAATTGCGGTGAAGATTGCAAGGCAAGGTGTGGGTCGATCGAAAGAGCGTGGTTAGGTGCCTAGAATGTAGGAGATGACAGTTATTATCCACTATCTGTGCTAGTGGGTGTTATGGAGCGGTCGTGGAGGCTTAATGTATGCTAATTTTAGCCGACCAAATTGTTTTGTAATCGTGGTTAGCTGTAGGCTAATAATCATGGCCAAGATATTATACATAAATACTCATCTTGGAAATGTTCAGACACACGACAATCAATCAAATTATCATTTTCAAGCATTTTTATTCTTTCTTACATAAGAAGAGAGAATTCAAATCAAATGCATGTTGCTCGCTTAGGTTATGAAAAAAGGTGTTGGAATAATGGTAACGCATCAAAGTATATTAGTCCTCTTTCTTTTCCAATTTCCACTTTTTCTAGTGAGTTGCCATTGGAGCTGCAAATTGATACACAGGATTAATGTATACATGGCATTATGTATAGTTGACTTTTTTAGACCCATATTTTCTTATACTTCCAATTTTTGTCCATCTATTTTTTTTAGGCAAATGTTAGTGGTTAGTTGTTAGGAGATATTAGTTTTCAGGATTTGAACCATGGACCTCTTACTTGCACTCTTTCGGGATCCTGACTCACCGACTAAACTATCTACTTGGGATTTTTGAACTTAATAGTTTAGGAAAGAGTTGAGGTAGCCATGCTATTCTCATGGAGCCTTGTAAGGATGTTTTGAAGGCACTCCAAACTAAGAAGTTAAAAGACCATAAATAAGCGAGTAAAGGTCCAAGTTAGTCCCAGATAATTTCTTCGCGGGAAAAATTCGTCCTGACAAATTTTCCGGGACACATTAATCTCTCACATTTTCAAAATAGGACATGTTAGTTCCTCTGTTTATCAAGTGCTAAAGACTAATTAACACCTCCTACGTGGCATGTTATGTTCCAACGTGTCACGTTAACTAACACGTCATACGTTATTTCAGCCCAAATTAGTGTATGACTTTACCTATTCTGAAATTTTAAAAAAGAGACATATTGGTCCTATTAACACCTAAAAATTGTTAAGTTGGTAGCCAAGTGAGGCCTCAGCTGAGGTAAGTACTCAATCAAGTCTACGTCTGCCGATCTATCCAAAATCCTCATAAAGTAGCAACCAAATGGCTAAGGAATATTTTATATTTTTCATGCATCTTCTAGATTCTCATATTTTCTAAGTAAGCAGCTAAAAAGGAATTATTGGTAGCCCAACAAAATGTAATCAATGTGATAAGCCTTCTACGACAAAGAAAGGGTACATTTTGTCTCGGGCTAAGACGGTGAATGTTGATTTGTCTACTGGTAGTAAGTAAGTTTCCCTCATACTGATTCAGTATGAGTAAGTCTCACTCCTACACACAGGATATGAGTAAGTCGCCCTCCTACACACAGGATACGAGTAAGTCGCGCTCCTGCACACATGCTACGAGTAAGTCGCCCTCTTGCATACAATATACGAGTAAGTCGCCAGCTTGCACACAAGATATGAGTAAGTCGCCCTTCTGCACACATGATAGGAGTAAGTCGTCCTTGAGAGCCTGGACCTGTCACGCCAGCACAACTAGCCCGACCTGATTAAGATCCAACTCTCCCTAGCGAAGCAGAATACCTAACCCTAGGCGGCATGAAGAGACAAGGAGGAGTCAATCACTCCGAGACATGTGCCCCCGTCCGTTAGAGTTCAAACCTTATAAAAAGACCCCTCAGACACAAAGATTACACAGAGAAACCCTAACTTGCTAAGGAGTCGGTCCCTCCACTTCTACGTAAGAATAGGTGTCATTTCCATCGGTTGGCCAATCGATAGAGCTAGGATCAAGTGTCATTACCAATAGAACTATAGAGGTTTTATTCCCTAGTTTCCTTCCCGTGGTGATTGTCGAGTCTATATGCAGATTGTCATGTAGGTGTGTTATTTCTAGGTTTTTTCCTCTGCCTTTTATGGCATAGATGTAAAGGCTTAGTTGTTTTCTTTAGGCGCCATCCCCTCACCCTAAATTTTTTTAATCTCAAAAAAAAATCCTATGTTTTTTAGCGAACAAAATCAATCTTGAAAAACCATAATTCACATTGAAGAGAGTTGTTAATTAGGCTTCACAGCTACGTACATTGCAGTCAGCTCTGCACTAACAAGAAAGTGCAAAAGAATTCAGCTTGAGGAAATTTCGGTCATAATAATAATAATAATAATAATAATAATAATAATAATAATAATAATAATAATAATAATAATAATAATAATAATAATAATAATAATAATAATAATACTAGTTCGTTAAACCAATATTATTAAACTAACAACTTTCTCTACCTCGTACTTTAATTTCATTAATATCATATAATTACACATTGAGATCGCTGTCACGATCTGAGGAGTAATCAAGTTGCCCTGTTTCCCAGCTTAGCTTAGATGCAACTCTTTCATGTTGCGGAAAATATTCCTGAAACCAACAAATTAGATCTCATCAGTTGTAGTCTTAATTAAAGAAGAAATATCAACTGCTTAATTATGGGTTAAGGTAATTAATTACCTCCATTTTTTTGACAAGCTCTTTTGTTGATGGAGCAGATACGATTATATGGCGAGCTTTGGGGCTAATGAAACCTTCCTCCACAGCTTTGTCAATGAAAGATAACAATGAATTGTAGTATCCATCTACATTCAGCAACCCCACCTTTTCCAAATCCAAAAACATCATTTATAATTTATTTTTTCCATTAAGTTAAAAGAGAAGAGACGGCAATTTTTTCAAGTATATATAGTTCTGGAATGTTTAATTAGCTTTCCTTTTATATATATAAATGTGTCTAAGGTTGAGGGAGCTTACTGGTTTATCATGGATGCCAAGTTGAGCCCAAGTTATGACCTCAAGAAGCTCCTCAAGTGTCCCATACCCACCTTCAACCACATGCACCATCATTAGTTTAACTCCTATCTAAGCAAACAAATTTGATTCGTTCTCAACCTTTTTGAAAATAAATTAAAATCAGCAATATACTTGTGGATGGATGATATGGTTACAAATTAGAAACAAAGATGATGTTCATTTTTTTGACCAAAAATATGTTTCTCTTCAATATTTGGTTCCCACATATATCTCTCATTATCCTTTGGTATATCTTGTTGAACTTTTTGCTAACTAACAAAACGTGTACGATATGGCGGGTGATTTAGCATCCTAGTCATTGAAAAGTGTGACATGGTAAATGTCCTCGTTACAATCTGTTAGTGAGCCGAGCATCTACTGCACATCAAGAGAAGGTTATTTGACATTATAGATATTAACAAATGTGATGTGTTAGGTGTCTACATAATAGCTCGTTAGACACTTGAACATCAACTTAATGTCAGAGATCGAAAATGTAAACAAAGATATAAGTGTCACCAAATTTTGATGAAAAAATTAGTAGCACTAAAAAGTGAAGATTTCTTATTTTGTAGGGTTTAAAAAGATATTTAACCCCTTCTTCAAAGTATAACATCTGTAACGAGACAAATGGAAACTAAGAATAAATATGTACTTTTTGTCAAAAAAAAGAATAAAATATGTACTTGGGCACTCTTCCTGATTAAGAAAAATAATTAAAATAATTAGAGAAAAAAGGAAAATAATTAAAATAAGGAAAATACTTTCTTTTTTACAAAAACGAAATGTAAGAACGATATTTTTTCATGTGTTGACAACTCTTTCACCGAACCTATGTATTTTTATTAGGCTATATCGTACGTTTTGTTTTATACGAAATAGCAGTGCTGTTAAAATAAAGGCTAAAGTACTCCGGGGTCCCTTATCTTTATTTAAAATAACAATTTAGTCATTTATCCTTTTTTTTGTCCCAGATCGGTCCTTTATGTTTTAATTTTTTAACAACGTTGCCCTTTTCCGTCTGTTTCCGTCCAAGTCCGTTACAAAATGCCTATGTGGCATTTTTTAATGCTTATTTGGCATTTTTTAATGCTTATTTGGCATTATTTATTTTTTAACTTATGTGGCATTTTTTAATTTTATTTAGCATTGTTTTAATCCTTTGCTTCCAAACCCATACCCAGAATCGCTTCCTTTCCTTTCTTCATCTTCCCTCTCACGCACCGCTTCTTCATCTTCAACCCAGATCTGAAAAGCGAAGTGAAGGAAACGAAAAGCGAAGTGAAGGAAACAAAGGCAAAGTGAAGGAAAACGAAGGAAACAAAGTTTCTGTTCGCAAATGGAAAACGAAGAAAGAAGTCTGATTGGGGCGGTGGTTCCGCGACCTATTGTTCGCAAATGGAACAACAATCGAAGCCCATCTTCATCCCAGATCTGAAACCAAAACCCAGATCGAAACCAAAACGAAGCGAAGTGAACTGAAAACAAAAACTGAAAACGAAATCAAAAAATGAAGCAAAGGACAAGGGAAACGAAACGGAGGAAACAAAAGCGAAGGATGTTTCCTTTCCTTTCTTCTTTTGTGTAATGCTTATCTGACAATCAAAGAATCAAAAAATGAAACATGAAAGGGATTGAAACATAGAACCACTTGAAACCACTTGAAACAGATCTGGAAACCACTTGGTGAGAGGGAAGGACTTGGTGAGGGGGGAGGACTTGGCGAGAATGAAATAGATCTGATGTTGCTGTTGGTGAGAGGAGAGTGATTTGAAGGACTTGGTGAGAGGAAAGTGGTGAGGAATCGAAGAGAAAGGGGTGCAGGTGAGAGGAAAGTGGTGAGGAATCTAGATTTCATTTTTTTAATAAAAATTAATTAAAAAATTGTATATTGCCACGTAATTAGCCACATAATCAACATAACAGCCACATAAGCCAATTTTAACAGTGTTGGATGGATACCAACGGAAAAGGATTTTGTTGCCAAAAATTCAAAACATAAAGGACTTATTTGGGACAAAAAAAATATAAATGATTAAATCGTTACTTTAAATAAAGATAAGGGACCCCGGGAGCACTTTAACCTAAAATAAAACTAGCATTAAAAATACATGGATGTTGTTTTTTCCTCCGGATTCATTTCCGTTAGTACTTAGAATTAAATTTTGCAAAGACCAACACCAAGTTTCTCGGAATCGAACCCAGGAGCATTGAGTCGATCCCTATGTCTAAGGTTAGATTAAGACACTCGGCTAATGGTGTTAGTTTGTGTATAATCTCATATTTGATTCTTTTTTTGAAAGCATAACTTTTGAATTGATAATTAATGATGCATTTTAGAAAGACAATTGGTGGAACAGGTTGTACCAACCAGGTAGGGCAATAAAGGCATCAGAATTCCGAGCCATCTCTGCTTTTCTTTGATGCATATCTGCCACAGTCTTCACTTCCCCCACCGTCTCTCCAGTGATCTGCAAAAAAAAGCCACTCACCCAAATGAATCCAAATTATCACATTTTGCATGTGTGAGAGGGACCGATTCTTGCAAGAATGCATGGATAGGAATAGAAGAGGAGTAATGATGAGTCCTTCTTCAGAAGTGGGCTCAAAATAAAAAAGATGAAAAAAGTTGTTTCTCAGTGATAAGAAAATGGGGATCAAAAAAACAAAAAGAGTTGTCATGATGAGAATCTAAAGAGGGGTGCATGGAAGTTGTATAGAGAGGGACAAAATTGTTCAGAAGGAATTGACCCCAGATTGCCAGGTGTATTGATAGGTATGTTTGTTAAAAGTGACTCAAATGTGAAAAAGCAAGCACACAACAAGTCCCACTTGTTGCAACTTGCAACTTACATGAATCACAAAATAAAAAAGACAAATTGCATAATGAAAAATCCATATATTATTGGGATAATAGAAGTAAGGTGGAAATCTTCATTAAAAAGGATACACAATAATGAAACATGCACACTAGTATCAAACACGACACTAATACCGACACAAACTCAATAAATTGAGAAAATCGAAGTGATTAAATATAACTACATGTGTTCGTGTCGATAGATGTCAGACATTGATTACGTGTTCAATGTAAAGTGTTATTGATGCATGAATCCGGATTGCACGGTGCAGCAGGCAGCAGAGAATACAAACTCTTGATGCATAAATTGAGAGTATTGAAACAAGAAATGTTGATGTAGAAAGGGAAAGGTGTATTGATAACTCTCTCTGCAGCCCTGTGTCGTTTTCTGTTTAATTGCAATGATAG
Organism: Astragalus membranaceus; assembly: GCA_039519185.1. Classification (NCBI taxonomy): domain Eukaryota; kingdom Viridiplantae; phylum Streptophyta; class Magnoliopsida; order Fabales; family Fabaceae; genus Astragalus; species Astragalus membranaceus. The sequence continues at coordinate 117,268,735 of CM076850.1, forward strand.
TTGGTGAAATACATTCAAAGCATCTTGAACATTACCTCTCTTGGCATTAGTGTCCTGGGAATAACCCTGCAAAAAAACACCATGACAAAAAAAAAATAGCAGAGATTAACAATAACAACTCATTACTCATCTAACAATAGAAATCATAAAGAAAGAAGATTCTCACCCAATCACATGGCGACCTCCATCATAAACAGCTTGAGAAACCAACCCCATCAAACCAATGCTTCCTCCTCCATAAACCAAATCAATATTTCTTGACACCTTTTTAACATATCAAACAGTAGTACCCCAAAAAAAAAGTTAATTAACGCTATCACAACCGTAATCTTTCAAACTCTTTAACCAACAATTCCATTTCTGTCAAATATTAAAAAATGTTTGCAATGCATACAGCAGATTACAAATTAATATATCCATGAAAAAAAAAAACAGAGTGAGAAACAAAAAGTGTGTGTGCGTGTGAGAGAGAGAGAGAGAGAGAGAAAGAGGCACATCATTAATATTATTATTACCAGCTCGTTTCCAAGGTCAATAGCAGCATCCTTATAGCTGGTTTTGTTTCCAGGACTGCTACCACAGAAGACACAAATTCTCTTGAACCTGGATTGTTTCATTTCAGTTTCCTTCTCCATCTCTTTTTTCCCCTCAAACACGTATAGTTGATAACCTGATATAAATAACGGTATAATAGAGTGAGTCACAGGGGGGACTGGGAGGGTGCATTCTTATGTGGTGGAGGCATTATCACCTCATGAACGTTGATGATGATGAAGACTCCTCCAAAAATGTACCTAGGGGAAGGAAGGAAGACTTGTTGTGTTTGTGTTTGTGTGTGTGTTTGTTTCTACTTTACTTAGCATGGTCCCCTTGTACCCGAAAAGAAAAAATAAAGGAAAAAAAAGGTAATCCGTGGTCCTATGTCAAGATCATTATGCGTTTTGGTTTCACCAATTTGAGTATTCGAATAGGAAACATGGCTACAATTCTCTCTTCTGATCTTCTATAATACACTTTCAAAGGGTTTCTTTGTTGTTCAACTTTCTTAATAGAACTCGCATGGAGGAAAAGTAAATAAATGTAATATACAAAGATTATTGATAGTTGATCAATTTGAATTAAGCAAGAATACAATAGACTCCTATTTATACATATAAGTTCGTATTGAAATAACAACTAACAATAATAACCGACTCTAAACTAATTACTAACAAACTGTTAACACAATTATCTCTAATACAATGATCATGTTTGCGTTGTTACAATTTTTTTAAAATCTTATTATTACTCATATTTTGAGTAACATCTACTAAGAAAAAATTTATCTACTAAGTATAAAATAAACCTATTTTATTTTTTATATTCATCATCCTCTGGAAGTCAGAGCCAACACCAAAGTTAGTAGAGTTGGGATCTGCGTTCTTTTTGTAGCAATCCCTTATTTTAGGGTTAAGCCTTTTCTTTTCTTTTCTTTTATTACCATGTATGTGAACCAATTTGATGGGTACATATGTATATAGTTCATGCAATAATGTCTAGACATGTACTCTTGAAATAGTAGTGCAAGTTATGCAACTAGTAGAAAGTGTTTTTATTTTTTATTTTTTATTAAGGTGTTTAAAAACTTAGGTAAGAGCATTCTATATATTATTTTGTTTCCTTTTTAAGTTTTCAATCTTATTTCAATATAATCTTGTTACAGTCTATCACTTCCTCCTCCTCCCACTACAACAAAACTGGCAACCGACGACAATTATTCTGCAGCGGTTTATGTTGAACTGTTGCCGGTTAATCGTTGGTAGCGATTTACATGGCAGTGCATTTAATCTTTGCAAGCTGACCTCTTTTGATATAGTACCTTAATTTGACACACCTTTAGGTGCCTTCCTTTTGCTACATTATGCTTATCTTTTTAAAAAGTTGAAGTTTAAGTAGGTTTATTTTTTGTCATAATATATTGTTGACAAGTGACATGCTTTTGATTCAAAGAGAATTTTGATGAGTTTACTCTTGGACTAGTACTTCTTTCTCTGCATTGTCTTGAACATGCTGAGCAATGTGTTTCAAGCTTTTTATATTCCTTTAAAGACAAATTTTTACAATTATTGTTGTGTAATTTGAGGCTGCAAATTTGCATTCACGTCCACTGAAGCAAGACCCTCTTCATCAGCTAGTCATCAGCTAATTATTGTTTATTTATGTTTATAAATTAATTTAGGTGATGTTTCGGCCTTTTACAAAACTAGTTGTGATAGTTTAAATGTTGCAAATCACAAACCAAAACAAGCACGTTGATCATTGCAAAAAGTAAATAAGACCTCAAGGACCAGTTTTATCTTTAGGCAACTTAGTGGCGGTTATAAACCGCCGCGCAAACCCAAAACTGTCACTAACAAACAAGGACTACGTTGTCATTGCAGTGATTTAGAGGCGGTTGGAAACCGTCTCGGAAGCTGAACCGCTGCGAAATTATGAGAGGGTCCTTTATCTTCTTTTTCTCTTAGTTTCGTTATTTAAATTTTATATAAAGGCTTAACCTTGTCGTTGTTGTCAATAGAAAACTTTATCACCCTTTTTATCGAATTTTTGTCGAGCTCCAAATAAAAAAGTCTATTTGGCCATTATGTTGCTAACATGAATTTTTACTGTGAAGATGGGTGAAAACAACTTATATATAAACATATCATAAGTTAATTTTATAAGCTTTCACAGATTGTGTCACAAGTATTTATGCCGGTAAGTAAGTCTAAATAAGCCGATTTAAACATGCCTGATAATATATATTTGGAACTCTATTTAAAAATTACAATAGTATGTTTGTAAAAAAAATTACAATAGTATACGTGTTCCTCAATCTTAATGTTTTTGATTTTTTTCTTATTAAAAGAACTGAGGGAGCATATGTATGTATATCAAACATATCAAGTCTTCGTGCTTGACTTATTGAATAAAGTTCCTGTGCTGGTGTGTGTCTCTATATTACCACTAATCAATTATATGAATTACCAGTATTTTACTCGTGAATACGCATGCACGGGTGATACTGTATTGTATGCACGGGTGATACTATATTATCGGTGTATTGCCATGAAGTCATAATAGTAATTCGGAAGATAATCATAAGTTGTGAACAATGTCCAAAATGTATGATTTGAAATTCAAAGTGGAAAGAGATAGGTATTATGTCATATAACATACAAATGAAAATTATATTGAGTCCAAGAAATTAAAGGAGATTGACAATCAGAATTACATTGATCCATAATAATGTATTTGGACATTAGAGGTAAAATATGCATCTCCGTTGACCATCCTGTTTGTATCCGTGTTGGCACTCCCGTTGGCGCTCTCATTGCCACTCCCGTTGCCTCTCCCGTTGCAGCTCCCATAGCCAGTGAATATCAATGTTATGTTGAAGATAGAGAGATAGTTAAAGTGTTGAATATGTACCCCAGTTGACCCTCCCGTTTGCATCCCCGTTGGCCCTCCCATTGGCACTCTCGTTGGCACTCCCGTTGGCGCTCCCGTTGGCGCTTCTGTTGGCGCTCCCGTTGACAGTCTCGTTGCCTCCCTTGTTGCCTCCCTCGTTGCCACTCTCGTGCGGCTCGCGAAAAAAGAAAATGAGATTTAATTATCGATATTTTTAGGAAAAATAATTTTGAAAATTTTGCTAGTGGTATCGATTTTTTGACAAAGAGTAGTGGTTAAATTTACTAGTGTATTATGACTTATTTTTTTTCTATATAATTTAATCATATTAATTTAATTATAAAAAGTTATTTTGTAATTTTTGATAGGGGTTAAAGTTTTTTTTACAATTCTTAGTGGTTAAATTCAATGATTTTAATAGAGAGATTATAGTAAATCGTAAATTTTAGATTATTTAATTAATGATTATAATATTAATTTAATAATTTATTTTTTTTACAAAAAATTAATTTTTAAACTTTTTTTGACAATGGATAGTGGTTAAAATTATTAATTTTAGTAGTTTGAGTAGAATATAAAAATGGTGACTAATTGATTTATAGTATGATTTTTTTTAATAAAAATAGCACTACTAGAAAATGTCATTTTAGCGTCCATAATTTAGCGTCGGCCACGACACCCACGCTAATAGCGTCGGATTTGCGTCGGTCAAACCCACGCTAACCCACGAATTTTTTTTTCTAAAAACAAAAATTTAGCATCGGTTAGTTGCTGAGTAGTTTGAAGCTTCCAGATAATTTGTGTTTTATTGTTCCAAGCATATTTTTTTCGGGTTTTATTGTTCATTGGACTTGAAATCAGTAGATGTTAGGGTTTGATTTAGGTTTCATTAGTTGTTGTTGTGGAATCTGTGACAATACATCGAATTTAAGGGTTTTAATTTAGGTTTGATTTGGGGATTCTGGTGGGGGTATTAGTAGCTGCTGGATTTCTAATTTTGAGGGTTAATCTGTTTATTTGGTTTTCAGTAAATTGATTAAGGTGATTGATTATTTGATTTAGGTTTCATTAGTTGTTATTTGTTAATTTGTTTATTTGGTTTTCAGTAAATTGATTAAGGCATGCAGCCAAATTGACCAAAAAAGACTCAATGGGTATAATTAGAAATCTGAAAATTTGCGAGTTGCACGCGAAGCCTAAAATTAAAACTCGTGCTTTGCAATTTACAGGTTCCTAGTGTTTATGAGTATAAGTTGTACCTAATATAATTGATGTGATATTCATTGCAAATTTGCTCCTACTCACCAAATATTTTGTAGATTTTTGTTGCCTGTTTGGATGCGCTTCTAGATATTTGTGGATGGAAAACATTTCACTGCATCCAGTTCAAAATAATTGGATTGAAGTCATTCAGATTGAAATGTTTCTCGCATTCTTGTAACTTTTGGGAGGGAGTTGGCGTGGAAGTCCCCCCCTCCCCCAACACACACATTATGTTTCATGATTTTGAGATATAAGGACATAAGAAGTTGGGCCTATTTTCTTGGTTATCTTTAAGTTATACTATTTTTCATGTTGCTGATATGCATCTATTTTTGCCAGCATTCGAGCTGGTGGTGTTGGAGTGAATCTTCAAGCCGCGGACACGGTTATATTATTTGACACAGATTGGAATCCACAGGCAATGAAATTTCTTTTAAATGACTCTCTGAATTGTTTGCTTTATTGCCCATTATTTATGGTCTGTCTGTTTGTTGGTATATTTTCAGGTTGGCCTGCAAGCCCAGGCAACTGCTCATAGAATTGGTCAAAAGAGGGATGTACTTGTTCTCCATTTTGAAACAGTTAGTACTTTTTGCTCTAAGTTACAGTTTGTCGTTGTTGGGATCATTGTTGATATAATTGCATGTATGCTACATCATAGTCACGTGAATATTTTTTTCCCTGCATTTAGCCTGTCAGTTTTGATGAATAGTTATAGTAGTATTTTTAGGTGTTAGTTTGGTAGCATTCTGTATCAAGTTGATAGTTAAGTGGGCATATGTTAGGAAGAAGGTGGGGAACAACTTGCTGAATGTTTCTGAAAGAGTTAGTAGTTAGTTGGGATGTAACTATATGCGGTTTTGTTCCTTGCTTTATGTCCTTTCCTTGCTTTCCATGTTATCTTTTGATTGTTTCATTTATGAGTTGACAGGTGCAATTTTGTGCTTCGTATTCATTTGCTTGCATAGCTGCAGCTGGTAGAAACAATCTTCTGCAGTCACGATTTTTGCTTCATCTCAACAAAGGTAACACAACTTTTCACTTTCCTTTGCAATATATATGCTGAATCTGCATCTCTCCCTGTTTGCAAAATTTTGTTTCCCTATTTCTGTCCCTGTTAAATTAGTCACGAGCTATAATGTTAAGTGAATTTCTTACAAGTAAGTGGTTTGATGCTTATTATCAGTGAATATAATTTCTTTAGCATGAAAAAAACACAAACAAACTAAGAATTTTTCAAGGTATCAAAATCAATGATCTAAGAATTTTTCAAGGTATCAAAATCAATGATCTGGTACTTTAACTTGCTAATATTAAATTTGTATCATTTTATCTCATATGTGCCTTTGTGTTTGGTTTGATGTTCATTCTAATTTTCTTTACATTCCATCTTTTTAGTACTCAAACTAAAAAGTCTTAGGTGATAAACCAGCAGCCTTTATGAACATCACTTAATCAAACTCACGATGATAAACCAGTAGCTTCATATTCAGACCTGCAAGTCTTCTGAAAATGCTAATGCTTAACCTTTTATTTGCTTATCCTTCTGCTCATGCTCCAAACTTGAATGTCTGCATTTGGTTGAGATTTTTATTTGATTAACCTTCTGCAAAGCTTCAGATTTGAATTGACAGGGATTTGAAACTGATTAACCTTCTTGAGCTTCAGATTTTTGTTTGGTGTTTCTTACTTTCAATTTTGTTGGTGATGTTGTTGTTGGTGATGTTTTCTTTGTTGCCAAAATCGTGCTGCAAAATGCTCAGATTTTTGTTTGGTGTTTTCTTAGTTTTAATTCCTTTATGGCATTTATATCTGCATGAATGCTCAGATGTTTCCATTATTACACTTACTTGAAAAATGAATGTGTTAGACTATTCATAAATATCAGTTCTTTTTCGTTGCTTGATTTGCTTCGGCATTTAATCGAGTCTGATTATACGCTTCTTGTAGATTTTGATGCTTGGTTATTGTGCTTTCCAAAGCATTGATTTTTGCTGTGATGGGGAAAGGAAAAGGTCCTGGGAAATGAAGAGTCTCATGAACCAACTATTACTACTTATGTTGCTACTTATAAGGATATTCTTCCTTAGAAAGTGGGACCTCCTTTGTTTCATAAGTATGCCTTTCTCATCTTAATTTTATTCCGACTCTGCAATATCATAATAACTGCCCTACAATATCATAATAACTGAGTATACAGATGCCATATAGCGCGTTAAGCCCGTGCGGATGCACGGGTCATCTACTAGTTACCAATATGGTGCATGCTAAGTTTTTTCTCCTGCTTACAATATAACAAGGTACAAACTGTTGAAGAACAAGTCAGAGCTTCAGCTGAGCACAAACTTGGTGTTGCTAATCAGAGCATTACTGTTGGATTTTTTGACAACAATACAAGGTAGGCACTTCCTTGATGTAATTCACCTTTTAGTTTTTACAAAAGCCTTTGAGTTCGGTCTGAATTTTCTCTGTCTATGTTTATTGCAGTGCCGAAGATCGAAGAGAATACTTGGAATCCCTTCTGCGTGAGTGTAAGAAAGAAGAGGCTGCTCCTGTTTTGGATGATGATGCAATGAATGATGTCTGATGTTGTTCCTCCCCTTCCTTCTCGTCTTGTCACTGATGAAGACCTGAAAAAGTTCTCTGAAGCAATGAATATATCTGATGTGCCTAAAGGCGGGGTAGAGTCTAATGGATTAAAACGAAAGGGCAGAGATCTTGGGGGCCTTGATACTAAACACTATGGCAAGGGAAAGCGTGCAAGGAGGTTTGTCTATGTATTTTATTCATTTGGATTGTTCTGACATTTAAATTTCCATGTTTGCTATTTTCTCTTTCTATATGTGTGCTCTGCATCATCATATATACATATTAAATGGGATTCCCTAGGGGGTAGTAGTCTTGTATAATGATGACCGCAAAAGAAAAGGAAATGTGATTGAAAATGTACACATGTAGTACCTTATGTGTTAGGTATACTTTCTAATTTCTTATATCACAATGTACAGGTACGTTCCTATGAAGAGCAATGGACAAGGGAGGAGTTTGAGAAGCTGTGTCAGGTTAAAAAAACAAATTGATTAATACCATATTGGTATTACATTATTTGTAGTGTTTGATCTGTTAGTTCTATTACTTTCACATTTTGTACTTTCAAGATCATGTTATATTTTGTAATTTCAAGACTATCTTATATTTTGTAGTTTCAAGATTGTTTGGTTTTATGGTATTTGGTATTTTGGGATTAAGCATTTTATGGTATTTTGTAGTTTCTGTTGCATTAGGAGAAGTGGTAGAAGAATAAGTAGGATAATTAGTTCTAAGATTGGTCTTGTGTCGAATGACAAGAAACGCTCAATTATTTTTTTTTTAAAAAATACATTAGCGTGGGCCTAGCCGACGCTACGCATTAAGTTGACTATTCTGTTGTTGACTTTAGCGGCCGCCCTTTAAGTTGACTATTCGGTTGTTGACTTTAGCGTCAGCCTTGCCGACGCTACCTGAATTCGTTGACTTTTTTTAAATAACTAAGTAGCGTCGGCCATGCAAGTAGCGTCGGTTTTAGCGTCGGCCAAGCCCACGCTACAGTTAGCGTCGGCTAAATTTACAGGACGCTACATTTACTTTCGAACATTTTAGCCTCGACACGTGGCCGACGCTAATTCACCGTTAGCGTCTGCTTTTGGCCTGTTAGCGTGGGCTTTTGGCCGACGCTAAAAGCTGTTTTTCTAGTAGTGTAGTAGCAAACGGGAAAAAAATTTAAATGTTTTTCACCAAAAAAAGTAAAAAAAATGATGAAAAATGAAATTTTCTAAAAAAACAGATATTTAAAAGTTTTTTTAAAAAAAAAATTAAAAAAGCGAGATCACTGTTCACGCGTCAGTTTTTTATATATTTTTTAAAGAAAGTTGCGAAAAGACTGTTCAAGCGTCAATTTTTTATATTTTTTAAAAAAGCTGCGGAAAACACTGTTCACATTAGGGATGTCAAAACGGGCTTGGCCCGCCGGGCCGGCCCGTTGGCCCACCAAAATAAGGCGGGCAGGGCTAAGGAATTGATGCCCGCCGGCCCGCGTTGCCCGGCCCGCTTCGCCCGCTAGTCCGCGGGCTAAATACTGTGGCGGGCCAAACCGCCCGTTTAGCTTTTTTTTTTTTTTAAAATTCAGTGTAAATTGACGGGCCAGCCCGCCAGCCCGCCACTTCGCGGGCAGGGCATGAATTTTCGGCCCGCGTTCGGTTAACGGGCCGGGCCGGGCCGCCCGTTTTTTCGCAGGCATGTCGCTTAACGGGCCGGGCCGAGCCGCCCGTTTTGACACCCCTAGTTCACATACTGTTCATTTTTGTCTTTATGCGATGAAATGACTATTTTGTCCCTATTTTGTGACAAATGTCAAAATTGTAAGATGTCTAAAAATGTAAATGTGCTGGCATATATGTTTTGATTATAGTAGAGTAGATTTCTATAGAATTTTCAAAAGAGTTTCACAACCTAATAAGAGAGGTTGAAATTCGATTCAAATAATCATTCCTTAAAACTAGCGCCGTGACCCGTGCGTTGCACGGGACCAAAGCTTTAGGGTCTACTGAAGTATTATAATATCAAAATTAGATTAATAGTAATTAAGTCAAATTTTAACAAGTAAGTTATGTTTAGCCAATAAGAGAAAACTATAAGGTAGAACATATTTGTTGTGAAATTAATTTTCATTTTCACTAATCTGATTACGGACGAATCAATTTCCTCTATTTGAACAGTTAAAATTTCTACTGAACCATAAAGTACACTTAAAATATAAAATTGCGAATGTTGTATAGAATGAAAAGAAAGTAGTTAGTGACAAAAATGAAATTGATCCATTAAAATATAGACAACAAATGATAATCAAGTAAGTCATTATCACATTACATAAAAGTTCTTTTTTTCAACAAACAGGTTACTAAGGAACAAACTCTGCATATTTGAACAGTTAATTTTTTTCCGATCGCTTAAGAACCCCAAAACACACTGTTTTGTATTACTATTTCCTTTGAACAACTAATTTTTTTTAGACTCTAAATTACCTTAAAACAGAGTGGCTAGCATCACACTTTACATAATTTATCAGGAAATTAATTTTCATTTTTCACCAATCTGATTATTGAGGAACAAACTTCATCTATTTATAGATTTAATTTTTTTTCTTAAATTTAAATGTATTCTTAAAAAATGAAAATATAAAAAATAAGAAGAAAAAAAAGGGGGCAGGGGGTGGGGGAGTTTGGCGCCAAGGGAGAGGAAAAGTGAAAAGTTTGGAGCCAAAATTACGTGTAGAACCGACTCGGAGAGTTCCCCGAATTTATATTCTTAGATGCTTTGGATGGTTAAAGTATGGGTCAATTCATGCATCCGTGCAATAATTAAGTGTGGGTGAATTAGGAGCTTGAATACAACAACAAATAGTGGTAAGTAGGTACTTCACTGACACCGATGTTGCTTTGCTTTATTATGGGCTCTGTGGTCACGTAGTCCTATTCAACAGGACCATCTATTTATCTCCATTTTCCAGATCCAATAGCAACCCGACGCTTATGTATATGACACAAAAAAGAAAATAGAAATATTTGAACTGTCACGAGTTTGACTATGAATATTGTTTAGCAATTAACATCGAGTTACGATGATTGCGCGTACGCCCATCACTCATCATATGAGATGTTTGGCAGTTTATAATATTGGGAAAAACAATTGCTATCAATCAATAAATAAATTTGAAACCAATTTGGCTTAGTGGCTTAATCTACCCTAAGACATGGGGTCGATTCGGTGCTTTTGGGTTCGATTCTCTCAGTAAGTGTTGGTCAGTGCGAAATTTGATCCTAAGCACGAGCGGAGATTAGTCTTTTATTGAAAGCGTTGGAACACTACGTAAGTAGCCAACGATGGTCCAAACCCAAAAAAAATCCATAACTTTGGGTGAAAAACAGTCAATCCATACCTTTGGGCGAAAAACACTCATCAGATAAGGGGTTGTTCTTTTTATTTTTTAGAGGTGAAATTTCATTAATATATGTCGATCGAGACGACTTGCAGCATTAAAGTGAGCAAACCCTATTTATCTTTTTTGAAGACTTGCAATTATGTTGCTAATAGCTAAGCCAAAAATCATAGTAGTACATACTCCTTAGTAAGTTCAAGTGTACGTTTCATATAGCAAGGTAGCGCACCAAAACCTACCCGTCTAATTACATTACATGCAACCATAGAGTCATAAACTAGTGGCCTTACACGGGATTTTTGTAATTAGACTGAGGTTAAATCTCTAGTGTGTCATGCAATTAGAAACTTTTGAGTTGTTTTTAGTTGTGGTTATTTGGTTTGAAGTGATAAACACTACTAGAAAAACAGAAATTAGAGAGACGGCTCAAATCCGTCATTAAACAACTAAAATCCATCACAAACAGTTTCAGCAATGGAATTTGTGACAGACCAAAATTGGTAACCAAATTTGGCGTCACAAGAATATTAGTGAGGGATACCAAAATCCGTCGCTATTTGTGAGGGATAATTTCCATCACAAAAGCTAAATAACGCTGCAAAAAAGAGACATAACTCAGACTTGAAAAATGAATTTCCGTTGCTATTTGTGAGTAAAATATCTGTCGCTGATAGTGAGGGATAAATTTCGTCGCTAATAGCGAGGGATAAATTCGGTCGCTAACAGTGAGGAATATGATTTGTCGCTAATAGTGAGGGACAAAATTCCTCCTTAATAGCGAGGGACACTATTCCTCTCTATTAGTGAGGGATTTTTAGTGACTGTTTTTTGAATTAGTACATCTCCACTTCTAATTTCAAGATACTTTTAATCTCAAACTAGTGATTCTTTCGGTTTAATATGAAGGTACAATAATTAAAGATTTGACATCTTCATTAATTTAAAAGATATTCTACAAATTTTTTAAAAAACACACAAACCACTACAAAAAAATGCAGGATAAGTGACGGATTTTAGCGACGGAAACCAAATCCGTCGTAAAATTTAACTTAGCGAGGGATTTAGCGACACATAATTCCGTAACTAAAATGGCGCGCTTTGTTTTAAAAAAATAAATCAAATCTGTCGCTAATTAAAAAATCTGTCACTAAAAATCCGTCGCAAAAATGACGTGACCGTTGCCTGTTCTTGAAATGTGTGAAAGAATCAAATCCGTCGCTAAATTTGAATTCCGTCGCTAAAAAATGACGTGGCCGTTGGCAGTTCTTGGAATGCGTGAAAGAATCAAATTTGTTGCTAAATTTGAATTCCGTTGCTAAAAATCCGTCGCTACCCTTATTTTTTTCATTACCACCGTAAACCCTCCTCACTTCTCTCTTCACTCCTCTTTTCTCTTCTCTCACTCATTTTTCTCTCTTCTCTCCTTCAACCTCCAACAACCTCCTTCACCACCATCTCTCCGCCACCATTGCGCCACGCCACCACCATAATCTTCTCCATTTTCTCTCACTCACCAACGAAACCGTCTCATTTTCGCTCACTAACGAACCGGTGTCCCTCTCTCTCCTCATTGGTTAATCTTAAAAAATAGTCTTATAAGCTACAAAATAGTGTTTCAAAAGTTTATTCTTTTTCTCATGGTGCTCAATTTTTTCGATTGCAGGTATAGAGACTGGTGGAAATGGGTTGCAGTTACTGATAGAGGAATTCTTTTGGTTTTGGATTGGAAGGGCGAGTTTCTGTGAACCCTAAATCTATTTATCTATTTATTTTCTTTCCATGTATGATTTAGGGGCTGATTCATTTTAGTTGTTATTAAACAGAAAAAATCTGCTGTCTGCTGCTAAGTGGTTAACAACACATTGAATTTTCCAAGATTTTACTTCATGTTGCTGTTGCTTCACTGAATCTGCAATTTTCCCTTCTTTTTCCTTTCTTTTTGCTTCGTGAGGTAACTGTTGTGGCATAAAAAAACAGGTTTTTTTAAAAAAAAATTAAATTAAATCCGTCGCTAACTTTTGAAAAATCCGTCGCTAATTTTTTTTAAACAATCCGTCGCTAACTTTTGACATATCCGTCGCTAATATTTTTTTAAAAAAAAATAAATCCGTCGCTAAATATTAGCGAGGCTCTTTTTAGCGACGGATTTTGTCCGTCGCTAAGTCACATTAGCGACGGATTTTGGACCATTAGCGACGGATTTTGTAGTGAACATATTTCATATTACCAACAAAGCTTATAAACAAAATCCATACAAACCATGAGTAATGTTAATTTAACAAAAAATACATATTCACATTAAATATTTGCATTTAGTTCATCATAATACTCATTATCTTCTTGTTGATCATCCCTCTTTGTAGGTGGAGGTGGAGGCAAATGACTCAGAAAAAGTCTCCATAAATTGACGCGTCTTCTCCTGTGTCGCTAGAATCTCACCCATTTACTCCACGAGGCTCTAGTTTTCAGCAATCAAGTTAGAGAAGTCAGACCTCATTTGCTCATATTCAGAAGTTGAGAGGCCAATAGAGGGGTTGGAAGAAGGGTTATAATTTCTGCCTTCAGGACCTAAACCATATATTCTTCTCTTCTTGTCTACACCTCGAACAACCTCTAAGAAGACAGTGTTGTCATATTGCTCGCTAGACACACCATCTTCTAGTGTCTATTGTGAGTCCCTTTCAAAAATACGACTTTTGTACTCATGCTGAAAAAATCAAATAGCACTTTAAAAGCAACAGTGGTATTAGAGCTGATGGTCACCTAACGATGTGGAGACTAGGTCGTGTGTTCCGTTGATGAAAAATGAGCCAACGGTGGTGTAAGTGTATGTGGATGACAAAGTTTCTGCTTGAAGGCGAGCAACAAATGGACTCACAGTTGAGAGGGAGATTGTTGGAGTATCAAGTGTCCTATACACATAATGCCTTAAGATTTTAGGTTTATGGGTATGTTCCCTTATATATTGTTCAACATCTCTATATCCAATGTGGGACTTCTTACTCACACTAGATATACCAACATAACAATATAAATTTTTTTATGGAGGAATAGATGGTTAAGGTCGACATGAAGAATACCTATCTGTCCAGGGGAAAGGGGCCCTGAATCCGGAGTTCGGTCGGGAGGTAAGTAAAGTCTGGCTCCAATTTGTTCCTTAGCCAGGGATCAAACTCGGGTACTAGCCGAGTCCGCCCCTTTAGATGGAGTGCATTAAACACTTGCACCCAAGCTTGGAGTTGTGACCTCCCTCTTAAATAAGTGAATCCTCTAGTTGGAATAACTGGTTTTCGGTGGTGAATCATCTACTGAGTTAGCATAACTGATTTTCATATTGCAAACTTTCCAAAACATACATAAAACATGATGATTCTTACGATCTTGATAGTGGAATTATGTTTGAAGAATTGAAAGTTATTAGAGAAAGGTTTTAACCGCCAAATCAAAAATAAATTATATAATTAATATTGAATTCTTTGAAGACAATTAATTGTTTTTCTATTGCATGGAAGAACATGTACTATTAACTATTCTTGTTATTGAAAAGAACATTTTCTGAGTTGAAATTGTTAAAATCTTATTTTCAATTTACTATCGTACTATGTGGCAAAATAAGTCTCACTTTGATGTCTATTGAAAATTATTCTTGACCTTAATTAAGAATGAATCATTAATAATTTTCAACAAAAATGTAAGGAGAATGATGTTCAAAATATAGTTACAAGATTATCATTTTATTAATTTGACCGAGACACCTAAAATCTTAGAACCAACCTTGGTTTTGTTATGCTTCAATCGAACAGAAGCTCTCAGCTCCAAACGCATAGGGGTATTAATTGGGCCTGTGTGGCCAGTCGAGAAGAAGGTTAAAATTAAAATTAGTCTCTTTAAAAAAGTAAATATCCACCATATTAAAAAAAATGTTCCGCTAGGGTTTCAAAACCCTTCCCTCTTCTTGTTCCCTAGCCGTGGCGGCGGCTAGGGTTGAGTTGGTGCATCCCGCACCTTTGTCCCTAGAAGAGTTAGGTGTAACAGCCCAATTAATTGAGTTAATTATTTTGTTAAGTGATTTAATTATTTAATTGATTTAACTGTGTCAGTAATTAATTTATGTAGTTAAATATCTAGGATTTGTGTTTTGAGAAAAAATAAGTGAAATAATAAAATATATGTATGCTTGTGTATGTGAGCTTTATTAGGAATTGGAACGAATACAAATAAGAGGATTAGAGGAGAGGGCCTTGTGTGGGTTAAAAATAATAAAATTAGAGGTGTTAGTGTTAAGCCCTTGATTAATTCGAATTAGCCCAAGAAGAAGCCCAAGCCCGTTAGCTGAGACATTAGGTGCTGGGGTTAGGGGTTTTGCGCCTCCAGCTTGTGAGAAAGAAAGAAAAACGTAAAAGAAAGAAAAGAAAGAAGAAGAGAATCGCAAAAGTGAGAAGAGAGAAAGAGAAACTTGCGCACAATGGAGAGGAGAAGGAGAAGGGGTTTTAGGGGTCGTTTATGTTTTATTATGTTGTTTACTGCTGGAGACTGATGTCTTAATTATTCATGGTGATGTTTGCACGAGTTTGAGATTCCGCTGTTTAATGTTATTCTAAGATTACGTGTTTTTGAGGATTTTAAATCATTTGTTATTTGTTTTTGGTGAGAAAAATGTAGCGCCCTTCTGAGGTGACTCTGATATTTGTTCATTTAATTATAAATTAGAAAGGGGGTGTTACATTAGTGGTATCAGAGCAATGGTTGGTCCGTCCGGCCAAGTCGTAGAGTCGTTGTGTCGGTTAACGACCAACTGTTGTCTTTTAGTCTTGACCATTGGTTTGTGTTGTAGTGATGTTCCTGCAGGTACAGGTAAACGGAAGCTGCTAATGGTAAGTGAACTAGTGGGGGACACTACAAGAAAAACCTGTTTTAGCTACCAATATTTGCGACGGAGCTTAATCCGTCAGTAATTTGCCACGGATTTGCGACGGCGAGTATAAAAAGTAAGAAGCGGGAAATTTCCCGCTGGCGTTTGCGACGGAGATCCCGTCAGAAGCCCGTCGCAAATGATATTCACTTAAACTCTCTCACGCGTTCATATCATCAGTTCATAAATCACTTCGTTCTCCTCCCTCACGCGTTCTCCTCCCTCTCCCTCTATGATTCCCTCACGCCGTCCCCCTCCCTCACGCCGGCTCCACCGTTCGTTCTCCTCCCTCACGCCGGCCTCTCCTCTCAGTCGCCTCTCCTCTCTCTTCTCCTCCCTCACGCCGGCCTCTCCTCTCAGTCGCCTCTCCTCTCCTCACAGAAACTTCACAACGATGGAAACAAATGACTGTCGTTCTCCTCTCAGTCGCCTCTCCCCTCTCTTCTTCTTAAAGGGTAAGTGGTTTTCTTCTAATCTACTTCTCTTTGACTGAAATCCCCAAATATTTCGTTGATTCAAAACCCTAACCCCTCTTCCATAATTTTTCATTGTTGTAGACTGGTACCGCGAAGTAAACATGTCAAAATCTGAATTCAAACGCTATTGCTGCTACCCCTGATTCTGATTTTGGTACAACCCTTAATCCCTAATTCTGATTTTGATTTCTGTTGATTATTGTTGATTTGTTGAATATTTGTTGAATATTATGTTTAGCCTATGTTACATCTGCGAAAAGTTTGTTTATATTATATAGCATATATGCTTAGTAATGATGTTTTCAAACTTGGTCCTCTGTGGGAGGTTTCTTTGTTATTCTGCTTCCCTTTCTGTCCTAATTTTTTGCATTGTGATTGGCATAATGAAATGAGCTTTGCATTACAGAAACAAAATTAGATGCTTTAAACAGGAGGGTGAAAAAAATTACGAGGCTTTAAAATCTAAGGATATACAAAATACACAAGAAGATAGATTCAGTAATGAGGTGCAAATAAATGATAAAGAGGAGCATAACAAGACGGAGATTCCATTTCTGGCTCTGATAGCAATTGCTTTGGGAATAGCTGTAATAGCTACATTAGCATCCATTAGCCAACAGCCTATTCTTGGATCACAGTTTGGTCTGTGGATTCTATGGGATGGTTCTTCCTCTTCAGGAGTTATCCCAGCTGCTGCAGGTTTCAGTTTCAAAGTTTTCGGGTTCAGAGTTATAATTCCTGAATATGCACCAGGGTAACCCCTGCTTCCCTTACTCTAGATTTACATTCGGGAAGATGAGAGTGTTCTCTAGCTTTCTTTGTCATTTGTTCCAACATTTTTATTTGGGGATGAGAGTGTTACTAAAGATTTCAACTTGAATGAGATTAAAATTAGGTTTCATTGATAGATTTCATGAGCTATTAGATGAGTGTCTTAAAATGAAAATGCTGGTTTAGAAGTATATGCTGCTGCAGTTTCTAACGGATGCAAATTTAGATGATCAGAATGGAAACTGTAATGATTTTAGTGCCAAAGTTTGTGAAGAATTAGTTTTTGACATGAGTAGGAAGAGTTTTCTTTTTCTTTTGCCTCAGATAATTTGTTTGGAATACTAGGACAAGGAAACAATTTAGATGCATGATATGGTACAGTTAACTACATTCAAGAGTGGCTTGCTGAACTAATCTACTAGATAAATTGAGCATGTAAGGACTTGGTTGTGTTTTCCTCTAAGTTTTTATGTTAAGGTGATAACATAATTTCTCATATTACAATAATGAGTATTGGTTTTGATCTTGTATCTGAATTCCTTGCAGATGGATCTACTTCTGGTTGCTTATGGCTGCAGGCTGTGGAATTTTCATTAGTGAAGAGGCTTTAAATATTTGGGTCTGTGCTTTTCACTGGTACTTCTGTTTTACATCCTCATGTGTTTGCTTATTGGTTTTCCCATTTTAATCTTTCTGTAATGAAAGTACTCTCTAGTGGTTTCACTATTATTATAAAAATGTTTAATTACCTTTAAGAAATATATTAGGTTGGTATATCAATAGCAAGGCTGCTGTCTCTGGACGGAACATGGCAGTCGTTTGCAGAATCTTTCTCGAGAAATGCTTCATACATCATTTCCACGGTTCTATGGGTTTATTGGTAATTAGCAACCCCATCTAAACAATTACTTATTTCACTTATACTCATTTTTTTACATTCATTAAAAAATAGAAAACTGCTGGTGATTCCAGTTAACTTACATTGAGTAGCAATTTACCTTTTATTAGAACTTGTTGGTCATGGAAAAAAACTGTATTTCAGGGGCGTGTGCATTAGTGACTTGATACCCTTTTACTTAGGGAAGCTTTTCAGAAAATCTGGTGCATCTGCTGATGTTACTTCAAGGGTAAGCCATTTGAATACCATAGTATAGATATTTATATGTGATGCGAAAGTAATAATTTATATACAAATTAGTGCTAGTTTTTTATATACAAATCCTCTGAGGTATCTCAAATTTCTCGCTCATCCAATTCCTCGCTGAAACAGCTTCTGCAGTGCTACTTCTCATCATTCTTTGTCAAATTTGCAGGTGAATCAGCCTCCTACTGATTCTGTATCCAGTCTTAGTTTCAGTCCCAAAGCGAACTTCCTCGTTGCAACTTCATGGGATAACCAGGTCTTTCTCTCTTCTTTTCTTCTCTTACTTTGCTTTTTTACTTCTTCTGCGATGCCAATTTCCATTAACTTGTTTTGCAGGTTCGATGCTGGGAGGTAGCACAGAATGGGGTAAATATTGGCACTGTGCCAAAAGCTTCTATTGGCAAGAAAATCCAATATGATTGTCCTGGGTTCCTACCTAATAGGCGTCAGGTAAAGTTAGTCCTGGTTCCTGTTTTTTCTATATCTTGTGCCTTATAATCGAAATGACTTTCCTTCCGTTTTTTCAACAATAAGGACCACTTTCATTCCTTGAATGTCCATTGTGTTTTAAAAGACTTAGAATTTTTTTTATTGCATATGAAAAATATGATGATTCTTGTTTATATCATGTTATGTAAAAGCAAACTGCAAAAGAAGGAAACATGTTATATTTTTTCCACTTACTTCTACGTAGCTTATACAAGGCATGCTTGGATTTAATTTTGTGACAAAGAAATAACTACATAAAATGGTTGAGAGGTTATTTTCTGGATACTATATTGTGATTATATTCAAGTTTTGATGTATTCTTTTCGTTTTTTTCTGGATACTATATCTAAATGTTAACATTCCCTTGTTTATCAGCATCGTATGGCTGGACTTGCTGCTATTGAAATTGCACAGAAGGTCTCAAAGGCTTGGCGTTCCTTCCATGCCGAATGCAAATTTTCTTCACTCTCAGGTGCTTTTAGTGCTTTAGTTTTTGCTGAAGTCTTAGATCTGATTGATAGAAAGATGGTGTTAGAATGGGCAGTTATTTATGTGATTATTATTATTATTATTATTATTATTATTATTATTATTATTATTATTATTATTATTATTATTATTATTATTATTATTATTATTATTATTCTGTTATTATATATGATTATTGTGTATTATTATTGGCCAGAAATTGTGTATTATATTAGTGACAGTTTAATTAATTATGATTAGTGCTGTAACTGCTATAGGGCGTATTGTGTCTGCAGTAACTGTCCTAATAACTGCTGTATGGCAGTTTGTATAAAGGTAAAGAGCTTGTTTTTATTGATTTGTTCTGTATCAGCAAGCTTGCTTAGAAATTGCTTATCAATTCGAAATGCCACAGGACATTGGATATTGCAAAGACTGTCATGAAAGAGAGATCGTTCGTTCGCACCAAAACAGATAAGATCATCAGTCTTTCCAAAGATGGGAAATTAGAAGAGGTGAGTTATTAACTGTTGGTATAGATCTATTGTTCCTTTTCCCACAACATTGCTTGATTTACCATGCAAAAGGCCCCCACCATAATTGTCACCCAATGGGATAGCTTTTGCTTTTTTGTCTAATATTATCTAAGAAGCCTTGATACTTAGTACGGTATAGACATGATAGGGCACGGATATGGGGGTAAAATGGTATGCTATTATAAATGGTTTGCACATTTTGGTTTGCAACTGGTGAGTAAAATGGTAACCAATCAACTTGTCTAGTATGCTATTATAAATGGTTTGCACATTTTGTTGGTACAGCTGGGCTTGGCAAGGCAGTAGATGTTTTGGACACACTAGTTAGTAGTATATATGACAGATTTTAATCTCAGTAGTGGTTTTACATCAGGCGTTACAACAATTATTATATTATATGGTTTTATATTTGTAGTTGTTACAATGAAAGTTACTACTTTGCCATTTTGTTGTTACAATGCAGTTGATTTATGCAGTGACGTAGTATTGTTATACTTAGTTTCTATATGTAATAATATCCGATTTTGAAAGATTTGTGAGCTATGTATCCAAATATTTTTGTAGATGTTATTGCTTTGTATCTATGTTACTTTGATGTTATTTTGATGTTTGTACGAATGTGAATGAGGGTACTAACTCTATGTTTCACTTTTATACATACAGGTGCATATACAGATTGCTTACAAAAGGGGAGGATGGGACAATCTTTTGAACATTGATTTAGAATTAGTTTTTAGAATTAGTTTTCTGCTTTTCTTTGGTTACTTTTATACTTTATCAGACTAGTTTCTTCTTTTCTGCATCTAATATACAATTAGAGGAAATGGAGACAGTAGAATCAACTTTGTAAGGATTTAATTTTTTGAGCTTGTACTCTCTTTATTTGTTATTTTGCAGTTCTGGTTTATCTGTATCAGCTTCAACTTAGGTTACCAACTTATAACTCTGGTTAATTTCTTTGGAGTTTAGGAGTACTAATACTTGATTTTATTTTGGTTAACTACTAATACTTGATTTTATGCAAGTCTTTTTGAATATATTAAATAGTATTTTGGAGGTAAAATTTAATTTTTTTTTAATTTTTTTTTTAAAAATTTCGACGGATTTGCGTCGGATTTGCGACGAAAATTTGTTAGAGTTTGCGACGAGTTTGCCACGGCAATTTGAGACGGATTTGCGACGGGTTTGCGATGGACGATTTGCGACGGGGAGTTCCGTCGCAAAGCATTTGCGACGAGCTGTTTTGCGATGACTTTTTGTCCGTCGCAAATGCCGTCGCAAAAGCGAATTTGCCACGGAAAAAGGCCCATTTGCGACGGAAATTGCCGTCGCAAATGAGCGATTTTCTTGTAGTGGGAGATGCCCCTACTGGTATTGTGTACTGTTGTTATTGAAACTACTATTGATGTTGCCATTTGTTTATTGTTGCTTGCTGTGTCGCTGAAAATTGATTACTGTGCTATGTTATCATGCTAATTAGGTGCCGTTGTTGTTTTAATTTAAACCAAGTTGCTGCTACTATTTAATCATTGTTGCTGAAATTACTGTGTTGTTGCGGTTTGATTGCTGTGGGTTGCAAAAAGCTATTTTCGAGAATTGTTGCTGTTTCTGAAAACCGTTTCATTTGAGTAATACTAATACCGATGCTACTTATTGTTTTGTCATTGTTGCATGCTGCGAAACGTTTAAGTACTGTATTATCTGTATGACTGTAATGTGTTGCCTGGTGTGTTTTCTGTGTCTCTTGTCGATCTTCGACAGAGGCTTTGTTGTGAATTCTTGTTTGTTGCCGTTAAGCGGGTTAGGTGCACTTGGGTATGAACTGGTTAGAACATAACCATGTTCCTATTAGTTAAATTTTCGAGGACGAAAATATACTAAGTGGGGGAGAGTTGTAACAGCCCAATTAATTGAGTTAATTATTTTGTTAAGTGATTTAATTATTTAATTGATTTAACTGTGTCAGTAATTAATTTATGTAGTTAAATATCTAGGATTTGTGTTTTGAGAAAAAATAAGTGAAATAATAAAATATATGTATGCTTGTGTATGTGAGCTTTATTAGGAATTGGAACGAATACAAATAAGAGGATTAGAGGAGAGGGCCTTGTGTGGGTTAAAAATAATAAAATTAGAGGTGTTAGTGTTAAGCCCTTGATTAATTCGAATTAGCCCAAGAAGAAGCCCAAGCCCGTTAGCTGAGACATTAGGTGCTGGGGTTAGGGGTTTTGCGCCTCCAGCTTGTGAGAAAGAAAGAAAAACGTAAAAGAAAGAAAAGAAAGAAGAAGAGAATCGCAAAAGTGAGAAGAGAGAAAGAGAAACTTGCGCACAAGGGAGAGGAGAAGGAGAAGGGGTTTTAGGGGTCGTTTATGTTTTATTATGTTGTTTACTGCTGGAGACTGATGTCTTAATTATTCATGGTGATGTTTGCACGAGTTTGAGATTCCGCTGTTTAATGTTATTCTAATATTACGTGTTTTTGAGGATTTTAAATCATTTGTTATTTGTTTTTTGTGAGAAAAATGTAGCGCCCTTCTGAGGTGACTCTGATATTTGTTCATTTAATTATAAATTAGAAAGGGGGTGTTACATTAGGTCCTGTTGCTGCTGTGGATAGCCATTTTCTCCATTGCGAGCTCTCTCATCAGGATGCCTCTCCTCTGTACGTTCACGTCCTCCACCATCACTTATGTGAAACACGCTGCCTGGGCTCTGAGTTTCAACCGGCCACTATCCAATCGCCCTCCTCCTCATCGAACAAACCATTCTTCCTCTCCCACCTCTGACCTAGCTACGAACCGCCCTCCGGTCGAGCCTCCGGATCCTCCATATCCGCCGGATCTAACAAATCTAATTGCAATACCGGTGCCTCACCTCCTCTCTCTTTCTCCTACTGTGCAACCACGCCTCTTAGCCTCTCCTCTCTAATGCTTGCTTTCCTCTCTGGTTGCTGTGATCTATTGCTATTTGGAGCTCAGTGTGCCCTCTACTAGTTTCTACCCTATTCTTCTTGGTTTCTCAGATTCAGACTGAGAACCCCCCCGAGGCCAATTGGCCTTCAAATAGGGGAAGATCTGGACTTTCCGCTTGTCCTCCTACTCCAAATTTGTGGGGTCTTGTTGTCTAATCTGTGATGCCTCTCACTTTCCTCTGTGGTGATGCTCGTTCTACAGTGGTGGTTGGGTATCGATGGCTGAGGATAGCAGTTTGGGTTCGGAAGAGACCTTCGTGGATGCAGCAGTTTCTGGAGGGGTAGTTTCGTCTTTTCCAATTCAGTTTGGCAACCCTAATGGGCTAGTCTGTGATGATGTGCTTCTGTAATGGCCCATTGGGTCTTTTTAGTTTTAATTTTTCAATTCTTAGATAGTATTGGGCTTTAGCTAAGGGCATATTGATTTGTAAGTCCCTTGATGTGCTAAGCCTTTGGGCTTAAATGTTTGTATCTTGTTGGGCTGCTGTGTCGTAAGTCCCTTGGATCGATCAGGTTACTGTTCTGGGCTTATGCTGACAATGTATGATTGTACTGGTTTGGGCATTGCCCGGTTTAAAGAAAATCAGGCAGTTTCGACAAAAAAACGTAAATATCCACATCCACCCATATTCTGCATGTGTTCATCATTATTATTAGGCTTAAATATATGTTACTCGCTGAAAATATCCTCATTTTCTATTTACCCCCCTGCAAAAAAAAAAATTCCCAAAAAACACATTGCAAATGTTAAGTGTTTCTAGTTACCCCTTGTTGTTAACTTTTCTGTTAAAAAATGACGTGGCAAACTGAGATGACGTCAGTGCTGACATCATCTCAGTTTGCCACGTCATTTTTTAATAGAAAAGTTAACAGGAGGGGGTAACTAGAAACACTTAATATTTGCAAGGTGTTTTTTGAAGAAAAAAATTTGCAGGGGGTAAATGAAAAATGAAGATATTTGCTGGGGTAACATATATTTAAGCCTTATTATTATTATTTTGATAATTGCACGTGTAACTAGAACTCATTACTTCAATAATCGTGTCTAATTTAATAACATTGGTTCTATTTATACTTTCATAAATTAAAACATGATTAATGAAAGTCTAAAACTGACAATATGCATCAAGTCCTTGGCAAATGAACAAGGCTAATCAGGAACCACCGACGTAGCATACGTCCTTGGAAGAATGCATATTGTCACGTAATTTTCTTGGCTGGTCCCTTTCTTTTATTTCTACATCAAAATATCATCAAACATGCATGAATTAATGTGATGGAAGAAGCAAAGTTGAACACGCAATTGGGGATGATGTTGCCACTCATATTCCTATATTGAGTCCTAGAAATTCCTTTTGCTTAATTGTCTCTGCATATAATGTCCATTTCAAGCAAATATTCCTTTTCGAATCCGGTCTATGTTTCTCACCGATCTTATCTGAGATCGCAAATCTCAAGTTTGTTTATAAAGAGCAAATTTAATTATATTAGTGTCTATTATCGATATCTTTTGTATAATACTAATTGATAGGGCCTCATTGGTAAGTGCTACAAGCTCTCGTACATTGGAACCCATCGTTATGGACCCAAATCCATTAGTATGGAACATTTTCTTTTCCAAGTGAAATCCCCTTGTATATGAAAGAGTAAAAAAGCGCTTTCGCGCTTTCGTTGTTGTGGAAGGACAGAGAGATTCCTTTCTTTCACTTAATAATTCTACTAATGCTAAAATTGTTTGTCAACCACTACTTGATTAAATATCTTTTTATGGAATTACTAGTTGATTTTTTTTATCTTTTCAGACGAAATGACAAAAAATACTACACATGCTTTCACATACTCGAGAGTCAATATCCTCATGTCACTGAAATTATCAATGCAATACGTGTGTACAAAATTAGCTAGTTGAATATTCAATAGGATCTGTTTATAAAATTAAAAATCGAGACATATTACTTCTTTTTTTATCTAGGGGTCTTTGACCCTCTCCGGTATCCAAGGGAAATGGGCCTTGAATAATTCGGAGTTCGGCCGGGAGGTAAGTAAAGTCTGGCTCTAATTTGTTTCATTGGTGGGGATCAAACCTAGGTACTAGCCGAGTCCGCCGCTTAAGATGAAGTGCATTAACCACTTGCACCCGAGAACCGAGACATATTACTTTAAGATGCATATAGTTAAATGAACTTAAATGGACTATTATAAGTTTTAATCAATTATACTATTAACAAAATATTAAAATTGTAACAAATAAATAAAATTGTGTTTCAAAGTTTGGAATCAACCTTTTTCTTTTTGGTCTAAGAATCAACAACCTTCTTTTGGTAAGTAATATATTGCTAGGTGGGTTTCTTTATTTAAAATCAGATGTATGTTAACTTAATTTCATACAAGGTGAAAAGCCTGAAAACTAACTTTTGAAATACTATTTATCAATAAAATTACAACATAGCTTCCGGGTGCTAATTTTTAGATAGGATTATTTTGGGAAGGTGAGGTGTATTAGTAAAATCAATGGCACTACTAGTAAGAGTAATCCCAAGAAATGTTAATTTGGACCAGACCTAATGAGAGTCGGGCCTGACCAAGTTAGTATAGTTCAGGGTTGCACCTCACACCGACATTTTTCCCACTCACACCCATTAGACTAGATTACCCAAAATACTCTTACTAACCAAATCCCTATCTCTTTCTACCCCACACACCACCAACCCCACTTCATCATCTGCAACACGTTGTATTTATGTCACGTTAAATTCTTGTGTTCCGATTGCTCATTTTATTTCTCTATGTTGTTTTTCCCCAACACCCACCTCCACCGAACCTCCGTTCATCTCCACTGGCGCCACCACAACACCACCACCACCACCTCTCCCCTCCCCTCCTCTCCTCCACCCCACCCCCAAAAGTAAGTAACACCACGCCTCTCAAAGCATAACCACCCTCCACCGCCGCCCCACCACCACCGTGCCACCATCTCTCCCCCTCCACAACCACCGTTCCTCCACCACCACTCATCGAAGCTACAAATTCTAAGGTATCACTGTTTCCAGAAACTCAGTTTTCGAAACACTTGTGGTTGTGTACATAATGAACTCAGCATGAGTTTGGTCCACGTCCGGAAATTAAGTTTCTAGACGAGTTTTTGAGTTACATATTCGGAAATTCATGTAATAGAGTTATCATTTGTTAGTTTTTTTGGAAGGTACTATACCTAGTTATCATTTGTAAGTTACCACCCGTTCTACTTATACTCTGCTTATTTGATCACTAACTTACAAGAATTCCTATGTTCTAGTTTATTATAAATAATTTTAAAAAAAAATACATGAGACCAGGGTTTTGAGGTGGTAACAATAGAGTAGTAGAAAAGCCAATTGAGGTGGTTCGTGTTTTAACTTTTAAGAACGAACTATTTCGTTAGATAATATGTATCAAATTAATTTTCCAGTCTTAACGTTTTCCTAGCTAAGACACTGAAATCCAGCCTTTAAAAGAAGAGATATAAAATTACTAAATTCATCAGACATGGACAGAAAAGTCAGGTTCTGCTGGCTTCCGCAAAGAGGAGACAACTCCAGAACTTGTCCCAAAAACAGAATGCATATCAACACTAGTAGTAGTATCCATCCTCAATTTATCAGCTACCTTTCTTTTCTTATACCTTCTCCAAGCAGCTTGTACGAAACAGGCAGCCCAGGTTCTCCACTGGTGTGAGTGAAACCTAAACTTAAGCCTCAGTTGCTTACTATGCAATCTTCTAAACTGAGAAGCAACAAATTTCAAATCTTCTGCTATGAGTGCAAAAGCCTCTACTTCTGAAATGGCCTTAACAGTTCGAGTGGAATAAGGAAGCGTAACACTTAGTCGTGGATCCAAAGCCCATGTCAAAAGTTCTTCACCACAAAAATCACCGGATCCAATACAACACGAGTTGAAGAAACCAGTACGGCCTCCATTAGTTGTGTAGGAATCAAGATGACCTCTAATTATGAAAAGCATCGCATTCACTGGATCACCTTCACGAACTAGGCACGTCTTCTCTGTGCATAGTGCAGGCTTTAGCCTTTCACATATTGCGTCTAACATTCTTTCATCCATTTGGTCAAATAATGGAACTCTTCGAACTAGTTCCAGACAAAGGTGACGCTTGATGTCTCTACGAAGATCAAGTGGAAGTCCTTTGACAAGAGCTTCTTCATCTACTCCACCTGTTGCTAGCCATTTATATTCATCGTATTTACGTACGGATTTTCTTAGTTCTTGAGGTAGTTGTCTGTGATGCATCCATTGTTCTGTGTCCGTTCTTTTTACCCTCCACTCTTCTAATCGGACGGTTGTTGATTGTAGATATGTCTGTCAATATTGGAAAGGAATTATCTTCTCATTTTCAAGTCAAAAAAAAATAGAAGGCTAAGAAACAATATTGACAATATTAAGTGCATTTACTGCCTACAAAGCACGGCCACTAGACAGGACACGGACACGGACATCGGTTATAAATTGAAAAATATAAGTAATTGAAGTGTCTGTATCTTCAATTGAAAGTGTAGGTGGTTCAGAGTTACCTGCATATTACCAATGAGCAAACCAAAAAGAACCAATCCAAGGGTTGCAACAATAATGGCAAACATTATTTCTCCAACAAAAGTGCTTGTAACAAGTCCTTGTCCCAAAGAACTGCAACCATCAATCAGAAACTAATCATGCACATTGATGAAAATATGTGGAATTATGGGAGCATTGGCACATAGGAGAAGACAAAAACGACTTACCTCAGATTTCTTAAGCCCCACCAGAGACAAAATAAGTACTTATTAAAGAATGCAGAGGTTGTAACTCTGGAAGTCACTGCATCACCATATATACCAAACTGATAGAAAGGAGCATTTGGTGAGCATAAATTTGTGACATTAGTTGTTATAAACCATGACATCCTGAGAGAATCTTTAACCCTGTTGCAGTCAAAAAAATCAAATTCACAAGATGACTCTTCCAGCTCACAGACTCTCTTCCAGCATGCTTCTTGTCTTTCAAGTGATAGAAGATACCAGCATGCTCCTAAAAGCTTCAACAGATGAAGAAGAAAAAAAAAAGAGATGTCTATAAGCTTGTATATTATTAATGCATAGAAACTAGCTTAATTAATAAAATGCAGTTTTCATGTAAATGTAATTACATGGCTGGCCAACAAGTAAAGCATCAAGTTGTAAGCAGCTCCTGCCCATGCTGTTTCTGTCACAACTCCTGTAGCTTTTACAATTTGGGATGAGAGTGGAAAAATGAGAAATAGCCTCGGCAAATATTGGAAAATTATGATGAACCGAAGCACATTTTTTGTGTTTGCCATTGTTGAACCACCAAGATTAGGTATCACAATCCAAATTAACACCTGTAATAATAAACATAAAAAATAGCATGCTTAGCTAGCTAAAACATAAAATTAGTAATATCTTAGGTATTAGTAACTTACCTGAGGAAGGGGCAGGGCAGCAATAAAGTCTAACCAGAAACCTTTTTGGAGGTACTTAGTTGCAATTTTAGAAGAGTCTATAACAAGTTCTCCTCTCCCAAACACTCTAGAAGAAGGAGCAACATAAGCTATACGAAACCTCATGAAAATCTGAATAATGTAAAAGACATCCCCTATTGATCTTATAATTGTGAGGATAACTTCAAGTTCTATACCAATATCAATGCACACTTCATCTCTAACTAGTGGCAAATAAAAGAACAAAGGGTCGACAAACAAAGACACTAAACATGCTACCAAGAAAATCTTGTTCCATCGATGAATGGCTTGTCCACGAGGATCTAATATTCTTCTTCTTATTATCCTTTCGTAGTCCTCTGAGAACACTCTTGATAGTACTCTAGTTTTCAAGGAATTTGCTTCCTTCCTTTTCACATTCTGATCAGCTACTTGTTTTCCATTTTCAATTGCTGACATTTTTGCTAGTTCAGGATCCACTTGTGAAATCTAAAATGTGAAAATCAATTTATAAGTTAGTGAAAGCATGCAATTAACAGTTGATCATTAGCAAAGAATATAATTATGTTAAACAAGTGTTACGAAAATAACTAGTCAAGAGACTCCCCTTGTAAATGTTGAATCCTATTGAACTATGACTTATAAATCGTAATTATTATAAAATACAAAAGAATAAAATCCTTAATACTCAGCAAAAGTTAAATGTCTTAATATAAATTGTGTTGATTACATTGTGCACCAGTAGGAGCTCTTTAATACTCAGCAAAAAGTATACTATAAGAATCCGAACAAAAAACAGATCAAATGATGAATCACTAGTGTCCAAAAAATGGAACATTAAAGGGATTTAGCATATCAGTTATAGATAAGAATCAGATCACGTGTGGTTATCACGGATTCTGTGAATAAAAGATGCACTTTATGAGAGAGTTTAGTTCCTTACAGCTATTGAAATGAGACACATTACCAAACATTAATTTAGCTCTACTGCAGCTGCAAGCAAAAGCCATGCCATGTTACATAAAACCAAGTTCTTCCATTTCCATAGTTGATTAGAATCTAGCACGAGAAACCAGTTTCAGTCATGCACAGGTCCAAAATATCTCTGCAAAGCAGAAAACTATTTTGGTAAAGATGGATTGGTTTCACAAAATGTGAGTAGAAAACTTTTCATCCCCGAAAATATGGGTTAGTGTAAGACCAAAACCAAAACAAAACCGCTTTCGTAATCTAAATGGTTGAGTAATTTAAAATAATCAATGACGGAACAGCCTATGCAAATGTAAGGAGAGCAGCAACGTATATACAATTACACTCACAGACACACGCGCGTGCACACATATGTTAATGTTATGTGGAGTATTTTATAAAATAATAAAGCCAATTATTTATTATAAGGAAAGAAGGAATGAATCTGTCTGACTTTGGTGACTGAGAGAAGCCGGCGAAGGACATGGATGCTTCTTTTTGTCAACAAGTAGTATCATAGATTAATATTATTAACGTGTGAACTGTGAAATGTGAATTAACCCAAAGGGTGTTGACTATGTTCGGTTCGCTATTTATGGAACCTTAATTAACATGTGTTATGGTTTTCTCATTGACTGCCACTCTTAAAGCTCTGCTGCCATTCTTAAAGCTATTTCCATTCATTGATGACATTAAAAACTCCCATCGGAGAGGATCCATGCCCAACCCATACGTTTGCTTGCACGTTCAATTTCAAACAAAATAATTCACATCGGTGCTCTATGATCTATGTATCCAAACTAGCGATTCATTCATTCATTCATTGAGTTTTTTCCGGTACAGTCTATACCTGAACATTATAAATATTAAAAACTTCACAAAATTAAACCACAAGACTTCAAGAATTTCTCAATTCTCAGTTTAGTAATTATATTGATTAATCCTTAAGAAATCTGTCCACAAAATCCAGAGGTGTTATGTGTTAACAAAATCCATTCTCAGTTGAGTAATCTGTTACACAAGCAAATACCAAATTCATGTTTTACATATATAAATCTACCCTAAATCTTTTTGCTTCGCCAGATGTCATACGTGGCAGTAAACTACGTGAGTTGTGCATTAATGGCATGCATTTTAAACTTTGTTGCTATAGGAATAATTTTCAGATTATCATTGACAAAGCTTCATAAGCACAAAATTTGCAGGACATGCAAGGCATCTTTCCCTACTCCTAACACAAACTTCTCCTAATAGAGGTAGAAGAAGAAAAAAACAGAAACAAAGTAACAGCACATCTTGTGATGTTGTGTTTGTCTAAGAACTCTCATCCAAACCCTGTGAATCAGAAGCAGCTTCTTTCAAACATGACCTCATAATCTTCGCAAGCTTTGCACACGCATCTAAACATAGCTGCATTCCCTGCATGCAGGAAACTACATGTCATTGAAAGTTCGTTCCATCTCTATTCATTATATTGTTAACATATAACCAATTTGATCAAAAGATATGGCAAGATATTATATCTTCAGAGCATTTCTAATGGGGGTAATTTAAGCTCCCCACTTTGGGTGTCTTCATTATCTTCTCATGGGTCCAAAAAGCCACGCAATTTTCGCAACTCATAAGCACCCACTAGTTTTTACTCCAATGATAGTTGCTTAGCTTTTGTTATTGGATCCTACAATTGACCTTGCGTATTTATATTTATATTTATAGTTATGTGACCCCACTTCTGGTGAGTTTAAGAAAGACAAATTTTAAACATAAGGGACCGTCCCATATACAAGCTCCAAAATTTTTTAAGGGACTAAACTTTCCGGGTAGATCTAGTCCAATTGAGGAAAATTTTAAGGAACACATCTTAAAAATGAGGAACCAATTAAGGTCACACTTGCCTCTATATAATTTGGAGATGGCCTAGACAAATTTAAGCAACTATTGCGGTCTAATAAGATGTACCAACAGGCTTAAAGACATGTCGAGTAACAATGCAAATATGCAATCCTCACAACAGTAACCCTCGTGATTTACTAAATTCTGGTTTTCCAATCAGCAAAGTGAAAGAGTTTTCTTGCATAAATATACCACTTGAAATGTGCATCACGTAAAAAATAATAAAAACTTCCGAATAGGCAAACCTCATTGATCTTTGGGGTGGACCATTCCCCAGTAACTGTCAGTTGGGTGACTTCGTAGCGAGAAGGCATGCAGGTAATCATTAAGCTTCCATCTTGGCTGTTTTCCTCCTCCGAAATAGGATCAATGACGAGGTTCTTAGCAAGACATGACTGGAAACATTAAAAACTTACATTTCAGATGATAAAAATGAACTAAATTAGACTCTCAGCAGCAAAATAAGCACGTCACAAAAAACATTCATGGAAGGGCCATAACAAGTAAAAGATCATCGGCCTTCCTCATGATTATCTCATTTTGTAGTGGTGAATTTTGTGAAGAGGAACCTAGGATTAACAAATACAGTACATCGCCCAATAAAAATGGCATGCATACAAGTAATTATGCCATAGAATATGGTATACCCACAGGATGAATAAAAAATAATTTAACAGGTATCTTTAGGCTGCAGAATACAAAACGCATATATGAAAGTAATTTGATGATGCATGAAATGTGTGATGTTGGTGCAAAGTCAGAAATCAGAAGAGAAAAGGAAAATCAAAGATGATATTATAGTAAATCAAGCACAGAATACAGAAAAGTACAAATGTAAGATCCATACCACAGAAACTGAGGCAACGAGGTCATACATCATTATTCCAGCATCTGCCAGGGCAAGGCTAGCACATGATATGACAACTGGTAGATCACCTGCCACGAGTTCAACAATAATATTACTGGTAAAAACATAACGGAAAATCAAATAGAGTATATTTTGCCTAAAGATTACAATGAATGTGCACAGGCACAGGCAATATATGTACACAGCAGCCTTTAATATAAACAATATTACAATATCCCTTATGCACTTAGCAGCCTCTTTCAAAGACCATTTGGACTATACTAATTGCTGCAGCAGTTAGCAATGCGAATATATTAATCAATCCTCCATCAGAAGCAATGAAGGCCTTGCAAAACCGAAGTCATGTTTGCAATTTGATTTTACTGACAAAAACTACTTTTTCTTTTCTCATACCCCACACCCAAAAATCAGGGAATAATCCCCACTCAGGTGCCTGAAGGCATGGCTTTGATCACAGTGAGATTCAAACCCCTCTATTGCAGGTGAAGTTAATCCATACGTAGCTTAGGTTGCAAACAGAACCACACACCTCATGACTAACTAAATGAAAATATGTTGAAGCAAAATACCTCTTCACATCAACACAAGAGAACAGACATTGGTTGAAGTGAAGCAATTATCACATCACAACAATGTAAGCAAAAATAACAACATACTGAAACTTCCTTTTCTATAGAAATTTGGAAATTTATATCCATCGCATTTTTATCCTTAAATTTCTAGTCATAAAAAATAGCATCATGATAAGTTAAATAGAAAATCGACATGAAAATGCAAGCTTACTGCCATTAGATTCCAGCACCAATGCAAAAACATCCACAGTCGTCTTGGGGAAAGTTTCCAATATTATTGCACCCTCCAAAGCTTTCTGAAGCATTGCAGTGTACTCTTTGTGTTCTGAACCCTAACTTTGTGAGATATAAGATATTAAATGCTACTTAAAAATAGCCAAGAGATGAAAGGAGTAGGAAAAGGCAAAAAAAATACGACATGTTATATACCTGTCCACGTACCGGAGTTGCAAACGTTGTATAGCTGATATTGCAATTCAGACGCCCCGTATCACTGTACATCATCGCCTTCTTGCTCTCTCTTGGCCCAAATCTAAATTAAAAAATTCAACATTAGGCAGAGAGCAGAACAAACAAAAATTGAAGAAACACATTCACACACACACACACACATCAGCAAGCTGAATGAAGAACATATTTTATCAGATAAAAGAAATCACTCACACAGATACAATGACCTTTGTATTTCCAAACTCAGCATAAGCAGATCCTGATGCAGCATTCACAGCACCAGTCCTGAAAACTGCAGATCACAATACCATAAACAAACTAGTACAACAATCACAAGATAAAAGTTATTTAGTCTTCATTGAGTTCGAATACACCTAGAAGTTCATGCAATGAGAATATTATGTTCATAATTCAGTATGTAATCAGGATAATAGAAACAATCTTGTTTTACAGTATGTCAAAAATCACTACAATCCTCATACTATGATGAATAAACAAAGAGTAGAGATTAAATAAATAATATATTATGGTAAAGCAAACATATACATTTTTAAGGTTGCAATTGCATTGAGATGAAAGAAAAAAAAGTCATTGTTCAATTTGAATGGTGAGAGGGGCTTACATGCGGGCCTGCACTGGTGGAAGCCGCGACCATCGGGACGGACCCAATCTTCCTTGAAGAGAGGTTGTTTCTTTTTACCAGTTGTCGGAGACGGCGAGTATGTCGCCGGAGTCGTTCCACCTTTGCCGGCCATTCCCAACGGCGGTCACCACTCTCTGTGTCGCTTTACTGTTCTGTTCAGGTTTCTTTCATTTCCATGTAATGCTGTTTATATATATGGTCTGAGAAACGGTGCGTTTAAGATTCACATTAACTCATTTCACCGGGCCTCTTGTGTGATTGTATAATAGCGTTAGGACTTGCTTTTTGCACCACTTTTTCTTAATGCACCCTTTTTTCTTTTTGTTTTGAATTAATTTGGAAAGGTTTTTTTTTATATGAATGAAGGTGCATCGAAAATTTACTTTCCAATTTTCTGAACTATAATTGTGTAATTTTTAAAATAAAGTTGAGACTATACATATTATTCACTTTTAGGATCATTTAGAGTAGCATACAAGAATTAACTAATCATTTAATTAATTTATTTATGTTAAATTTCTCAACAATGTCTGCAAGAATTAACTCATTATTTTCTACTATTTTTTGTAAAAATATTAAGATATCTAATTATTTCAAGAGTCTTATAAAAAGAGACAATTTTTTATATATAGCAACGGGGTAGTATACAACAAACATGGGTAAATTCGAGTAGCCACGGCATGGATAGCAGTGACTAATCACTCGCTCATTGTAGGTGCCTCGAAGGGCTGGACAGCTGGCCCAGAGTTTTAACGCTGCTCCGTACAACAAACATGTGATATTTTACATAATTCTTTTAAATACAACAAGACATAGAGCTAAGGAAATAGTAATATTAATCACAATTATGCAGTAGGGTAAGAAGCTTGCATTGCTATTCCACACAAGCCTTCTTTAGCAGCAACACCTCTCTGCATCCTAATGTATCCTTGTTCACCCCACTGAGTCCCCCAAGAATTCTTGACTAACCAATATTTAGTTCCATCGTCGCTTACTCCATAACCCACAGCAGTGACACCATGATCCAATTCAGTGCCACAAGATCCAGTAAAGACGCCACTTGAATAAAATTGAAAATCCGATCCACTAGCATCAATCGCTACAGAAATTGGTTGATTAGCAACTGCTTTGAGAAGTGCACTCTCACTGTTGGCAGGTACATCCTCATACCCCTTAATACTAGCTGCATGATTGCCTTCTGACTTTGCACTGCACGTTCCATCAACACCCTTGTATGGATAAATAGCTTCTGTGGCGAGTCCTTTATTTTGCAACATAAATTTGAAGGCATCGTCCATTAGACCCCCTTCACAACCTTGGTCTATACCCTTTGTGTCACAGTCAACAAGCTCTTGTTCCGATAAGGAGATCAATTTTCCGGTACTTAATTTTGTGATTCCTTCTGTTGCCGCCACAGCAGAAAATGCCCAACAACATCCTAAATAATAAAAAAAATACAAAGTTAATTAGGTAAAAATTCGATTAATTAGAGAGTTTCACAACATCACTAAACAAAAAATTTATATATACCACATTGGCCTTGGTCCTTAATAGGTGTGACAGCTCCTTTCTGTCTCCAATCTAATGAAGCAGGCACTGCTGTAACATGTTCATATTTAAATGTGGGTGTCCTTGTTATTGTGGAGCACATGTGACCCTTGAATTTATTTCTGGCTTTGAATTCATCATTTGTGAGATCAGCGAATTGGTTTATGCCTAGCTTGTAAGGTTTGTTTCCTGCATTGTTAAAGTCTTCTATGAGTTGAACATTTTCTTTGAATATTTGATATCGCAGCTCCTTCTCAATAGAGTTCTTATAGACTTTTCCATACTGTGCCATCCATTGTTCATGCCTCTGATACATTGAAGCATCTTCAAGAGTGCGAGCATTGGCCTCGAAACCCAAGAAACCCAACACTAGGAATAGCAAAGCCAGTGAAGTGAAGTGGAATAGAGTTTTTGAAGCCATATTTGAGAGGTTTGTAAAATGTGAGAAAACAGATGTGTTGGTACTAACTAGAAGATCATATGGGGTATTTATAACATTAGAAAATTTGTTGTGGTATTAATTAATATGACATATTCATATAATACGAACTTAAGCATAAATATGATGACAAATTACGAGCTACAACTGTGTGCCGTATTGGAATCAGCATGCAGTGGCGTCTATGAAACGAAAGGTATTTGAATAACACAAGATGATAAGCAAAATTATTGGAATGTAATGTATTCCCTCCGGTCTCGTTTATAAGCAAAAAAACATTTTTTAGGTTCATATGTATCTAGGCTATATATATTATAGACCAGATACATACCTAAAAAGTGTTTTTTTGCTTATAAACGAGACCGGAGTAGTATATATAGTTGGAATATAGAGGTCCTCTAGTGTATAATAGAGTGGTCATGTTAGTTATTATTTTAAGGTTTTTCACTTTTTTAAATCACTATTGTTTGTTTATATCCTCTAAGTTTCTGTTGCCTTTGCTCTAAAAACAATTATTTTGATATTTTACATTAATTTTATATTTTCTCTACAAATTTTAACTTCTTATATGTTTAAAATCATTTCATTATCTTTTTTACATTAAAGTTTACTCGTATCCTAAATTTTAGATGATTTATTCCTATAGATTAAATAAAATATACTATTTAAATTAACTCTCCTTTAGCATGTAGTTCTTAAATTTTTTATAATTTAAAATTTTAGTAATTTTAAACTAATTATGAAAAATTTCAAATATTTTTATTTTAGAATACTTTTTGGGTTACCGGAATCAACAGGTTAAAGTTTTTTTATGAAATATTTTTATTTTTAAAGAAGTAAAAATATAAAGGCTAAAATACATTCCAGCGTTTCTGAGACGCCTACAATGAATATCTGGGTAGTGGTGGAGGTTTGAAGTTGGTCGGAACGTCATCGTTCATGATGGCATCAGTTAACCATTGGGGGTTCTCAATCTGCGAAGTCCATCTGAAGCATAGGTACTTCAAAAATAAGAGTCGTACACGTACTGTCCTCGTACCTGGTACCGGTACTCATTTGGTACTCATGGGTACTTATAAGTCTGCATTTGTGGTCCGATATATATATATATATATATATATATATATATATATATATATATATATATATATATATATATATATATATATATTTGTCTTATAGTAAAAAATTAGATTTTTCATTTCTTTGTTTTTATGGTATTGAAACTTTTCATATTATATTGTATAATATTTCTACATTTTCTGCTTTTAAAATAAGTATTTTTTAATATTTCATTGTATATGTCTCTAATATATGTTTGCTGTCTATCTTTTAGTCATGTTTATACCAATTTTATATGACGTACCCATACCTTGATTTTTTGAAAAAACACGTATCGCGTACCAGTACCCGCACTTGGTACTGGTACCGTACCCGTACCCATGCAACATAACACCGTACAAACCAACAAGGAAGGGGTTGCCTTCGACGATTGGCGACATGAAGATGGTGGTGTTGGATCGGGTTGAAGGCTGTTCTCTACAACCATGGGTGGTGGGTGAACCAATGGCGAAACGGTTTGTTTGGGACTTGTCGGACGAGAGTCGGAGGATTCCAGACTCAATGGAGCAGAAGGGCCACGACGAGGGGTGACCATCGGATCAGCAAAGTGAAAACAAGTGTGGTTGGGAAGTGTTTTATCGTGGCCCTATGATGGGCGCCAAATGTTCTTGAATAACTTCTAAGGACTCGGGCGACCAAGGAGATCTTCCTGAGTGGTTTCTATGTCCAGTTAATTCAAGATTGCTCGAGTTCTATTTCCCCCTTCACCTCGTTATATGTTAGACTCCTAGTAACTGCTTCTTCAAAAGTTGTCCTCCTGGCAGTTATCGAGTTCGTGGCAATCATGCCCAGTTGGGTTTGTTGTGCGAGCCGATCCAGTCGAGTTGGATAAGCTGAGTGTGTGTATCCAGTGGGCCTTGTGTTATTGTGTCAAGTAGGTACTCAAATCAAGTATGCCGGGACAGTCATATATTGTACTAGTATGCAACCCATGCATCGCATTTTCAGTTTATATTTTAGAAGGTAATGAACATAATATTGAATAAATACAAAACTTTTATAAAAGTAAATTCACTTTTATTTTAATGCCATAAGAAATATAATTGTAAAACAATTACTTCTATCTCCAATTATGATGTGTATGTCATCCGATTCTTCTCAAAATAAAGAAGAACCAATTAATATATAAAAAAAAACCAATTAAAATCACCTATCCTAAGCTTTTTTGTACAAGAATACATCAAATACATTTCTGTTCTAATCTAACAACACCTATGAGCTCTTTCTTTCAAAACAGAAATGAAAAAAATGTAGATGAACAGAATCTTAAAACCAGACTGCAGCATCCCTTATGATATCCCACTTAGAAATGCACAATAAATAGTAGTATGAGCAACAGAACTGAACTACTAGTCCACAGCATAAAGTCTTTAATCTTCTACCTTCTGCATCTCTGAGCACGCAAGGTGTATGTTTTCAAGGGACATTACCATTTGCCATGCAAAATGATTCAAACCGAGGTTCGGTTAAGTCTACCATTTCCTCTTCTGATGCATGCCAGCCATCAGATTTTGAAGTCAAGAGGATCAAATTTTCCATATACTCAGCTGAAACTGAATCTGCTTCTTTACTTTTGTTTCCAACACACAGATTGTGATGAATATCTTGTTGCAATGAATTGTGAGTTGGAAAGTTACTGGATGGAGCTTGCCTTTGCTTTTCGGCACCCTCTGGTTCCTTTACATGTCCATAAAGAAAAAAAGATAAGTATATGGTTGATTTTTATGAAACAGAAGAATGTTTTCACCAAAACTTCAAATTGTGAAAAATAAGAAACCTATTGAAAACATGATATGATAGTGAATGTGTTCACCTGAAACATGGTAGTTGGAATGTTTCTTCTCCTCCTTGATTTTCCACGGGCAATACTTGAAAGAATCTGAACAACCTCACTCATGGTTGGTCGAGTTTCGGGATCCAGCAGCAAACACTCCTTTGCTAGGTATGCCATTATATGCACTTCTTCTACTGGGAAGTTTCCTTTCAATTGTGGATCAACTAACTCCATTATTACTCGCCTGCTATCCTGTAAGCGAGGAGAGGCCTAGAACAGAAATTTCGCAAAGCTATATCAACATTTTCCATGAAATATTATATCATATTTTGAGCATCAAGTTAAGTACATTGAAGATACTTGTCGTATGAACAAATGTAAATTCAGGTTAATTTTTCACTATGAATATAATTTGAAGTACCCATATAACGAGGCTTTCTTCTTTGCCTGTAGTTCTATGGATAGGTTGCCGACCACTGATAAGCTCGAGAAGAACCACCCCGAAACTGAAGACATCTGATTCAAGAGAGGCTCTACCTATAATAGCATATTCAGGTGCAAAATAGCCAAATGTCCCCTGCATTCTTGCTGGCGAATTTGAACAGCTGGGTAGGTCATCCGATCTTAAGTTTTTCGCCATACCAAGATCAGTTATCTGTCAGTTAATCATGTGGAAAAGTTACATGAATATACCTTATGATTTAAGTGACAAAATTTTTAGCAGATTCATAAAAGAAACTCAAAGGCAAGAAAAGCGTTAAAGAAATTTAGTCCAAAACCACAGCTAACTTCAATCCAGATTAAAAAATATTCATACTTTTGCTTGCCAATTTTCATCCAGAAGAATGTTAGTGGATTTAACATCTCTGTGAAGTATTCTTGGAGCAGCCGCTTCGTGAAGATACTCTAAGCCCCTTGCTGCTCCAATTGCAACGGTAACACGAGTAGGCCAATCCATATATGTTCCAGAAACTCCATCTAAACGGTCCCTCAAATTCCCATTACTCATGTACTCAAATACTAGTAACCTCTGAACATGTTTGCCTTTCAATTCCGAGCAGTAACCAAGCAAAGGCACCAAATGACAATGATGAAGTCTGGATAATAGTTCAATCTACACAAACAAAAATATTATTAATTAATAAGAATGCTGTACAGAAATAAAAAAAGATTTTAGGGTCATCTTTTATTACACTATGGAACATTACAACATAGCATGACCATCTAGAGAATACTGAATTGCTGATATTGCAAGATTAGGTACCACCTCCTTAAAAAATGCAGAATCTGTTTCTGTCCCTCCTTGATCTTTTAGCCGCTTAACGGCCACAGTATTTCCATCTTTCAGTCGACCAAGGTATACATAACTACTTCCCCCTAGTCCAATAAGGTTGGAAGCTGAAAAGTTAGCAGTGGCATTTTCCAGTTCAGTAAATGAAAATTGAATAATATTTCCATGAAAAGTTTCTTTTTGGCTCCCAAACAAGAAAGAGGCTTTCTGAAAGCATCCTACATAAATAAATAAAAACACTAGTTAAGAATTAGAAATAAAATGGAAAATTAACAGAACTTTTGACATTGCTTATACCATTGTACAAATTGAAAAGAAAATTCTAAATAAGAAATTAGAATCATGGAGCAGAAAGTTAAAGTTAACTTACCCGTGATGTGATTAATAGGAGAATTTACAGAGAATTTAATTTCTGGCACTGAAGAAGTCCCTGCCCTATGACTAATTAGGTTTGCGGTACTACCACTACTCGTTTCCTTATCGGATGAGAATATTGGTGATTGAATAGGACATCTGTCCCTTCTGTAGAAATAGCATAAAACTGAGGCGAGAAACGCAGTGGTTGTGCATATAACACATATTAAAAGGATAACTACGACAGTCTTGCTGTAAATGCGTTTCTTTGGACCTAGTGTTGCGCTGACAGTTCCTGTAGATCACTCAAAAAACATAAATTCAGTTTCTGAGTATCTTGATCTCCAAACAAGCCCATGATTTAATATGAAAGGGTAGTAGTTTTTGTCATCATCAATAAAACAAAGATGCATTGAAAAGAGGGTAACAATTGAAAATGAAAAACAATTTTCACATTTCACAGTGAGAAGTGATGAGCATTTATAAATAAGAGTTGTACCTACCAAGTAAGCAAATATTAGTATGTAAACATGCATTTAGATTCTATGTACAGTAATACTGGTTCTTCATTAGTCCATGTAAATCAGTTTGAGGAAGAAATAATTGTAGCAGCTTTTGAGATTGCAGGCATTAGCAGCAAAAAATAAAGAGAGAAAGATACCCCAGGTGCAGTTGCAGGCATGAAAGCAATTAGGGCTATGACCATCTGCTGCGACATGGGGAAAGCCATTGGGATCACATATGCATGTCCATATGGATGCACTCTCTTCAGCATCTACATGGAAGGCAAAGCAGTTATCAAATAAAAGGAGGTATAAAAGAAAGAGAAAAGCAAACTAATCAGGAGATTTCTGGTCTCATTCCAATAAAAATTAACAGCATACCTGGACGGCAAACACATGACTTAGAACAATTAGCGAGAGGGTAGCTTTGGCTCCCTTGGAAAGAAGAACATCTACATCTCCACTTGTTTAGACCAGATGTATCAGAAGCTTCATCTGCCAAGAAACAATGCCACACAAAGCATTTTAGTTTGTTTGGTTTTACCCTATCGGTAAGATGAACATGTAAAACATGGACTGGGAAACTCCATAAACTTTATATTAAAAGTAACATAAAAGTGAAACTAAATATAACTTATTCCATGCAATGACCCATATATTGAATACAGCAATTGCACGTAAATATCAGTACAGAAGGTCTGCTACTAATGGCAAAAACTAGAGAGTCAACTACCAAATGTTTGGTAATGTGTGAATCCAGTGCAAAACTAAAACTCAATATAAATTAATTATTTAATGTTGCAGAAATATGGCCTCCATGTGGTGACCAACATATGAAAAAAGCCGATGTCTTTATATTTTTCATGTACGCAGACAAGATCCTAAATTTCAATGCATAAATAAAGTATGCTACTGAAAACAACTGGAGATCCAATTGCCAAATGTTATCTGAATTCTGAACTGTGATACTAACCGCAAAATGATTGCTGAATCCAGAGCAAGCTAATAACAAAAGCAGTAGCAATTTTGAGCCGCGGCTTCATCTATTCAACCCATACACTACAAGTAAAAGAAAGGAAAGGGAAACCATTTAATGCTACACAAATAAGTGGGCAAGAATGTTTCTCACATCATGAAAAAAGGCACATATGGTAGATTATTTTCCAAGACAATAAATTCATGAGCAGACCAAAACAAAATCACATAGGCAAAAATTTAGATAGTCCTTTCAAATAAGAGATCAATAGATTTAACAAGTTAATGGCTACAATATATTTAAAGCATGTTTAAAACAATTGCTACACCATAGTCAATCTAAATATTGTACCAATCCAAAAAAATTCAAGCACTGTGTGGATGGTCAAACATAAGTATAACTTTTAGAAGAACAC
Source organism: Astragalus membranaceus (assembly GCA_039519185.1). Classification (NCBI taxonomy): domain Eukaryota; kingdom Viridiplantae; phylum Streptophyta; class Magnoliopsida; order Fabales; family Fabaceae; genus Astragalus; species Astragalus membranaceus. The sequence goes on from CM076850.1 coordinate 117,310,473, forward strand.
GTGAAGGCATCAAAATAAAACTGAAGCAAATAATAAAACTTAATTATGACAGTATTTTCTGTATTAGAAGTAAAATCTATGTCATGTTAGATATCATAAATGAAAAGGAAAAAAGAATGAAAGTAGCATCAATTAGTAAACCTGTATTAAGAAGACCAGTTTTCAAATGATGCACATGATAAACTAATCCAAAAAATACAAGCTGTAAACAAACAATTCAAAAAAAGAAACAGCGCCATCCCCATTTTTCAATCCTATGCTGCAGCAAGCAAATTCCAATGATTTCATGCTTACTAAGGGGATAGAAAGTCACTTTTTATGACCAAATTTTTTGTAAATAAGGTAAAAGTGGTAGGAGGGAACAAGTGCACGGTTGGCCAATAAAACATCATATCAAAGTCAAGGCTATCCATCCTCACCACCAATTACCGAAACAGATATAAAACGATGGGAGTGGGGGAGTATTTTGACTAAAAAATATCATATATAGAAGCATTGAAAGCTTGATTGAACATTTAGGGGATATTACTCTTTTGGTCCTATTTATAAGAAGAAAAAAATGTAGCTTTAGATTCATTGAATAACTGGTATATCTGGTCTAGAATATAGAGAGCATTAGAGCAGATACATTAGTTTTTCAATTAACTTAAAACTGCAATTTTTTCTTACAAACAAGACCAGAGGGAGTAACTAGCTAGTAGCTAGAGGGTGTGGAATAAAATCACTGAGTGAGAATGGCAAGGACTCATTATAAGTCAACAACCAATTTGCATAAACATTGAATTGAAGGAGGACATATGGACCGACGGTATAGTTACATCTTAACTCAGACAATAAATGTAGTCAGTGAACTTGTAGAACTCCCTTGAGAATTAGCTTCCAAAACCATGTGCATAGTCTATGAATAGATTGAATTCAGCAACTACCAAAAGATACAATCATAGTTTTCACCTAGAATTCTGCAGAGGTTTTGAAAATCAGCAACTACCAGAAGTTCAGTTTGAAGTTTGAATGATTAGAACCAATGCAATGAAAGTCAAAGCAACAAAAAAAGGAAAAGAAGAAAACATATGATGAACAACTGAGAAAGGAAAGACTTATAGTTTTGTCTAATATAGGAAGGAGGGTTTGCTTTTGTATTTTTTCCCCTTAAATCACACATGTTATTCCTTGTTTTGGAAAGAAACTAGTTCACAAAACTAAAACAATGCTAAAAAGCAGTAAATTAGAGTAAAGAGATGTTCACCAAGTTTCTCAGGCTTCATTATCAGAGAATTAAGAAAGTGAGGAAATTAAACAGATAAATGGCAATTGGCAACAGATATAGGGATGATAGAGACCCATCTTTAACAGTCAATGCCATAAAAGCAACACAAACATCTAGAGTTGAAATGAAGCTTAAAAAAGGAACTATCAAGTCTACCACCTCTCTCTGAAAGTAACCCCTTTGCTAACTGAAAACAACGTCTCAACCCCCCTTCCATTATAGCCAACATAAACCAACTCACAGCTACCTAGTTATTAATCCAGGTCTTGGTTCCTTACTTCCTTACAGTGAATTATCATCAAGTCATAACAAAAAACCATTGGTTATTGGAAGAATAAAAATTTAGGTGAGATAAGGATAGGTATTAATATAATAATAATTTTTTTATTATAAACATCAACAACAATAAAGTAGGGAATAAAGTTTGTTTTGTTTCAAGTTTATTTAAATAAATAAAAGAATAGAATATATGATATGGTATGTAAGTAACGGCTAAAAAGATAAAGCAGTGGTTTGTCATTTCTTGAACCAGAAGATGTAACACAAGGAAAAAGAAAAAAGAAAAAAAGGAAAGAGTAAAGGTAGATTTTGATAACGGACCCGTATGTATGCATAATAAATCATTTAACTTAGCTTCAAAGACATATACGAAGGAATGGTTCAGAAAAAATTTGAACTTAGTGAGTTGTTTACATCTAATAAAATTAATGTAGGCCCCAGTGAGCGGCTTGTTTACTCATAATAAGATGATGATGATTAAAGAAAAAGGATCCTAATCAGCGGTGACTTTGTTAAGTGAAATCATTAACAAATTAACGGATCCAACAGTGCAATCGAATCATGTATCATCGATCTCATCCTTAATCATATTATTATTATTATTATTCAAGCCTTAATACAGTGACACAATTGGTAAGTAATTTGAAAGACAAAAGTGGGGTTTGGTGGGGATGGGACACCAAACAACAATGCCAGCAGCATAATTTGGTACAACTAAGAGGACACAGAATCTAACTTCTACTGTGCACGTACATACCTCAACTCAAACGAAGGAATCAAGAGGCATTTGAGATGATGAGTTGTTGAAGAATGGTTTAGATCTGGTGACGAGAACGCGTGGAGAGGAAAACAAAGCTTAAATTAAAACTGAATAAGACTTGCAGAAGCAGAAGTGAAGTGAAGTGAAGGAAGCGCTTGCTGGCTAAGGTGGCTGACGCTGCTTTATTTGTCAAAATACACGTGGTCCTACGTTTCCCCATACACCAAGCAATAAACTAAGCATATCAACATCACGTGAATCGAGACAAACAGACACTCTACTCTTCCCTTAACGAGTCACACCCTATCCCTATCTTTACTCTTCAAATTTTGTTTGCAATCAAATATTTGACTATCACAACGGGGGACGAAGTGGGGCTATAATAATAACTAGTCTCAATGCTTTTGCACGGAGAGCGCCAGTAACTACTCAAATACATGAGTTTAAGATATTCGAAATATAAGAATCTTATATAGATAAAAGTTAGTAGAGATACACAATGAAACATAAGTCTTAGACAACAAAATAGTTGACAGACAATATAAGTTTTCAATTGTCCTACTAAGTCTTACACAATGAAACATAAAACTTGGAAGATCATCTAGCCAAAAACAATAAGATTGTCTTCAATAACTCCAGCAACATCGTGTTGAGGATAGTTAACTTGTAGAGTCGGTGGTTGATGACCCATCAACAAATCCATATTAATCTCAATAACATTTATCTTTGATTCCTTGCCAAATTTGTAAAATAGTAACATCTGCAAAGTTAAAAACATAAAAACATTCATTAAACATCTCTTTTTAATTACTAATTACTCAAATAGTGGATTTAGTAACGCTAAAAACTTTTAAGGTGTGGTTACAAACTCATATAACCAATAAAGAAATCTAACAAAGAAAATGTAATTGAAGTTCAAAAATGTTCAAACCCCTCTTTTTAATCACTAATCACTCAAATAATGGAATAAGTTACACTAAACACAAGTTCAAGGTTACAAACATACCCAACAAAGAAATCTAAGAAAAAAATACAATTGAAAGCATATAAATGACATAACTTTGCATCCTATAACAACAAAAGATATATGCTTGAAAGTTAATGCAATTAACATGCAGCTATTTGGCTTTAAACTAAGAGCCTTGGTCAAGCAAAAATATCCACGCATAAGGTGAATGCTACTTTTGGGTAAATAGCTATTGAGAATCCTTCACCACATTTAAAGTTTGTTTTAAAGCATAAGTTCAAATAAATATCAAGTTTAGGAGATCCTCACACTCACGTTGATTAATCTTCAGCACTGCAGTTTGGAACATGAATGGTCGCTCTGTAGCTGAAGCTGCAAGTCCACCCATGAAGGGAATTCCTTTTGAAAACACAGATTGGTCATGTGATTGCTGCAGCTGTTTGTTGCGTGTCTCTATCTAAGAAACTTCACCAAATTAATGCAACATTTGTAATTTCTATGTACAATGCAGAGCCATATAAATTATGCAGTCATATGAATAAACTTTAGAAGTTGTAGAATTGCCTGTAGAAGGCAGCAAAAACAACTTCATCCTCTATTGCTGCAACATCCTACTTTAGGTTCTAAACAAAGCAAATAGTAGCTACAACTTACATAAGAGAATAATTGATCAGGCCATGTATATGCTACAACTAAAATAACACATACAATCATATAAGTCTTTGTTGTTATATGATATTGATAACTCTTAGAAATAAGAGTTATTTATGCCAAAACAAATGAGAATTAAGCTTGTTCAATGGCAATTAGTGTAAATAAATATGGATTTTATGCATAATGAAATATAAGTATGTTTGTGTTGTGTAAAAAATATTTTGGGCATTTTTGGTGCCATTTTGTGGGATTTTACCTTGTATTTAGTTGTGCAGGAAAATTTAGTTCAGATGTTGTTCGTAGTGCTGTGATAGCACGAGCGTAGCTGGCTTGCGCATAAAGAATTATCTGAAGTGGCCCCAAGTGTTTAAATGAAGAAAAATGATGTTTTGTCTTATGTAGAGATGTGCAAAAGGAATCTGCTTTATTATTGAGGCACTACAAGACAAAATGTCCTTGCTTTTTGGGTTGGCAGCACTTTTCAGAATTTGCCTTGGCCCAATCGGTACTTGGAGAGAGAAATTAGTATAAAAGGCAAGACTTAACCTAAAAAGGACACACCTCCACTCATCCATACCCTCCATCCACGAAACCCTAGCAGCCACCATCACCCCATCTTCATCCATTCCACCTCCATCACCATTTTTGGAGCTGAGAATTCACATTCTGCAGCACTGTTTTTCATCAGCACAACACAGATTCTGTGGAGTAGATTTGCAGCATTGGAAGCTTATTTTAAGTTCTAATTTGTTTGTAGTTCCTTCCTTCCTCTGTGTATTTTTTATCTAAGCTGTAATTGTGATTATCATGTCTTCATTTGGGGTTACTAGGTACTACTTTGTCATGTCTAAGCTCATTATGAGCTAGATCTTTTCATAGTCAAGACTATGGTGAAGTAATTATGAATTAATGATGAGATGTTGTGATTAATGCTTGATGCTTCATTAACTTGTGCGATTTAATGCTATACACTCTTTTTGAACTTGATCACTTTAATTAGGGTAATGTGCTTTAATTTCTGGAAAGGATTAAAGTGCTGATTTCACAAGTTAATATAGTTTGAAAGGTAATAGGAATATTACTTTTTCTTAGTGAAGGATAGGAATATGAAGCTAGGGCTATAGTGTGATCTGAAACGTGCTTTTCACCCTACGGAATGAACCTCATGGGAGCTTAGGAATAAGGAAACCTTGAAAACATTTCGTTTCACAGTGATAGGAATATCCATATTCATTCTGCACACCGAATGCTATCATAGCACTGGTCACAGCATTAAGTCAATATTGATTAATTACTGATCCTTGTCTTGGCTATACCTATCTCTCTGATTCAACATTATTGTTACTATCTTTTATTGTCATTTACCCTTTAATTTATTGTCCTAATCATTTTAATCAGATATGTTACTTGTTACTTTATTGTCTCACTAACTAGATTAGCTAAATTGGGAATTTGTGAAGTTAACCATAATCAATCCTCGTGGGAACGATCTCTACTTATCACTTTATTACTTGTTTGACTGTGTATACTTGCACACGTTTTTGCACAACAGATATGATTTCACTTGATGATGAATGTCTTCAGCCAATTCCCACCTGTTGAAAGATAATAACAGAAGCCTAATTCTTATGAGTTCAATAGCTCAAAATATAATTGAAATAAAATACCGAATGTCTAATTTGGTATAGTATCAACTTACTATCTATTCTCAACATCTGGCATCCAGGCAGACTCCTATATCACCACTAATATTGACAGCAAGGCATTTAACTTGCAAGGCAAACTCAGTTTGAATTTGTTTTGGTTTCTATTGTGTTAGTACTTGATCTTCCAGTCAAGCAGACCATTAGTCTCTTACAAATCACCATTCCCCACTTCTAAATCTGGAAGATCAAGTAGTACCACAAAAGGCAAACTTAGTTTGTATACAATAATTCCCAAAACGAATTGATCAATCTACAAATCAATGAATCAGGAACATCAAGCAACCTTACAAAGCTTAAATCTAGATTCAGCAAAATCATGCAAATTCAATGAAAGTTTTCATAAGGAGTTCCATTTTTCAAATTCAGAAACACAAAATAAAGATCAAAATAAAGTCAGGACAATTGATATGTTGAAGCCTTCACATGTAAGTTGATGACACAAACAAAAGTGCATGGTCATTCCTAACAGCAGAGAAATGTCAAATTATCAAAAAAAATTAGACAACATTGTATGAAAGCAAGAGACAAAACATGTAGAAGCAATAAAATCCTGCAAAAATCAATGCTACGCCGCAACAGCCGCAATCTAAGTTTTGTTTGTTACTTGAAACACTGATAGATTCTATATGGATTTGTTCTGGTAACTGATGAGACATAGTATTAGTAGGTATCAGAAAGTTTTCATTATGAACATTTGCTTGTGAGATAGGTCTTGCTACTGTTACTGTATCTTGACCAGCTGATGTTGGAGAAGCCACTGTGTCCTCAGTGCGTTGGTACTTCCTTTTTTGAGGCTTGTAACCATTTGGCATGAAGCTTCCAACTACAATCTGAAATTTTCTGAATCATTTTTAATGGAAGTAAATGATTGGATCATAATATCAGGAGGCAGCACTCTTCATAGTGGTGAAAGGCCAACTACAGTAGATGGTTCACCTATTCAATAAAGAAGACTACTACAGTATAGCAAGAACAATAAATTTCAAAACAAATTTTGGGTATAACAAACACATTCCTAATTTTTTTTTTTTATTTGCAAAACATCTTGATTTATTTATAGGCCAAAATGAAATAATATATAATTATGCCACATAATAGGCTAGTTTAAATCCTTGTAGCCAACAAAGGTGCTGTAATTAGAATGGGTTCACCCTGATTTTAGAATGTTGGAGGATTACAAAATAAAGCACACTATTGATATTGATAAGTTACTCATTACATTATAAAACAAACATGAAACAAAGCACACCATCTTCCACTACTTCAAAATGAAACTATAACACCGTTTCATATTAACCACAATCATGTCAACATGATTTGACATGTGAAACTATAAACTTTTATGTCCTCACTAATTTATTTTTATGCACACATCCTAGAAATCAATTACTACTCAATATTCCTAGAATATATAACATGCAAACATATCAATTATCAAAACAATTGAATACCAATAATAAATACTCATTCATTTGCCATACCCATATACTATCCGGGGAACAGAATAAACTATACATAATCATCAAGTATAATTCACATTCAAAAAAGAAGACACCAAAGTCTTTGATTTCAAATCTATGATCCATAAGTGGAATTATAGAGATTGATGCAGACTTAATCACTATGCAACCTTCAGTCAAAGGGTACTTAGTCTCAGCAACAGACCATAGGGAAAAAAAACAATTGTAGAACAAAGAAGGAAGAGACTAATTGCAGGGAAGGAATTGTGTGACTATTGGCAAAACACAATATATAGAATTAAAAGCATCAGGCAAATACCTGAGCAAGGGTAGAAGCCATAACAATAGTCACACCACCCTTCCAATATTCAGGAAACAGTTTGCAAAGTCCACCTAAGAACACTAAACATATGAACACAATTGGGAAAACAATTAGAGTCCATATTACACAAAAATACACAGATAAGATAAGCACACTATATATAACCCATTTAATTGGCACCACTGATGAGAAAAAAAGTTGTAGGGAGGGAACTAATGTAGCTCTTATTAAACAAAGAGAAGATAGGGTTGTGGCCTCATGTGCCGCTCTTGTAGTATTAAACAACAGCAAGTTAAGGTGAACCTACACCAAGTACCAAGTTAAAATCATGCTATCCTTGATCATGGACTCAGTTCCAGCTTTGTCAAAAAACTGTAGAAGCAACAACTTCAATCAGTAGAGAAATTACAAAACATTAAAAAAAATTATTAAGGATTCACAGTGATATTTCACACATTTATCTTGTTTCACACATTGAGTCTTGTAACTTAGTAATAACTTACAATTTTCATAAGTTACCACATTTAAATATCAATAACATTTGACACCAATCATGTTCTATGCAGTCCTCAGTTTCATACAGAAAATAAGAATGAAAATAATAAGATTACCCTTTTAAAACAGAACATGCTCAAAAACAAATCATTAAATCATCAAGAAGTTGATTTATCCTAATTGATCAATCGTAGACACATTCAATTTTACTTAGTTCATAGCATAAACTCATCAGTTAAAAACTTGTCTGGAAAAGGAAGATAAACAAAACCCAATTTCAACTTGTGCATGCAAATCAAACTCTATCCTGAGGTTAATGAAGAAATTGAAAATTGATATATAATGAGTGAAATGACTCATTCATCAGTACTTATTATTAACTGCAACACAATTCATCTAAGTTGAGTTGATTAGTACAAAACATGAAAACTTAAGATAAGATTGATTGTATTTTAAGCATCAGGATCTGGAAATTCGGAAAAATAATAATAATTATTATAATAATAGTCAATTCATCGGTGTTATTTATTTAGTATAATAGAATCAATGGGAAAGAGGAGATTGATAGCACCTTAGGAGGAAGCAAGCAAGTCAAGGTCAGAATCTTAAGTTCTTGGGAATTTGTCCTTAATGCTTAGTTTTAGCTTCTTTCTGTCATGAAAGGATGCAAACAGGAAAAAATAAAGAAGAGAAAAAAATACATTAATATTTCACATATGGAAGCCAAAAGAGAGACTAAGGAGCAAGCAGAAAAAATTTCTCTTCTTTCATATTTTTTTATAGGAATGGATTCTTATTCTTATTCTTATTCTTATTCTTTACTGATCACATGGAGATTGAAGTATGCATTTGTTTGTACTAAAAAGTAGAAATTTATCAAACAAACTCAGAGACATAACAAACCAGCTAATATAAGTTTAGGGGTTGTATAAGATTAGAATAGAAAGATGATAAGTGGATATTAGAAGTACCTGGGAATTTGAGAGCTTCTCTAATTTGAGAGCAAAAGCAGATAAGAGTTGACAGACATTAATTTCAGAACAAACTGAAATCTGGAATACCAAGGAAAACAATTAACATTAAAATGAGGAGCCAAACATAAAAAAATCAAATAGATGGAATTATACATAACACGAAACTCACACTAATCAGTAAATGAATATTGTTATTCCTATAGTGACAAATCCAAGACTTTCAATTGTGGGATCATCAAAACATGAATAGAAGAACATCAAATATGAACTATCGGCTACATAAACTGATTAAAAATTAAGAGTTACGACACCTTTCCTCTATATAATGCATGGCTCCTTTTCCTTCTGCTCTTCCCTCTTCCTCACTTCCTTTTTCCTTGTGAACACCAACTTTTCCTGCAGTTCTACTTTGCAACAGTATCTGTTCTATTTTAGGGATAAGGGCAGTGCAACAATAGCATGGAAATTAAGTAGTAGAATTAGAAATAAACCATTGGAGTTAGAATCCCTAAACCCATTGCAACACCTCTTCACTACTACCATGGCAGAAGATGCAAACATAAAAAGAAGAGAGCATAGAAAATAGAGGGATTCGGAGTGAAACAAAACAAAAAATCATACCCTTTCGCCTCTGCTGTGATATGCAATTTCAGTGAGCTTCCTCCGACTATTGTCCTCTCCTGTTTGTCTCCTTCTATCTGATCGTAGATCTCCTCTTCTATCTCCTGTTTCGCTCTCTGTTTCGCAAAATGAGAGGAGGAAAATAGAGAAAGCTTAAACAAAATGGGTGGGAAGCTATTTCATTCATCCCCCAAAAGAGCTCCTAATACGTCCTGTCTTCATCTCCTTCCCAGCCAGCAGCGGCACTCATTCACGGCCAGCAAAACACGGAGTTGGCAACAACACGACTTCGCAAGCACCACGAGGTTCATGCCATCGTCGGACCCATGAGCAGTGGCACCGCCGCATGCCTCTCACTCCTAGCCGAATCCCCCGGCGCGCCACCACACAAAAATTCCCTCCACTCTCTCTCCCGAACACAAATCTCTCTTCTCTCTCCTTAGCGCTTCTCTTTCTTCCTCTTTACCTCTCTTTCTCTCCTCTCAGATCACTCTTTCTTCTTTGCTGTCTCTTTGTACGATTTCCCTCTTCTCTCTTAGCTAAATAAAATGACACTGACAGGAATCAAGAAATTAGTGGAACTTGTCTAACATGCAGTAAGAGATTGCAAACAGATGTATAGCTAAAAAGTGAAACGTGTTTGAAATGCATTTGGGAGACAGAAGGAGCAAGTCAGGTTGAACACTTGAACCCCACATAGATTTCGCGTGCAACAGCGAGAGAGAGTGAGGAAGAATTTGGCGCAAATTCTGGCTGAAACACTAGTCCCGCTTATAATGCTTGATGAATGCTTTAGAATTTTTATACTTTTCTATTTCTAATTTAATTATTTATTCAACATTTACTTTTTAAAATTTATTATAATTACTATATATATATATATATATATATATATATATATATATATATATCCACTACAATATAATAAAACACAATACCACCAAAATGTCCATTTTAGACACTTTACCGGCTTGCCACGTGTCCAAAAAATAAGGGCAAAATGGTAAATGTGATGCAAAAAAAAAACAAGCAGCAAAAAGTCAAAAAAACTGAAAAAAAAAAAAAGAAAAACCTGCAAAACAAATATCTACAAAACTGCGCAACAGTGCACATTAAAAGTCAACAAAAAAATACAAAACAACCAACCTGATGTGTCAGCGTCAGAATTTATTTAATTTTTTTTTCTTTTTTACTTTTTAAACACTTTTATCTGATTTTTTTAAATAACTTTTTTTCATTTTTCAAAAAAATCACTTTTTTAAAATCACTTTTTTCCAATTTTTTTCCTGAATTTTTTTTTCAATTATTTTTCTAAAATTTCATTTTTTTTCTTCAATTTTTTAATAAAAAAATCATTTTTTTTGTCATTACAAAAAAGTATCAAATAACTATTTTATAATTACTAAAAAGAAGTAAAATGTCAATGAGAATGCCAACGGTAGTGGCAACTTGAATTTTTTTTTCAATTATTTTTCTTAAATTTCATTTTTTCTTCAATTTTTTAATAAAAAATCATTTTTTTGTCATTACAAAAAATTATCAAATAACTATTTTATAATTACTAAAAAGGAGTAAAATGCCAATGAGAATACCAACGGTAATGGCAACTAGAGGGCCAATGGGAGTACTGACTTTACCGACTTTTTTTAAACTTTTTCCAACACAACTATTTGAAAAAAAAAATTATTCATTTTTATAATTTACTCAAACTACTAAAATTAATCAATTTAACCACTATTAATTGTCAAAAAAAAACCTATATGTTTAACAAAATTTTCAATGACTAAAATTTCCAAAAAACTAAATTATTAAATTGATATTATACTCAATAATTGAATAATGTAAAAAAAAATTATTTACTATAATCTCTCTACTAAAATCAATCAATTTTTTCATAAAAAATAAAATCAATCAATTTAACCACTACAAAAAATTACCAAACAACTATTTTATAATTACTAAAAAGGCGTAAAATGCCAACGGGAGTGGCAACGAGAGCGCTAACGGGAGTGGCAACGAGAGCGGGAGTGCCAACGAGACTGCCAACATGAGTGCCAACGGGACGAGAGCGTCAACAGGAGGGCCAACGGGGATGCATATTTTACCTCTAATGTTCAAATACATTATTATGGATCAATGTAATTCTGATTGTCAACGGGGATGCATATTCCACTTTGAATTTCAAATCATACATTTTGGATATTGTTCACAACTTATGAATTATGAATATCTTCCTTAAATGATATGATCACCAAGAGCACTTAAATGAGATAATTTGAGTTTCTTCCTATTAAAGCGTATTATTGCATTATTATATGCCTTAAAATATCTGTAAAAACATGCGTGCGAATCCAATCATCCACTAGTGTCTAGTGGTGTGGGGGAGGCGCAAAAACAATCCATGGCTATTATCCATACATCTCTTATCCATTGACCTTTTGACATACTGTGAATACTCTGTATAGTATACATCGTCATATATAGCTATTGGAAAATTCCTGAATGAGATCAGGTGTGGTCAAAATTATATATTTGATCAGGATCTATGCGTAGTAGTGTTCTTGAATTGAAGCAACTATAAAATGAAAGCATGCTACTTTGCTTTCGTCAAAAAGAAAAAAAAATGAAAGTATGCTAAGGAGTGAGTACAATATATGTGGCTGATATGTGAAATCCAATGCTTTATGATTCAAACAATAAGACTCACCTAAAACGGATGATCCACCTAGAACTAGAAGAAACTAAAGTAACATACAACTAAAAAGGAGGAAAAGAAATGGAAAGATCACCCACCCACCACATATGAATATAACCAAAGCAATATAATATCAAGTATATTGTTGTCAAATGCATGCATATAATGAAGTGAAAAAATCCACCCGCACAATTCAACTGAAAACAGCAAGTTATGTACATCACTCAATCACATTGACTGAAAAATCCAACTTCTTCCTTTTCGCCATTCTCTGCACAGCCCCATTATCCTCCTGCCTATGCATTTACAGTTTTTTATATTGGCAAAATCAGGAATTTTATCCACCTAAAACTCCTTCCTTTCAATTATACCCCACCTTGACCAAATTAAAATAAAGAGTAAAAGAAGATAAGAAGAAACTTAAAAAAAGTCTCCCCACAAGTGTATGTATTTATAGGCTAAGTAGAATTTCCAAATCCATTTGTTATTATTGTCTACTGTGCCTCTCAGGAAATGATTTAGCAGGCTGAAGGACACGTCGTTGTGGAGTCCCTAAGACCATGGTCTGGGAGCGGGTCACCATGCTAACCATAGAAGGAGTTTGGTAAGATTGCATGACGCTGGTACTTTCCGTGGAATTGCCTCGCGCTGTTGCCCTTTGCAATGAATGTGAGCTCAATCCTGACAAAACATAAGCTCTTCCAGAATGCTCATAGACATGTTGGCTTGCCATCCTCTCCTGCATCTCCTTTAATTCAGCAGAAAGTGCTACACATAACCGATCCCCAGCTCGGGCGGAAACAGATTCAGACAATGCCTTAAGACAGCTATCTAAGACAGAAACTGCAGCAGACAAATCCCCTCGTTCAGCCGCAACTCTAGCTTCAGCCATTGCCTCGGCTGCTTGAAACCTATTTCGCTGTCTGTCAACCTCTATTGACACAACTAGTTCTCTGCCTATGTTAGGTCTCTCAATTTTTACTTCATTGGTTTCTTCCAAAGCCACCATTTCTTTTGTTATTGGGTCTCTATAAAGACCTCTCACAATCAACAATGACATCTCATCACTTGAACCATCAATTGGAACATTGATTGTCACCAAAAAGTCCCTTTCTTCTTCAGCATACAAATCTCCAACATTAATAGAAGCCATTCTTGCATCTGCCGTCAAGACTGTTCGATAACTTCCTGTTTTTACTGAGCTAAGTTGCAGCCGAGGATGAACACACGTAATCTCGACTTTTAGTTCCTGCACTACCACACTCAAGAGTCCCCCAATACACTGTGCAAATGCGTCCTGAATTACTTCCTCAGCTTCAATGAAAGAAAATGTACCTCCTGATATCTCAGAAATTGAATGCATCAAAGTAGCATCGTGGTCATAGCCGAATCCAAATGCATGCACGGGTATATGCAAGCCCATTTCATTATTACGGTGAACGGAGTTTGGTACAAGAGACTGGTAATCTGTTCCAACATTGGGTCTGCTACTGATTGTGTATGTATCTTGCCCATCAGACAGTAATATGATGCTGCTAACCGGGTTCTTCCACCGACGATCAGTAAACACCTTGGCACCTTTCTTCAAGCCTTCAGCGATGTTTGTTCCACCATTTGCAACCAAAGAATTAACCGCTTGTAATGCCTGTTGTCTTCCAATATCAGTCATCCGGCGAAGTGGAAAGATGCGTCGTGCTGATGAGGAGAAGGCAATGACAGATAGTCGGTCCGATGGACCCATATTCTGAATAACAAAACCCATAGCTCGTTTTAGCAACGCAAGCTTAGTGCCTGACATGCTACCACTTACATCAAGGACCGTAACAAGATCGACTGAAGCACGAGAATTTTCAACTGGAGGTGGCAATGAGTCGGTAGTGTTTCCGTTTCCGCTAATATTTTGTATTCTCCCTGAATGGGGAGCTTTGAGATGAATTAGTACAGCAAAGGCATCATGAGAGGCTGATTTTGGAACAGCGGAAACCTCGGGACATGTTTTGATCTCCACTCTATTTATTATGTTGTCATTAGTCTCATCAATATTAATGTGAGGAAGTGAAGCTTGTTGATCCATAGGTTCATCGTCATCAAAAATAGCCGGTTCAGAAACGTTATACAGCGATGAAATCTGTCCTCCCCCATTCGCCGGAGTAGAAGGAAGCCTCCTTATAACAGTTGTGAAGTCATTGTTATCTCTGGTTACTTGGTTGTTTTGAGACATGTCATGGGGCATATTAGAACCAGGGCTCTGTAAAGGAACTTCTTTCCATTTTGCTCTGCAAACGGGGCAAATCCGGTTTCCGTGTTTTACATTAGAAGTGATACAGTGGAAATGGAAAGAGTGAGAGCATTCTGCAGTAAAAATGGCTTGGCCATTCCCTGCTTTCATTGTGTTCAGGCATATTGCACAAGTCCCCTGTTGATTACATGGATAAAAATGTCAGTAAAAGAAGGCCATATAAGTGCCAAAATGGCTTTCAGGACCATTGAAGTATATACAATATTTATATGCAAGCGATAATATGCAACACAGCCAATACAGGGATCCCATTTTTGTCTATCAAGTTCTTGTAGACATAAAAAAGACTCAACATAACTCATACTCTGAAACAAAGAGAGAGGAAGGAAAAAAAAGTAAATGTTATCTAGAAAACAATAGTGGAAAGTCAAACAGTGTAACCCGAGTTAAAGTCCTCTCCATTTCTCAAAGGAAAAGAAATAGAAAACTCTATTACTTACCTCTCAGCCGGACTCCGAATTAGTCAGAGCCCATTTCCCCTAGACACTGGAGCAGGTTGAAGACCTCTTGACAAAATAAAATAAAATTGGCATTTATACACACAAAATCATAGTAGTGGAGCTGTCCATTTCTTTTGAGAAATGGAGAGAATCTCCACTCGTGTAACACTTACTTTATTTGACAGACTTTCACAACTTCCTTGCTATTAAGCAGCAATGGATTATGAAGAACAAAAAATTATCCATGGCATAAGTTTGTAAGCCAGAATGAGCTAGTTACTATAAATTATAATCATCAATCACTACTTCATCCGAGACCTGCTCCAATTACCTTCCATTAAATTTTTAAAGTTTCAAGTCCAAATTAGAAAATATGTATCAAAGAGTATTAAGATCCCCATAGGCTTTAAAACTTCAAATTCACAATTCTTCAACATTTAGAGAACTCCAGGATGTCAATACAAACATCCTCCAGCTTCTACAACTATATATTAATCTGTCAGGAATGAAATGGATCTGCATCCTCACCACAGACATGTTAATAATTTAACTGAAATTTCAAACAAGTTATCAAAATATCTATTTTAGTAAGTTATATTAAAATAATTAAAAGAAAAAGAGCCAAGTTCAGTGAATCGGTGAATCTGAACAGTACCAAAATAAAGTGGTGACTGGTGGATGCAATATTTGCAAAAGTCACTATTTAGTGTACATTATAGTAGTGCCTAACACTGCCCTCCTGTCCCGTTGCAGGTCCACTAATTAGACAGACCATTGCATAAAAAGATGAAATACAATGCAACTCATCTTTACTACATATCCCCACTTAGATGCTTAGATTCTCAACCATATCTAATCTACCACTTAATACAAAGATAAAGATCAAGGTCAACGTTTGTTGGTCAAAAACTTTGAGAGGTCACCAAGGAATAATAATTAAAATATAATACTAGTACTAGTATTAATAATCAGCAAACACCTTTTAAAAAAACAAGTCTAATATTTGAAGCTTTCAAGACATTGACCAATAAAATATAAATGTCATCGAAAGAAGGAGAAATCAAAGATGATTTATTCAATGATGTTGTATTTTATTTTATTTTACTATATATATAAATAATAAATAATTATCCCACAAAATTCCAGCTTTTTCTTGGTCTCCAGCTGGGAATTTCACAACCAACGGTTATGGGGTCATGTGTGGGAATAAGAGAGAGAGAGTCCACCGAAATGAACAGTGGCACAGTAAAAATAGTAATGGACGAAACAAGAAGAACGGCCTTAAATACAAACTATTTCTTATAAAATGGTCCTCCACTCTACTTTATACCATTCCCCACCCATAATGAGATTGAAACCAACACAGCCAAGAATAAAATGTATCCCAATTAGTCACAATGAGTCATACTCCATCCAATTGAGAAACAAAAGGACAAAACCCAATATCAACCAGTTATTAGAGCTGAAATTGACGTCTATCTAATCATATTAATTGGTGATAAGAATAGTAATTGAGCTTAATGTGTTGATAATGGTAATTGTAATGGTAATTTTCTTATTACAATACCAAGATGGGAATAAAAATAAAAAAGAAAATAATAATAATGGTTGAGCCTCAACCCCAATAGTGCAAAACTTTTCACTGGAATCTACTATGTAGATTCAATAGCGAAGATGAACAAAAGGGCAACTTTAGAAAAAACCCAATAAAAAAGGAAGATAAAAATTGAAACTTTTAATTTGTTGAATATATGCAAACTAACCTTGGGGTTGGGGGATTTGGGTAACCGGAGACCAGAGGACGACCGTGGGGTAGAACTTTGGCTATAACCGGAGGAGACGCCGGAGGGTGTGGTGGCGCCGGAAAAGTTTGCGGCAGTGTTGAGGGATGAGGAGACATTCAATCCAAGAGCTAGCTTCACTTTTCTCCATTTGCTTCCCATAATTTTGATTTTCTTAACTCCTATTCGGCACAAAGGGTTGAGTTGAGGATTAGATCATGAAGCAAAGAAGTTACCCAAAAGAGTGTGGAAATTGGAGAGGAATGGGAGTGTATGAAAGATTTGATCTTTTTTGTGAAAGATAGGAAACATGCTAGAAATGGATATGGGAAAGAAGATGGTGAAGGGTTGAGTTTAGGTAGAGGCGTAGAGAAGAGGAGAGGAGAAAGAAAAAAGGGTGAGAGGGTAAAGAATGAATAGGAAAGGGTGAAGGTGGGAAGTTTGGGTTTTTAACTAATGGAATGGAAGATGGTTGGGATGAGGGATGATGAATTGAATGGTCAGTGTTACAGTTAATACTAGTAAATTAATTTGGATTTGTTTTTTTTTAATAAGCAAGGTTATTATTGGTGAAGGTAGGAATGTTAATATCCCCTTGTCTTACACTCTCTAGTCTCCGGTGTCTCGTCTCCGGTGTCTCGCAACTTTTGGGATAACCATTACTATACCGTACATCCGCACGGGCCGATCGCGTTACGTCATATGATTACCTTAAATAGAAACGTTAGTCTGAAATTTCAAATACGGACAGGTGCTGTCGTGTTCTTTTTAGGAGTGAATTTAGACAGTATTTAAATAGTCTGAACATTACCCTGTGAAAATAAAGAAAAATTTAAATTTGATAAAAAAATAGTTTCAAATAAAAAATTGATAAATATTAAAACTCAAAATGTAAAAGTATCATTTAAAAACAATATGTGCATTTATCCCGTGTTTTTTTATATATCAATGTTGTTATCCCATGTTTTTTTATATATCAGTGCAACTATCCCGTGTTTTTATATATATCAATGCAGTTGTCCAGTGTTTTTTTATGTATCAGTGCAGTTATCTCATAGTTTCAATTGATTATTTGAGTTGATTAGCAGATTATTGTAGATAGTGAAAGATAGATAGTAGATTATCAATAACAAATATTTATCCCGTGTTTTTTTATATATCAGTAACAATTATTTGTCCTTTTTTAGGTATTAGTGACAAATATTTGTCGCATGTGTTTTAAATATTAATCAGTTTAAATAGTCATTAAGCCTTCTTGTTTTTTTAGATAGTAGTTTTTTCAAAAACTATAATTATTAATGGCAAATATCAATCCCGTGTTTTTTTTATATATCACTGTAGTTATCCCCGTGTTTTTTATATATCCGTGCAGTTATCTGATAGTTTCAATTGATTATTTTAGTTGATAGTAGATTATGGTAGATAGTAAATTTGTTAGATGGTAGATTATCAATAAGAAATAATTGTTTTAAATATTAATTAGTAATTTAAATAGTCATTAAGCCTGCTTATTTTTTAGATAGTAGGTTTGTAGTAGTAGGTTTCAAAAAATTTAATTATCAATTACAAATATTAATCTCGTGTTTTTTTATATATCAGTGCAGTTATCTCGTAGTTTCAATTAATTATTTTAGTTGATTAATAGATTATAGTAAATAGTAAAAGAGAGATAGTAGATTATCAATAAGAAATATTTATTTTAAATATTAATCAGTAGTTTAAATAGTCATTAAATATTATTGTTTTTTAGATAGTAGATTTATAGTAGTCTTCCAAAAATTTAATTATCAATGACAAATATTAATCCTGTGTCTTTTTATATATTTGTGTAGTTATCCCGTGTGTTTTTATATATCATTGCAGTTATCTCATAGTTTCAATTGATTATTTGAGTTGATTAGTAGATTATTGCAGTTATCCCGTATTTTTATATTAGATTATTTGAGTTGATTAGTAGATTATTGCAGTTATCACGTGTTTTTTTAGATAGTAGTTTTATAGTAGTTTTCCAAAATTATAATTATCAATGGTAAATATTAAGTATAAATTGTCAAACAAAATTATAAATATCAATGATAAATATTAATCCCGTGTTTTTTTATATATCACTGCAGTTATCCCGTGTTTTTTATTTATCAGTGCAGTTATCTCGTAGTTTCAATTGATTATTTTAGATTAGTAGATTATAGTAGATAATAAAAGTTAGATATTAGATTATCAATAAGAGATATTTGTTTTAAATATTAATTACTAATTTAAATAGTCATTAATTCTTCTTTTTTTAGATAGTAGTTTTATAGTACTAGTCTTCAAAAATTTTAATTAAATTAGTGTTTGTATAAATTTAGAAATTTAGTTAAAAGAATTAAAGTGAAGTGATAAGAGAAAGAGAATAATTATTTATGGGAAAAGTAAAGTAAAAAGAAAAAAAAGAAAGAAAGAGAGTGTAAAAGAAATGTGAAAATGAGGAAATAGAGTGTAAGAAGAAAGAGAAAAAAGGAAGAAAGAGAGTGTAAGAGAAAAGTGAAAAGTAAGAAAGAGAGTGTAAGAATAAAGAGAAAAAAAAAAGAAATAGAGTGTAATGACATTTTTACCCTCAAAAATTTGAGGTGTCTTTTAGATAGAATGGGGGTATTGGTAAAATCATATGTGGTGAATTTGTATAGATCTATAATAGATTAGGATTTGTATCCTCTCCATCTCCCTCCATTTTCTCAATCGCTCTCTTAAATTCACTCTCTCTCATGGGAAGTTATACAGTATGTCTCTGAATTCCTTAATGAGTTTAATCGGTAAGCATAAGAAAATATGCGAACAAAAGTTGGTTCAATTGGTAATGATTTAATTCACATTTCAATGAGTTTTCGGGACCTATCTCACTTAAAATTTTATTTATCAAATAAAAAACATTAAGAAATTATAGTAGGTGTGACTATTAAAATGAACTAGCCCCATAACCCGTGCGATGCTCGGGACTGGCTAATTTCCTTTGTGTAAATGAGTAATAAAAATCTTACGCATTTATTAGCAAACCACCTTATAAACATTCATGCTCGGGTTTTTTTTAACAGTACAGAGCTTGTCCACTGCGAGAATCGAACTTGGGAGCATTAAGTCGACCTTGTGTCCCAGGGTAGCTTATGGCAGTGGACCAATAGTTTTTTTTTTGATAAGCAATGTTAGTGGGGGGGGGGGGATGTTAGTTTCCTGGGTTTGAACCCGGGACCTCCTTCTTGCACGCATTTAGTGCACTCCTTCGGTATCCCTTAGCTCGCCAACTGAGCTACCTATTTGGGATTGACCAATAGTGTTGGTTTGTAAAATATATAGTCAAATAATTGTGAATAAAAATTAAATTATAACTATAAATTAAATAAGAAGATTATAATATTTAAAAAGAATATTAACAAAGACGTTGAAATTAAACATCAATAGTTGGTAGTAACCGAATTAAATGAATTCAAAAGATATTTCGGGTTCAAAAGAATATGCTTCTAAAAAATATAAGGAGAAGAAGTATAAAAATAAATTAATTTTTTAAAGGTTCAGAAAAATTTGGTTATAAAAAATACAAAGAGAAGAAATATAAAACGAAATTAATTCTTTAAAGTGGTGAAATTAATTAGTAAAAGAGTGAGTTGCACGGGTTAGTGTCACAAAATTATTTTTTTTCACCATACCAGTTATAGAGAAATGAACTTTGAGTATTTGAATAGTTAAAAAAATTTCTAAACGCTAAAGTACCTCAAAACACACCACTTAGCATTTTTCACCCAATCAATTATTAAATAATAAACTTCACATAAATATCTTAAATTTTTCTAAACCATAAAGTACTCCATAAATTATAAAAAAGAAAAAAAGACAGAACCTTAAAATATAAAAGAAGAAAAAAAAAGAAAAAAGGAAAGAAAACAAAAACAAAAGGAAAAGAAGGAAAAAAGCAAAAAAAAAAAAGAAAGAGAAGTTGGCGCCATAAGGCGACAAGCCGCGTATAATATAGAGATGTGATAAAAGTTAAGCATTTTTATGATTTTTCAAGTTCTGATTGGCTGAAATTATAGTGGTGCATACTAACTAAATCCTAAGTTTTTTTGGTTGATAGATAAAGTGACAAGCACCACTCATAAACTCACACATGCAAAGTAGAGATCTTAAGTATGAACTCGATCAACCATACAAAATGTAAAACCTAACATCGTTGGTTTTTCCGATTGTGCTAGGCCTTACTTTATTATTATTATTTGGTTTTTCCGATTGTTTTTTAAGGTTTTGACACATCCTTCAGAAAAATAATTATTATTATAAATTTTATAAAAAGTGTTGTGGGAACAAAAAGTGTGAGGGTTGTGTTGTTGAGGGTTGAAAGGTTATGAACAAGAGTTAATATGGTGTGTTCACCGGTCTGGTGCACACGTAAAATATGTTTTTATATGAAAATAGATACTCACTCCAATGGTTCTATTTTGTTTGCAGTTTAAGATTTTGGCACATCCTTTAAAAAAATAATTAGTATTATAAATTTTATAAAAAATGTTGTGGGAATGGAAAGTGTGAGGATTGTGTTGTTAAGGGTTGAAAGGGCCACGGGTCTGCTGCACATGTAAAATCTGTTGGTCTAGGGGTCTTTGACCCTGATTTGGTGTCTAAGAGAAAAATGCCCTGAATAATCTGGAGTTCGGCCGAGAGGTAAGTAAAGTTTGGATCGAATTCGGGTACTAACCGAATCTGCCCCTTTAGATGCAGTGCATTAATTAGTTGCACCCAAACTTGGACTTACCAAAGCAGGATTGAAAACAAAGAAATTGCTAAAATAGGAGTAGAAAGCAAAAAAACCACTCTAAAGCACTAAGTTTTTTTTTGACACCGGCACTAGGTTTGTCTATGAATATTTCCTTTTCATTATTCCATTAAAACAACATTGTTTATATAGGCACATAGATAACTTGTCACCACGGATATTTCTTCGTTTGTTTTATTGGATGCTCCACCGCGAGATATGAGATGGTTGCTAAAATTTGATGCTCGTGGGCTTTCCTCTATTAGACCTTAGTTTTTCTCTTTTGTAACCAAAAAAATAGGCACACACATAACATAAATTACACATCATCCTATTTACCACATGAGCTAGAATATATCCCAATAAGGTAGCTTAGTTGGCGATCTAAGGGATACCGAAGGAGTGCACCAAAGAGTGCAAGAAGGAGGTCTCGGGTTCAAACCCCAAAAACTAACATTTCCCCGCTAACATTGTCTATAAAACAAAAACATGAGCTGGAATATTCTATTTAGCACCTAATATAATGTACCATAACACAAAAAATTCTCACCGTGTGGCTAAAGCTTCTAGAATCTTCTCGTTTTTGGTTCATAACAAAATTCTCACCGTGTGGCACCCAATTCAAACATTCTCTTTTTGAGGTGAGAATGTGGTAGTAAAACACCGAGACAGACTACAAACTCAACTCTAACGAGTACGGAACCCCTAATTAAATCACTTGGGAAGAGATTACTAATATCCTTGGGACGAATATGCATATAGCGGACTCTTGGTTGTTGGAAAACCCCGGATCAATCTAACCAATTTGCAACACCATTTAGCTTCCCCATAAATCCCAAGTAGTTAGCTCGATTTGTGAGCTAAGGGATATCGAAGGAGTGCACCAAAAGAGTGCAAGAAGGAGGTCTTGGGTTCAAACCCCAGAAACTAACATTCTCCCACCCCACTAACATTGCTTATAAAAAAAAAGCTTCCCCATAAATTTGAGTAATCACCACTATCAAATTTTTGTTAACAAGATAAACGATTTTGTTAACCAGGAGTTCCCTTTAGCTTTACTAGGACTTTTGTGAATGGAGGAAACAAGGAAAGTATTGCCGTTATGAGTACTTCTATTCAGTGTGAGACGAAATGTACAAATTACAATCTAAATAAGAAAACATGAGGCGATTCCAACTTACAAAAGTGGCTATAGATTTGCCACATCATTTTTAAAGTTTTCGTTTTGCGCTATTAAGTGTTGACCAAGAGACTTCAAACACAAGAGGGGAGGTGAATTGTGAATTTAAAAATAGCACTTAAAATTAAACTCTTAAAAAGATTTTGATCAAATAAAGCGCTTAAGAGAATTTGAATTGAAATAACAATAATAAGACAATGAAAATAACTTGCAAGGAAATTAAATAGATGAAGGGATAGAAGATGACACAAACTTATACTGGTTCGGCCAAACCACAGGCCTACGTCCAGTCCCCAAGGAATGCTCCAAGGGATTTCAACTAATCACTAGCTTTTAAAACAGGTTCAGCTAGAAACTTACAACACCGGGATATCACCTCCCTAAAAGAAAACCTTCAAGAACCAAGAGATCTCGCCTCTCTTGAAAAAACTTGGGAACACCCCTAACAAATGAGAAGAAAAAGATTTGATAGCACACTCAGTAGTGTGGATAAAACAAGTTGAAGCACAGTAATACAATATCAAACTATGTGAAATATAAAGCTCTCAAAAATAAAATAGCAAGTGTAAGAGTAGTGAGAGTGATGAGAAGAATAATAGATCTCAGATGCAAGTGTGAGTCGTAGAGTGTGAAGCACCTCCCTATTTATAGGTTTAGGAAAACGTAGATCTGGAAAAAAAATATTTAATGAAAGTGAATAATCGATTGTGACATGAAGTTAAAAAGGTGAGGAATCGATTCTTATCATTTTAGAAGCCTCAAGAATCGATTCTTTGGATAGTTGAAATAGTGAGGAATCGATTCTTTACATTTTGGAAAACATGGGAGTCGATTCTTTGTTCTTTGAAAACAAGTAGGAATCGATTTTCAGGACCTCCTTTATAGGTGAAAATCGATTCTTCACTTAGTTAAAACAATGAGGAATCGATTCATGGCCTATAGGATTGCTTTGAAATCGATTTCATAGTCTCTTGAAATAGAAGGAAATCGATTTTAGCTTTGTCTTGAGTATATGTAGAAATCGATTTCATGCTTTAAACATATGACTAAGAAATCGATTCTTGGCCTTTAGAAAATACTATAAATCGATTCTTGGCCTTTGGTGCATAATAGAAATCGATTATATGCTTTCCAAAAATTATTTTCATGTCATGTGTGTTTGTCCTATTCAATTATGCATGCATGGGATTTGTTTAAAAATATTTTCATGCAAAATTATTTTTATGAAACATATTGTGAGTGTGTGATTTATTTTATATTTAGAGAGCTTTATTTTCACTTACAAATTGTCCTAATACACACACAACAGTAGAACCACTCTTGACTTGATCTTGATTACATTTTACCGCTTTTTGCAGTCTAGTCCTTTTTGACTTTCTTTTGTCAATCATCAAAACCAGATTATTCCTGTCAAGGCATATATTCACATTAAGTATTATCATTGTCATATTCCACAGAAAGTTTCTTGCATCCACCAAGACAAGTGGATGCCACAAAAGATAAATGGGTTCACTCATGCGTTTTCCGTTCTGCGCAAAATCTAACCACACATTTTTCCTACCGCATGCGGTAGAAGATGTTTGGACGGTGAAGATTTGCACTGGACCATTCAACCACTGGAGAGGATCCAGATCCCCATAAAAAGCCCCCAAGCCTCCGCTATATAGATTGTGCACTCACCAATTGATAGAATATCTACAGAGAGTATTTTGATGTAACTAACTGAATTTCATTTCATCTTCATTAACTGATTCAGGAGAGGTAACCCAACTTATATATTGGGTACATCAGTACAACTGAATTGGGGAAATCTAACTAACTGAGTTGTTGCTCAGCTAGTTAGTTAGTTATAAGGGGGGATTATACACTATGGGGAGGTGTACAATAGCACACCTATGAAGCTGTTTACTATTCCTCTAATACTCCCCCGCAAGCCTAGCTAGGTTTAGGAAACGCAGTTAGCTTGGAACAAAGGAGCACAAACTTGTTTGGTGGCAGAGGTTTTGTCATAATGTATGCACATTGATATTCACCAGGGATGAACTGAACTTTCAGTTTCTTTTGCAGCACCTTTTCTCTGAGAAAGAATAGGCCAAGCTTCATATGCTTGGTCCTTGCATGAAGAACAGGATTGTGAGCTAAAGATATGGTACTGAGATTGTCACAACGAACCGTAGGAGTGGTAAGTGAGATGCCAAGTTCACTAAGGATTGATTGAACCCAAAGTAGTTGAGTTGTGGCCAAGGCTAATGCTCTATATTCAACTTCTGTGCTGGACCGTGAGACCACAGGTTGCTTCTTTGCCCACCAGGAGATGATGTTGCTGCCCAAATATACACAAGCGCCAGAGGTGGACCTCCGGTAATCACTATCAGACCCCCAGCATCACAGTAAGCTGATAGAGTTACATGGGATGTGCAGACTGGTTTCAACTGAATGCCACGTGAGAGAGTGCCCTTGAGGTACCTGAGAATCCTTTTGACGGCCACCCAATGAGTCTCAAGAGGCTGAGACATAAACTGGCAAACTTTGTTGACTGCAAAGGCTATGTCTGGTATTGTTATGGTGGCATATTGCAAGGAACCCACTGTTGATTTGTAAAGGAAAGGATCACCAAACTCAGGTGAACCAGTCTTGGTTAGCTTGTTGCCTGCTACCATTGGGGTAGGAAAGGGTTGAGCTTCGTGAAAATTGTGTTTGAGTAGAAGGTCTCGAATGTATTTGCCTTGAGAAAGAAGAAGTGACCCATCTGATTGATGCTTAACCTCAATTCCTAGGAAGTAATCAAGATGACCCAAATCTTTTAGTGAAAAGGAAAACTTAAGCTTGCTGATCAGCTGCTTGATGAACTGATGATCACTCCCAGTGATGATAATATCATCCACATACACCAGCATGTACACTTGAACAGGGCCACTCTTGAGAGTGAATAAGGAAGGATCACATCTGCTGGCTGTGAAGCCAAGTTGCAATAGGGGCTTGTTTTAGGCCATAGAGTGCTTTATTCAGTTTGCACACCATTGTTTTGTCACTAGACTCAAAGTGAGGGGGTTGGACCATGAATACCTCTTCCTCCAATACGCCATTGAGGAAGGCATTGTTTACATCCAGCTGCAATAATGGCCAAGATTGGGACACTGCCAAGGTAAGAACAGTTCGCACAGTGACTGGCTTGATAACTGGATTGAAAGTCTCCTTGTAGTCAGCCCCATACTGTTGATGAAATCCTTTGACAACCAAACGAGCCTTGTATTTGTTGAGTGAGCCATCAGGATTTTCTTTCACTCTAAATACCCATTTGCAGCCAATTGGTTTTCTATTAGAAGGCAAGGGAACAAGTGTCCATGTGTTGTTCCTGAGTAGTGCATCATACTCCTCTTTCATTGCAATCAGCCATGAAGGATTGGATAATGCTTGTTTGATTGTCTTAGGCTCCACATGAGCCAAAAGCAAAGTGGGATTAATACGTGGACAGACAATGCCAGACTTAGCTCTTGTTTGCATCGGGTGAGTATTGACGGGTTTTGTGACTGGTTGTGGAGATGGTGAGGGTGAGTGCAGTGGTGAGCAAGCTGGTGTAGGAGATGCGGAGGCAAAATTGGAAGTTCCATATGATGAAGTCACTGTTTGAGACTGGGACAATGGTGAGAAGCCAGGGGGTACAGATGGAGCTTGGCTAGCTAGGTTGGGGGTAGGAGTGATAGTTGGTATATTTGGTGAGATGTGTGGAGAGATGGTCTGATCAGATTCTTTGGTGAGGAACATGTGTTTGAAAGGGAAGTGATGCTCATTGAACACTACATCCTTGGAGATGAAGAGGCGACCAGGTGAGTTAAGACATTTGTACCCTTTGTGGCTAGTGGAATAACCAAGAAACAAACATTCTTGTGAATGAAACTGGAGCTTGTGATTATTATATGGTCTGAGCAGAGGAAAACAGCTACAACCAAACGTCTTGAGGAAGCTGTAATATGGTTGAGTCTTGAACAACTTTGTGTAAGGTACTTCAAAGTTGAGTGCTGAGGTAGGAAGCCTGTTTATCAGATACACACTGGCTTGAAAAGCATGATCCCAATATTTGTAAGGAAGACCAGCATGAGCAAGAAGGGTGAGGCCAGTTTCAACAATCTGCCTGTGTTTGCATTCAATGGAACCATTTTGATGATGGGTGTGAGGACAGATTTTCCTGTGAAGAATTCCCATGGATTGAAGTAAATTGGTGAATGGTCTGAATTCACCACCCCAGTCACTCTGAACAACCTTGATTTTTAATGAAAACTGTGTTTGAACAACCTTGATTTTTAATGAAGACTGTGTTTCAACCAGCTTTGGGAAGTGCTTGAAGGTGTTAAGAGCTTCTGACTTTTGTCTAAGTAGATATAACCAAGTGAATCTAGTATATGAGTCTACAAAAGCCATATAGTAATAAAAGACAATAGAAGAGAGCATTGGAGCAGGGCCTCAAAGATCAATAAAAACAAGTTCAAATGGTGCAGTGACAATAGAGGTGGACGTGTGTGTGTGTGTGTGGGGGGGGGGGGGGTATGTGCTTTACCAAGACAACAAGAGTTGCAGAAATCAAGAGAAGTTTTATTGCAAATGGAATATTACACTGATTTAGAACACGTTTCTGGACATCTAGGCCTGGATGTCCAAGTCTGGAGTGCCACAGGGAGAAATTATTGACATTTGCTACAGACACATTAGCAATAGGATGCCTAGTAATACTACAACAAACAGTATTAGAAAGAGCAGAATTTAAAGAGTTCTTTGAGGGAACAAGAGAACTGATCTTGATGTTGTCAAATTGATACAAACCATCAGCACCAAGAGGTCCTTTGAGGAGAGTCCCATTGGTATCCTGAGATTTGACAACACACACGTTAGGATGAAATTGCGCATAGGAAGAGTTATCACGAGTAAACTTGCTGACACTGAGTAAATTGTGTTTTAAGCTAGGAAGATGGAGTATATCATTGAGAAGAAGACTCCTAGTATGACTAATAGGGGACTGGAAAACAGATGAAATAATAGCTTTAATAGACAAACCTTGACCGTTGGCAATTGTTAACTGATCAGGTCCTTCAAAGGGAGCAGTTTGTTAAATGTTTTGTGACGCGTTTGAGCCATGGTGAGATGCACCAGTGTCTGCTTTCCAGGGTGCACGGTATGATCCATCAGCAGCAGTAAGAAAAGCTTGTGGACGCTGCATCATAGGCATAGGTGTAGGAAACATTGTTGGCATGAAATGAGCATACATAGCAGCCATAGGGTTGGGAGCATCTTGCTGTTGCACTGGAGGCGAAGGACACGTCTGCTGCCAAATAGGATAGTGCCACGGTGGTGCAAACGGCCAAGGAGAGGCTTGAGAGACTTGAGGAGATTGATTCGCACCACGAGGAGCAAAGGATGCATCGCTATTGTAGTCACGCTTGAACCTATGGTAGCAAACAGAGGCGTCGTGACCAAATTTGTTACAGTTTTGACACTGTATGCCGCCACGACCTCTTCCACGGCCACCACGGCCACCGCGACCACCACGACCACCGTTGACAGAAGGTGTACCAGTTTTAGAGGCCTGAGCGACACACGCTTGTGCAGGAGCGCTCGTCGTTGACGAATCAGACTGCGACGTGGCTTTTTTCGCAGCAGCCAGATTCGCCGTAGGCACTGTGGATTTGTTAAAGCGAGTCAAGCGTGCTTCGTGACCGAGAAGTAGGGTTTCAACCTCAGAAATTGAAATCGGAGTAGATCGACAACAAATCAGAGAAATCGTGGACTCGTAGTCGTGTGGAAGTCTTTCAAGGATGATATCGAGGTGTTCACGCGCAGAGATCGGTTCGCCAATGGCACTTAGAGAGTCAACCAGATGCTGAATCTGGAGAAGGTACTTGGAGATAGTGAGACCTTCGAGAGAGGTACCTCGCAGTTCGAAACGGAGTTGGCGAGATCGCGCCTGAGTGTGGACCTGGAAAAACGCATGGATCTTGTCCCATAGTTGTGCAGAGGTTTTGCTGCCAATAACGCGCGTTAGCATGTCGCGCGATATGGTGGATTGCATCCAAGAAAGCAACAATTGATCTTGCTGTTCCCATTTTTTATGTGCAGGATTGACATTTTGCGAGGTAGCATCGTCAATTGAAAGAAATTTCTCAGGAATTGTAGGATTTACCAGATAGTGATGTAACTTGTGAGCCTTGATGATAGGTTCGACTTGTTGACACCACAAGAGATAGTTATTTGAGTCGAGTTTCTCAGAAATGGCTGAGAACGAAGAAGCTTTGAGTTTCGTCGGAGAAGACGAATTCGTCGTGGCGGCGGTTGCAGTGGAATTTCGCGGCGTCGAGTGGTCCTCATGATCGCTCGGTGATGATACCATGATAGAATATCTATAGAGTATTTTGATTTAACTAACTGAATTTCATTTCATCTTCATTAACTGATTCAGGAGAGGTAACCCAACTTATATATTGGGTACAGTAGTTCAACTGAATTGGGGAAATCTAACTAACTGAGTTGTTGCTCAGTTAGTTAGTTACAAGGGGGGATTATACACTATGGGGAGGTGTACAGTAGCACACCTATGAAGCTATTTACTATTCCTCTAATACCAATGTTGTCCGCAAAACATTCATGGGTTTTTTTTTGTACCCCCTCTTTATACCCCATACCCCCATAATTCAGTTTAACCCAAATATACCCCTCTCATTTTTACCAAAATCTGATCAGTCCCCACCAAAATTTGAGTTTCCCAGAATTATCTCATTTAAAGGTAATTTCAGAATTTTTATTCGCGTTTTATCCGGAAATACTGTATTTCCGGAACAGTTATTTGCTTCCGGAAACATCAAATTTTTAGTATTTCCGGAAAGTTTATTTTTTTTACCTTCTGGAAATACCGTTTTTTACGTGTTTCTGGAATTTTTAAAACGTCTCTTCTAGAATTACGTGTATTTTCGGTAATTCCGGAAGTTGTTTTTAAATTTGTTTTTAACTTTTTCGTTATTTTACAAATATGGCTACGGCTGACGGCAGACTTCCGTTTACTATAGATTTATCGGACGAGTTTACTACGTCGGAGGTACATATCTTCCTAAAGCGCTTCTTGTTTATTATTTTTATAAGTTATTAATTTAGTTTACGATTATTTTGTAGCTTTTTCCTACTTGGGATAATCTTGTACGTTGGGCTAGAGATATCGGGAAAGCCAACAGAGTCATTGTTATTATTATTCGATCCGAGTCTATAGAGAATGGTAAAGGGAAGAAGAATAAGGTCGTTTTGGGTTGCGAGAGACATGAGAGATATACTGCAGTAGATGTTGGGTGTTCTACTAAACACAAGACCTCAAAAAAGTGTGGTTGTCCTTTTAG
The DNA here is from genome assembly GCA_039519185.1 of Astragalus membranaceus. Classification (NCBI taxonomy): domain Eukaryota; kingdom Viridiplantae; phylum Streptophyta; class Magnoliopsida; order Fabales; family Fabaceae; genus Astragalus; species Astragalus membranaceus. The sequence goes on from CM076850.1 coordinate 117,340,526, forward strand.
ATTGAAAGTTAAACCACTCAATCCTCCTAATTTTGATTGGAAGGTTAAAGTTATGTGTGGAAGTCACAATCATGAGCCTCATAAGACTTGGCTTGGAGCAGCAATCTTTGGTAAGTTTAAGAAGGAGGAGCGGTTAGTTGTTGAGGAGCATTTGATGTTGGGAGTGAAAGCACAAAAAGGTCACTATGGGAATACCACGACTAATAGGTACATTATAGTTTTTTCTTATGTCTTTTAAATATATTTCGAGTCAATTTTTTTCTTATGTGTTTTAATTTGTTACATATAGGGTTGAGTCAGCTCATTGGTCATTGAGGAGGTCACTGAGTTCTAGTGGAGGTGATTTATGCATAAGCTGGGAGTCAATGCATGGGATGATCAATGCACAAATTGATAATATTGTCGTTTCATTTCAAAAAAGCATCAACCGTGTAGATGCCCGACACAACACTCCATTCTACAAGAGTATACACGGTTTGGTGTCTTTTGAGGCATTGAATCATATAGCTGATGAGTTTGATGGCATGTTGGGTGGAGTAGGCACCGATAAGACCCGTTGTGGTGGTTGTGTGATTAAAGCTACCCATGGGTTATCTTGTTCTTGTGAGCTTGGTTATTTGCACCTACATGGTTGTCTAATCCCATTGGAGATGGTTGACTCTCATTGGATGAGGCTCAGTTTGGAGAGTATGGATGAGGAGCGCGTGAAACAAGCCTCACTTGAATGTGACATAAGCTATACAATAGATGGTTGATCTTGCCGACACTTTCAACGGTCTAGATTTTGCCGACCACTTTTTATCAACGGTAGAAATCCGCTTTAGGGTTTCAGATTTTCCCTATAAATAGACCCATTATGTTTCACTTCTTTCACACACAACACAAGAAAATGGACACATGGAATACACAATACTCTCGTGATTCCGCACTCACGGCCCTTCACCATCAGGGCACAATCACCAACAGAGAATATGGTGTGTATTTCTGGTGTCCAAAACCTATTTTATGTAGACTTAAATAAGACATCACCTTTGCTGCTCTCAAAGAAAAACTACAGAGTAAGGTGCAAGTGGAGGATGACGAGCGAGAAGTCACTCGTATCATTTATCGCAACCCCAGTATGGGCGATAATAATCGTGTTCGCTGGTCCACAATGGATGTGAAGAACGACGATGACGTGCGAGCCATGATGGACAGTTATGACATGTTTAGACTTCAGAGTCTTTTAGAGTTGTACGTCGAAACCACAAGGAGCGTCGCTGAGATCCTTCGCCGTTTAACTTCACCATCTCAGTAGTTTTAGACCTTGTTTTTGTATTGTTTGTTGTTGTAATCTGTTATTTTCAGTCAATGTATACGGTGTTTTTAACTAAAAAAATAAATGTTTAATTTCTTATTTTTGAATTCCGGAAACACCATAATACGGTATAAATTCGGAACTCAATTTATTGGGATTTCTGGAAATACCCTAAAATGAGATAAATCCGGAAGAATTTTTTTTTGGATTTCTGGAATTACCTCATTTTAGTGTAATTCCGGAAGGTATATTGTGTTGCCAGCAGTGGAATTGCCGCAACAGTAGCAGCCAACAGTGGTTTTTCTGCATTAGCAGCGATGGCAAATAGTGGGCCTGCCGTTACAGCAGCTGCTGTTTCGGCCAGCAGTGTTTTTCCAGCAGCTGCTGCTTCGGCCAGCAGTGTTTTACCTGTAGCAGTGGCTGCCAGCGACGGTAGGGAGTGGAAACAGCTTTGGAAAAACGATGTGCCATCAAAAGTGCTGATATTTGGTTGGGGGGTTATGCTTAAGAGAGTAGCGACCCGAGAGGCTTTACATCATCGTGGTATTTTACAATCTCATTTGGACAAAAGCTGTGTTTTGTGCTTTGAGGAGGACGAGTCTATGACACATTTGTTTCTTAACTGTCGGGTGAGTAAAGCGGTATGGCAGAAATTTTTTCGTGGATGGGGGTATCTATAATTGCTTCTGATGATGTGGTATCTCACTTCTTGGAGTTTGGGAAATTTACAAATGGGAAGTAAAAAGGAGTTAGGCATCTCATTTGGTTGGCGGTGATATGAAACATATGGATCATGCGAAATAAAATTGTCTTCAAGGGAGAGGTTGCTTCGACTCCAACATTGGTATCGGGTATTATGGATAGTGCTTGGAGCTGGTTCAAAGTGAGGAAGGGGATCTCCTACGGGTCAGGATGGTCAGACTGGTATAATTGCCCATTGGGTTGTTTAGATTTGTAAAACAATTCTTGTCATTGCCTAAGTAGTCAGGGTACTCTTTTTCCCTCATTAGGTCTTTTTCCCGATGAGTTTTGACCCCAGAAGATTTTATTGAGGTCCCTAAATATAAGGGTTTGGTGCACCCCTTATGTGCCCCTAAATAATATATACATCAACGGTGCTTATCTAAAAAAAAATACAGTACTCTTGTAATTTCCGGCAAGATGTTCTACCTTTGACCAATGGTTTTCTTTATCTTATTATCATGTCTAAATCCAATATTGTTGTCCATGTGGATTTGCCTGTTTGATTTTGAATACTGCTTTGTCATTATCCCCTGGGTGGGACCGGGTAATATAAAGTTTGGTCAACTAATCCAATTAATTCCATTAGCAACAAACGCTTCATGTTTTTAGTTTTTGTTTTTGCTCCCATCTACTTCCACGGCTGCATACCTATAATAAGTTATTTTTGATCAGATACTTATAAAGTTATAATAAGTTATAATAATTAACTTACAACTTGTGTCAAAAAAAAATAATTAACTTACAACACCTCTAAAAGAGAATATCAAACCTTAAGCGCCCTCTGTTTAAGAAATAACAAAACTTACAACACCCATAATGATAATCCCATATATATAATATGGTTCTCCAAAAGAAATATCAAAACTTGTTGAGTCGATATATTGAAGAAAAGTTTAATAATTTTTTTTATACTACATGTTCTCCGCAACAAAAATTCTATATAATATTAATGTGAGATACCTATCGTGAGAAAAGTATTTAGAGTTGTGCCAATAAAAAATAGTGCCATGTTAATTAAAATCAAGATTTCTCTAATCTCTAATTAGAATGAAGCATCTTGAACTCAAAACCATGTACAAGTTAAGAAAGGAAAACCCAGTATTACTATAAACAGAAAAGTTCAACGAATCACGCCACTCGCCCTCATATTTGACTTCTTTAATTTATTTACTTACTAATTACTAATAGAAAACAACCTTCAAAACCAAATATTTAGGAGGTTTGCTTCGATTTTTGAAGAGAAAAAACTTTATATAAGACTTTTTGTAAATAACCATCCTTGCACTCCAAAAGCACTTGATTGAGATGGTAGAGATCTCTTTCCACTTAACCAATGTCCTGAGTTCGAATCTAGCTTTGGACATGCAGCAGTGTTAAATAGATTAGTCTCTGCAGTTGCGCACAGAGGATACCCGATTTATACAAAAAAAAAATATAACCATTCTTGCTTTGGATATTTCAAATTATTTACATCCTACGGATTATGTGTTCTACTTTCATTTGATCATACAAACCTTTTTAAATAAATCATTCAAATCAATATTAGAAGTAACGAAAATAATTAATTAAATTAAACAGACGAACTTACACACCATCACTTGTCGAGGGAAAGACCATTGCCTAACGATTGGAAGTAGAATCACCCAATATTGATTTTACATTCCTCATCACCTAGCAACAAGCTCGTGTCGCCTGTCATTGTGACAATGTGTAACATCCCTAAAGTTGCTAAGTTAAATTCTTGTGATTAGTTAATAGTTTTAATAAATTATTGCTAATCAAGTTGCTAGATTATTGATTGTCAAAAGTTGTTTGAATATACGACTAAAATGAACTACTTGAATGTATTTGAGTTCTAGTTATTTATTAGATTGGGGTAGTATATGAGCAAAGGCTAAGGTGCAATTAGCATTAGTAAGGGTAAAAGGGGTATTTCATAATATCTCAACACCCCCTCAGCTGAACCAAACACTCCACTCACACATTTTACTCAGTTTTACACACACAACACAACAAAGTAAAGAGTGGTGAGAGAGAGAGAGAGAGAGAGAGAGAGAGAGAGAGAGAGAGAGAGAGAGAGAGAGAGAGAGAGAGAGAGAGGAGAAGAGAAGAGGAGAGGGAAACCACACTTAAACCCTCAACTCACCACAACCAGAAAATCCATTCTTTTCTCTTCTCCTCCTTCCATTGTCACTGAATCTTACTCAAGCCAAACTCATTTTCAACAAACAACACCAAAGAACCATCCCTCATTCCCCTTTGATGCATTTCGCAAAAATGGTGGAAATGAGCTAGATTGAGAGAAACTTGGTTTGCATGTGGGTTTTGAAGCTGGATTAGTACATCCCAGTAGCTACATTGTAGTTTGGAGCATCCTAGGAGGGATATTCAGCAGCTGAGTTTCGAATTTAAGCTTGGGGTAGCTCTTTTGGGCATTTCATTTCACAATTTGCTTGTTGGTGTGTTGAAGTCGACATTCAAGGTGAGTTCTTCACGAAATTATGTTTTTGGTTTGTTGTTTTGAGTATTGCATGTGGTCTAATTCGAAAATCCAGTATTGCATGTAAGTTGATTTGGTAAACATCTGAAATGGTGCTCATTGGGAAGTCATAGCTTTGCGTTTTGTTGAAAAAGAGTATGTGATTGAATGACATAATGTGGTTTCAAGTGGTTGTTTAATTGCTATAAAGTTGATTGTTTAAGTGTGTTAAAACGTTATTATTAACTGTTGATGTGTTGAGAGTGGAGTAGGACGAGTATCGGAATTATCGGAATGGCAAAATTACACGAAAAACAGGATTTTTCAAGTCTGATGGAGGAGCCCGGTCTGTGCGCTTCCAGGTCCGGACCGTGCATCCCCCTCTGTTACTCCACGTTGAAAAACATTTTGGCAAGCCTGGTCCGTGCACCTTTGAGCCCGGTCCGGGCCGAACCCTCTGTCACCGTTTTTAAAAGCTATCCAATTCCATTCCATTTGATTCCAATCCTTTCCTAATTCATTTCTTAATTCTTCCCAATGATTATTAAACAAAGAAAAGCTATATATCAAGTATTTTTGTGATACAATGAAAGGAAATTTAGTGTTAGGGTTTGTAACGAATTGAGTAATTGTTGTATCGAGTGAGAAAGACGAAAGACGACCTAAGTGTCAAGTTAAATCATAAAACACCAAGGGGATGACGATCCTAGTTAATAGCACACTAGGGGAGGGAAGTCATGAACCCAGAACCTAGCTCAGACAAGAATGACTCGGCAATCAGATATTGTTGGGTGGGTTCTCCGGGGGAAGGGTGTAGTCCTTGCCCGGAGTTGTGCTAAGAGAGAAAAGATAGTTAAAAACACCGAGAGATTAAGGTGAGGGGTCTCGAAGAGCTCACTGAGATTTAATTCTCACTGTTTATTTATGTAGTGTTTACAGATAAGCAGGGAAAGTCCAAGCAAACAGAGAAAGAGTATCTGCTGCACTGAGTTACTTAGCTTTGAAGGATCATTGTGATCAAGTTTATGTTTTGCTTAACTTGCCCTAGGGTTATTTTGTATTACCAAGTTGTAACTTCGATACTTTGACTTAGGATTTAATTCGAAGTTGTGTATCGGTTTATTTTGATTTTGCTCTTGGATATTGAACAATAGGGTGTTGTAACGACTTATAACTTATGTTTTAATGTCGCTTGGTTATCCATTTGAGAACCTTACTTAATCAAAGGATATTAGTATGAATGTTTCATCGAGAATAGATTTGTTCAATGTCTGAAAGTAGAATTAGTACTCTGATGTTTGCTGTTTATGGAAGTCTCGGTATTTCTTCTAAGGTTGAAATACTAAGGTGTTACACAATTTTTAAAAACCGAACCGGACATTGAACCAGTGAGATCTCTGAGTCATAGTGCAACCGTTTAAAACCGCTTAAACCCAGACAAACCCGCTTTAAACTGCTGAAATAACCGAACTGGATCAACCGTTCCGATTGGTTCGATTTTTAAAACACATGCGGTGGGTAGCGGGTAGCAAAAGTTCCCTTATTTTGCATTGTCCATCGCTCACGTTCCCACTATTCACAGTGTCTATCACCCAACGATGGACTCACTTATCCAAAAAAAACCCAACGATGGTCTCACTCGTTTGGCGAGGGTCTACAAAGTTCAGCAACGGTGGACAAAAAGTACATATCACGATCATTCTAATCGCGGGAACTTTTGAATCAATTTAATAATTTGATTTGGGTCATGAATTTTGTTAGGTAATAAAACTAACTATGGGTTCTTGGTTTAATAAGTCGAGAAAGCTTTTTTTTATAAACAAAAATAATATTATAGTAAGTATAAAAGGTACTCAATCCATTACAAGTGGGGTTATCTAACCACATTGCGAGTATGCCAAAAGGTTAGACGACCAAGAAGCAAAAACATAACACGAGTCGTGTCAATGTTAAGAAATCAAAACCAAGATAAACATTTAAGGCATTTTAATACCTTTTAAGACATCACCTTTGAGTAAAATATTCAGTAATTTGGGGGATTATGCCCGAGTTTTGTTGGGTTATTTTTATTTTTATTTTTAGTGTGTGATAAAGGTTTGGACCATATTTTTATCTAAAACCTTAAGGTGGTGGGTTAATGAATAAAGCATCTTATATACTCTTTTTATTTTTTCATTACTTAGCATGTTTTTTTTTATAAATCGGATATCTTCTGCGCGCAACTGCAGAGACTAATTCCTCGAGCCAGGTAGGACCATAATGGGCGACAAAACTCTCCCTCAAGAGATTTAACACTGCTGCATGTCCAACGCTGGATTCGAACCCAAGACCTTGGTAAAGCTGGAAGAGACATCTTTTATCTCATCTAAGTGCTCTTGGGTACTTAGCATGTTTGGTCTAGCGGTGGAGTTGCGAGAATTGCGGCAAAAATCTACGGTAATTAGGGATGTCAAAACGGGCGGCCCGGCCCGATAAGCGTTATGCCCGCGAAAAATCGGGCGGCCCGCCCGGCACGTTAACAGAACCCGAGCGCAAAATTCATGCCCTACCCGCGAAGTGGTGGGCTGGCGGGCTGGCCCGTCAATTTACACTGAATTTTTTTAAAAAAAAGCGCTAACGGGCGGTTTGGCCCGCCACAGTGTTTAGCCTGCGGGCTGGCGGGCGAAGCGGGCCGTGTAACGCCTAAATAATTTAATTATTTATTTAATTAAATTATTTAGGTAATTTATTAGTATAGTTATATTAAAATAATTATACGGTGTTTTATGTAAATCAGGGAGTGGTGTTTAGTAATTAAGCTGAGTAGGAGTCGGGGGCCCGTGATCCAAGAGCCCAAGGGCCTATGCGAATGTAGGAGAACTCTAGCTAGGGTTTTGGAGTCATTAGCGCATTTTTGGAGAGAAGAAAGAAAGTTGCGAAGAGGATAAGAGAGAAAGGAGGGGGGCGGCGAAACCAAGAGAGCAAGAGGAGGGAAGTCTTGTTGCGGTGGTTCTTTGGAGCTTACGTACAAGGAGATCTCGCGTTCGAAAAACCTAAGGTAAGGGTGGGTTCTATCCTTATAATGGGGTATATGATGGGGACTATGGGGGAGATAGGACCATGTTGCCTCTTTGATCTTGTTGGTAATGTTTTAGTGGTGTTTGAATATATTATGATGATTTCGATTTGATGTTGGGTGAATGATCATTGTGAAAATTGGTGTTTGGTGTTTGGTGCAATTTTGGTGTTGTCTTAGTTGCTGAAAAAGGCGCCCTGTTGCTGGGCGCCATGTCCTGTGCGTGGCTGTGTTGTGTTTGTTTCCTGCTGGAGGCGCCCTGTTGCAGTGTTGCTTATGTTGCTGATTTTGGCACCCTAGGCGCCCAGTCATGATGTCCTGTTGTTGTTGTTGCTGGAAGTGGCGCCCTAGGCGCCCAGTGATGTTGCCTTGATTGCTGGAGTTGGCGCCCTAGGCGCCCAGTGCTGTGTTGCGTAATTCTGTGTTGCTGTGAAGGGCGCCCTAGGCGCCCAGTGGTGTCCTGGGTTGTTTCTGGATGTTGCTGTGTTGTGCCAGAATTTTCTTGTGTCGCTAGGAGAGGCGCCCTAGGCGCCCAGTAGTGTTTCAGTGTTGTTTCCTGTTGCTGAAAACTGGCGCCCTAGGCGCCCAGTGTTGTTGCTGTCTTAGGCGCCCTGTTGCTGGGCGCCAAGTCTGTTTTTGTTGCTGTGGTCCTAGGCGCCCTGCTCCAGGGCACCATGTCCATCTGTGCTGCCTGTGTGCTAGGCGCCCTGCTCCTGGGCGCCAAGTCTGTTATGTTGCCTGTTGTGCCAGGCGCCCTGTTGCTGGGCGCCAAGTCTGTTTTTGATGTTGTGGTGCTAGGCGCCTTGTCCCTGGGCGCCATTTACTGTGTTGCTGCTAGGCGCCCTGTTGCTGGGCGCCAAGTCTAGTTCTGTTGCCTTGGTGTTAGGCGCCCTGCTGCTGGGCGCCAATTCTGTTGTTGCCATTGTTGTCCTAGGCGCCCTGTTGCTGGGCGCCATGTCTGATGTTGTTGCTGTTGTCCAAGGCGCCCTGTTGCTGGGCGTCAGTTTATGTTTTGTTGTTGCTGTCTAAGGCGCCCTGTTGCTGGGCGCCAGATCCTGTGTTGCTGGTGTTGTCTGTGGCGCCCTGTTGCTGGGCGCCAGTTTCAGTGCTGTTGCTGTTGTCTGTGGCGCCCTGTTGCTGGGCGCCAAATTCTGTGTCGCTATTGCCTGCTGTGGGCGCCCTGTTGCTGGGCCCCAGACTCTGTTGCTGTTGTTGCCTGTGGTGCCCTGTTGCTGGGCGCCAGTTTCCTGCTATGTTGCTGTCACTGTAAAAATAATGTTGCTGTCACAGTGACCAAATGTTGTTGTTTTTCCAAAAACGATGTTGCTGTCACAGTGAAATAAATGTGCCGTTGCTGTAAAAATAGGGTTGCTGTCACTGTAAAATAAATGTGATGTTGCTGAAAAAAATGGTGTTGCTGTCACTGTAAAATAAACGTGCTGTTGCTGTAAAAATGGTGTTGCTGTCACTATAAAATAAACGTTGCTGTTTGTTGTAAATCTATTGGTGTTTTGGTGTCGGTGATTGTTGGTGTTATCGGTGATGATGTAACAGGTGATGTGCCTATTTCATGGGCTAAGGTGATGGCTCTATGACCACTTGGTGATATTGGTGATGTTGTGTTAATTAAATGTCGATGGTTGTCAATTGTCTGGTGCATTGTTCATGGTATCGCATATATTGCATATGCATTATTTTGGTGATAAAGGCTACGGTCGTTGGAGCTATAGGTGATGATGGTGATGCTCATATAGGTGATGATGCCCTTATTGGCTAATTTATTGGTGATGATTGGTACCACATGCATATACCCGTTGGTGTGGGTTGCATCTCATGCACTTACTCATGATGTTGATGATACTTCTTGGTGATTTGTAATTTAATGTTGTTGTAAAGCGGTTGATATAGTTGTCGTAATTCTAGCATATTGCCTATCATATATGCTATTATAATGTAGATATCTCACCCCTTCTGTTTGAATGTTACCTCTATGTTGGTAACGTGCAGGTGATTGCGAGTGAAGGCATGTCTACCTTCGCTAGTAGCGTCGGTGTCGTCGCTCTGATACATAGCACTCGAGGGGATGAACGCTAGGCTTTATTAGTGTCTCTATTATTCTAATTTTTGAAGTTTTATGGTGATGTTAAATTATTGTTGAACCCTTTATTTTTATTCCGCTGCGAGGTGATGGATGTTACTATTATGGGTTGTACTATTTAATGGTAAATTTTATTATTGGTGTGTGATGTTTAACGGTGTAAGTGTAGCATCCCTTGTGGGTGTATTGAAAGACGTTTTTGAAGACTCTGATTTTTGTCGAAAATTTTCTGGGTAGAAAAGGGGTGTTACATTAGTGGTATCAGAGCAGTTTCGATTTGTCCGGCCAAGTTGTCAAGTTATTGTGTCATTGACGATCAAGTATTGTCAATTAGTTCTAACTGTTGCTTTCAGAGAAGCCCAGAAATCAGATGTTAAGCTGGTAGACTTGATGGTTGAGAATGATCAATCGAAGAATGAGGATTTCAGATTGGATTCCCAAGATGTGTTGAGGTTCCGTGGTAGGATTTGTATTCCTGATGATGCAGACATGAAGAGAGCCATTCTTGAAGAGAGTCACAGAAGTAAGTTAAGTATTCATCCGGGAGCTACGAAGATGTATCAAGACCTGAAGAAGTTGTTTTGGTGGCCTGGTATGAAGCGAGATGTGGCGCAGTTCGTTTATGCATGTTTGACTTGCCAGAAGTCAAAGGTTGAGCATCAGAAGCCTGCTGGGTTGATGCAACCGTTAGAAATTCCAGAGTGGAAATGGGATAGCATCTCGATGGATTTTGTGACGAGATTGCCTAATATTGCGAAAGGGTATGATGCAATTTGGGTGATTGTTGACAGGTTAACAAAATCGTCTCATTTTGTTCCTATCAGCATCACGTATCCGGTGTCGAAGCTGGCGGAGATTTATATCCGGGAGATTGTGAAGCTTCATGGAGTTCCTAAGAGTATTGTTTTGGATAGAGATCCGAGGTTCACTTCAGATTTCTGGAAGAGTTTGCAAGAGAAGTTGGGGTCTAAGTTGAGGTTGAGTTCGGCGTATCACCCTCAAACAGATGGTCAGTCAGAAAGGACGGTTCAGCCATTAGAAGATTTGTTGAGGGCTTGTGTTTTGGATCAAGGAGGTTCGTGGGATTCCTACCTTCCACTGATAGAGTTCACGTATAACAACAGTTACCATTCTAGTATTGGGATGGCACCTTTTGAGGCATTATATGGTCGGAAGTGTAGAACCCCGCTGTGTTGGTATGAGTCTGGAGAGAGTGTGGTGCTTGGACCAGAGATTGTTTGAGAGACAACTGAAAAGGTGAAGTTGATTCGTGAGAAGATGAAGGCGTCGCAGAGTCGACATAAGAGTTATCACGACAAGCGGAGGAAAGATTTAGAGTTTCAAGCGGGGCAGCATGTATTTTTGAGAGTCACTCCAGTGACCGGTGTTGGACGTGCTTTGAAGTCGAAGAAGCTCACTCCTCGTTTTATTGGTCCTTATCAGATTTCAGAGAGAGTCGGGAATGTTGCATATAGAGTGGCTTTATCGCCTAACCTTTCGAATTTGCATGACGTGTTTCATGTGTCGCAACTTCGGAAGTATATTTCGGATCCATCTCATGTGATCCGCATGGATGATGTGGAGGTGCGGGATGATCTCACGGTGGAGACGATGCCTGTACGGATCGAAGGTCATGAAGTGAAAGTTTTAAGAGGCAAGGAAATTGCGTTGGTGAAAGTAGTCTAGCTAGGAGTTGCCGGAGAGAGCACGACGTGAGAGCTGGAGAGCAAGATGCGGGAATCCTATCCCGAGCTGTTTGAATCAGGTAAATTTCGAGGACGAAATATTCTAAGTGGGGGAGAGTTGTAACGCCCAAATAATTTAATTAAATTATTTAGGTAATTTATTAGTATAGTTATATTAAAATAATTATACGGTGTTTTATGTAAATCAGGGAGTGGTGTTTAGTAATTAAGCTGAGTAGGAGTCGGGGGCCCGTGATTCAAGAGCCCAAGGGCCTATGCGAATGTAGGAGAACTCTAGCTAGGGTTTTGGAGTCATTAGCGCATTTTTGGAGAGAAGAAAGAAAGTTGCGAAGAGGATAAGAGAGAAAGGAGGGGGCGGCGAAACCAAGAGAGCAAGAGGAGGGAAGTCTTGTTGCGGTGGTTCTTTGGAGCTTACGTACAAGGAGATCTCGCGTTCGGCAAACCTAAGGTAAGGGTGGGTTCTATCCTTATAATGGGGTATATGATGGGGACTATGGGGGAGATAGGACCATGTTGCCTCTTTGATCTTGTTGGTAATGTTTTAGTGGTGTTTGAATATATTATGATGATTTCGATTTGATGTTGGGTGAATGATCATTGTGAAAATTGGTGTTTGGTGTTTGGTGCAATTTTGGTGTTGTCTTAGTTGCTGAAAAAGGCGCCCTGTTGCTGGGCGCCATGTCCTGTGCGTGGCTGTGTTGTGTTTTGTTTCCTGCTGGAGGCGCCCTGTTGCAGTGTTGCTTATGTTGCTGATTTTGGCGCCCTAGGCGCCCAGTCATGATGTCTTGTTGTTGTTGTTGTTGTTGTTGTTGTTGCTGGAAGTGGCGCCCTAGGCGCCCAGTGATGCTGCCTTGATTGCTGGAGTTGGCGCCCTAGGCGCCCAGTGCTGTGTTGCGTAATTCTGTGTTGTTGTGAAGGGCGCCCTAGGCGCCCAGTGGTGTCCTGGGTTGTTTCTGGATGTTGCTGTGTTGTGCCAGAATTTTCTTGTGTCGCTAGGAGAGGCGCCCTAGGCGCCCAGTAGTGTTTCAGTGTTGTTTCCTGTTGCTGAAAACTGGCGCCCTAGGCGCCCAGTGTTGTTGCTGTCTTAGGCGCCCTGTTGTTGGGCGCCAAGCCTGATGTTGCTGTAGCTGTCTCAGGCGCCCTGTTGCTGGGCGCCAAGTCTGTTTTTGTTGTTGTGGTCCTAGGCGCCCTGCTCCTGGGCGCCATGTCCATCTGTGCTGCCTGTGTTCTAGGCGCCCTGCTCCTGGGCGCCAAGTCTGTTATGTTACCTGTTGTGCCAGGCGCCCTGTTGCTGGGCGCCAAGTCTGTTTCTGATGTTGTGGTGCTAGGCACCTTGTCCCTTTCTGCCTGTTGCTGCTAGGCGCCCAGTTGCTGGGCGCCAAGTCTAGTTCTGTTGCCTTGGTGTTAGGCGCCCTGCTGCTGGGCGCCAATTCTGTTGTTGCCACTGTTGTCCTAGGCGCCCTGTTGCTGGGCGCCATGTCTGATGTTGTTGCTGTTGTCCAAGGCGCCCTGTTGCTGGGCGCCAGTTTCTGTTTTGTTGTTGCTGTCTAAGGCGCCTTGTTGCTGGGCGCCAGATCCTGTGTTGCTGGTGTTGTCTGTGGCGCCCTCTTGCTGGGCGCCAGTTTCAGTGCTGTTGCTGTTGTCTGTGGCGCCCTGTTGCTGGGCGCCAGATTCTGTGTCGCTGTTGCCTGCTGTGGGCGCCCTGTTGCTGGGCCCCAGACTCTGTGTTGCTGTTGTTGCCTGTGGCGCCCTGTTGCTGGGCGCCAGTTTCCTGCTGTGTTTCTGTCACTGTAAAAATAATGTTGCTGTCACAGTGACCAAATGTTGTTGTTTTTCCAAAAACGATGTTGCTGTCACTGAAATAAATGTGCCGTTGCTGTAAAAATAGGGTTGCTGTCACTGTAAAATAAATGTGATGTTGCTGAAAAAAATGGTGTTGCTGTCACTGTAAAATAAACGTGTTGTTGCTGTAAAAATGGTGTTGCTGTCACCATAAAATAAACGCTGCTGTTTGTTGTAAATCTATTGGTGTTTTGGTGTCGGTGATTGTTGGTGTTATCGGTGATGATGTAACAGGTGATGTGCCTATTTCATAGGCTAAGATGATGGGTCTATGACCACTTGGTGATATTGGTGATGTTGTGTTAAATAAATGTCGATTGTTGTCAATTGTCTGGTGCATTGTTCATGGTGTCGCATATATTGCATATGCATTATTTTGGTGATAAAGGCTACGGCCGTTGGAGCTACAGGTGATGATGGTAATGCTCATATAGGTGATGATGCCCTTATTGACTAATTTATTGGTGATGATTGATACCACATGCATATACCCGTTGGTGTGGGTTGCATCTCATACACTTACTCATGATGTTGATGATACTTCTTGGTGATTTGTAATTTAATGTTGTTGTAAAGCGGTTGATATAGTTGTCGTAATTCTAGCATATTGCCTATCATATATGCTATTATAATGTAGATATCTCACCCCTTCTGTTTGAATGTTACCCCTATGTTGGTAACGTGCAGGTGATTGCGAGTGAAGGCATGTCTACCTTCGCTAGTAGAGTCGGTGTCGTTGCTCTGATAGTAGCACTCGGGGGGGATGATTGCTAGGCTTTATTAGTGTCTCTATTATTCTAATTTTTGAAGTTTTATGGTGATGTTAAATTATTGTTGAGCCCTTTATTTTTATTCCACTGCGAGGTGATGGATGTTACTATTATGGGTTGTACTATTTAATGGTAAATTTTATTATTGGTGTGTGATGTTTAACGGTGTAAGTGTAGCATCCATTGTGGGTGTATTGGAAGACGTTTTTGAAGACTCTGATTTTTGTCGAAAGTTTTCCGGGTAGAAAAGGGGTGTTACAGGCCGGGCAACGCGGGCTGGCGGCCATCAATACCTTAGCCCTGTCCGCCTTTTTTTGGTGGGCCAACGGGCTGGCCCGGCGGGCCAAGCGCATTTTGACATCCCTAACGATAATGTAGAAGCTTACTTTTGTAGCTTCTACCAAATCACGACTACAAAGCTTCTAGACGTGAGTTTGAAGCAATATTTTTAAAACCGGACCGGAGATCGAACCGGCGAGGCCTCCGGTTCATGGTTCAATTGGTTCAACCGGTTCAACCATGGTTGAACCGAATGAGTAATTTATTAAATAAAAAATAAAAAATATTAAATTTTGGAGAAAAAAGTAAATTTAAAAATAAAAAAATGTATTTCGGGCGGTTCAATCCGGTTCGGTTTCCGGTTCAAAGCGGTTGAACCGCGGTTCAACCCGGTTCTTCCCCAGTTCGATCCGGTTCTGGGCGATTCAATAGGACTGCGGTTCAAATGGGGCTGAACCAACCGGCCGGGGGTCCGGTTCCCGGTTCAACCGGTTGAACCGGCCGGTCCGGTCTGGTTTGAAGAGACAAGTGTACATCCAAATATACATTTCGTGATGTGGGACTACCTAACACTTGGGATACCAAACAAGTTTAATTGGGATGGCATAATATAAAATGTTCATGATAAGTGGCCATTTTTTTTGTTGTATCTCCTTACAAGTAGCATGTGAAAAGTCCTCAATTAAGATGGGAACTACGACAATTTTATAGCTAAGCAATATTGAATTGTAGTAGCTAAGCATTTCACATCAGGTTGCCCATTGATGATCTCCTATACCACCGCATTAAAATAACTTGTATCTATGGCCGAGGTTAAACGGCAGCATGATGATTCCTTAAGTTCACAGCACCACGCTAGACAAAACGGCTTTTGTTATGATAAAAGGGAAAGCACTTGTTTTTTTGGTACAAATGGGAAAAGGAAAGGGAAAGCACTTTATGCAACAAAATGAAAGCTTCCTAGTATAGTAGTGTTTTTTTATAGGAAATGTTAGTGGGGTGGGGGAAATGTTAGTTTCTCGAGACCTACTTTTTGCACTCATTTGGTATGTTCTTTCGGTATCCCTTAGCTCGTCAATTGAGCTACCTTCTTGAGATTCCTAATATATTAGTGTTGATTTAAGTAAGTGGACGTTGCTGAGACCACACTGTTAGAGAGGCGCTTAATTATATATCTACTATAGTAGTGTTTAGTATTGACTTTTTTTTGACGCAATCTAGTATGGACTATTGATTACCTATAAGTTTATTTTCGATAAGTAACTAATTCATCAATGTATATAGATTACCTATAAATTTGTAAAGCCTAACACAACTGGTATTTTCTTTTGTCAATATTTTGCATGATTCCGTTCATAATGGACAAGGTCCAAACCAATACAATCAGAGATTGGCCCAAGTACAAAGACTCACAGGTCCAAATCAAGTCAAAACAGGATAATAAAAGGCCCACTACGGAGCCGGTCCAACACCCAACCCAAAAGCCAAGGCGACCTGGTTGTTGAGAAAGTACATTCAGTAAATGAGTAAAGTTAGTGCTAAACAGAGTAGTAATACTGAAAAGCAGATACAAGGCCTAAAAATGGTGAGAGAGAAACCCTAGGCAAAAAACACAGCTCCAGAAAGGGAAACAGATTGCATGCAAAACTTTGGCTCAATAATTGGAGAAAATCGAGTCTTGCATCAAGGATTAGCAATCTTTCACAATCGCATTTCGTAGCGTATTTGGGGGACACCATTGTCAGAAACCTAGAGAGCGCCGTCTTTCGCCATAACTGCAATGGAATGAGCAACCGAGTTTCCTTGACGAGGTACCCGGGTAACACCACTTCTTGAAAAGCAATTTAAAATTTGATTAATGTCCGCCACAATGTTGATTATCTCTCCCCTAACTTGATTCCCTCTGCAAACTTCAACTAGTATCTCACAACCCTATTCGAGGAGCACAGAGTCCAGATGGAGGTTTCTCCCAAACGATGCAGCTTCACGGAGGCCCAGAGCATCAGTAACAAGGGGGTGGTGGCATAGATCTTCCCATAGGAAGCAACAAGCAAGATACCTCTTTCATTTGTGCTAATGATACCAACATATCGTTTCAATGTATTCTTAATGAAACATCATAGTTGATCTTGATAAAAGGAGGTCTTGGAGGCCTCCACACTTTACAAACCTGAAGCCCAGGGCTTCGGGTTTTACTCTTGAGAGTACTACCAAGGACCTTAGTAGTAATACTAAGGTACTCGGAACAAAGAGGCTTGACTCTGTAAAGAGTATCAAGAGGTTGGGGGTGTCTTCCTTCAAAAATGACCTCATTACGAATTTTTCAGATACACTGCATAGTGAAGAAAAGCCAGACACTGAATATTTTTAAGCTGAATATTTTAGTAATTTCACATATTTTTAAGCTGAATATTTTTTGTGGTTATCTGGATATTTCCGCTTTCCCCCGTAGCCCAATATATGAAATCTCCAAGGTTTATAACTTAGTGTTTTTTATTAGGTCCAATATTCATACACCTGAATCTGATAGATTTATTCTTTAAATATATCTTATTTATTATCATCATTCATTTTGTTGAGATTTCAGTAACGCTAATAACTGAATAAGAACAAAAAAATTCCTTAATTATAGATGGCTCCGACACCATTGTATTGTATGAACGAAAGTAACACATGTTATCTTGCCTTGCCGGCTAGGCAAAGGCAGAGTTATGTGAAGGTGATCAATGATAATATTGTGAGAGAATATACAGTCATTGGTCAAATGAATGAAGTTATGTTGGGAGACAGCGATGAGTGGCATAATTGCCACTCCTGTTCTCTGGACCATATGTATTTAGACACTTTAATTTGATAATGATATATGGATGGACCCAAACCATATCTAGTGGTATATAATTCCAATTACTTTATTTTTGTTAAATTGCATAAAAGTGTTTTCCTTAACCAACATCGTTAGTCCAGTGGCTTAATCTACTCTGGGATATTAGGGGTCAACTTGGTGCTCTTGGGTTCGATTTCTGCAGTGGACAAATTCTGTGTTGGCCAATGTAAAATTTGATCATAAACACAAGCAGAAATTAGTCTTTTGTAGAAGTGTCAACCTCCACCATCTTAATGGCATAGGTTTGCTAGTCCCCTATTATAAGTGACCCAACTATGCTGAACTTTAAAATTGAATTAACAACTAGATAGGATTTGTAATCAGCCAAAGAGATAATCAAGTTATGTCAGGAAAATAAGACAAAGCTTCCTCTTTGTGAGCTCATTATCCTACTATATATATAAAAAATGTTGTTACATTACATCAGCTCATTTTTTCAATCGCATGTTGTAACTGCTATCTTGAATCACAATAATTAAAAAAGGAATGGATAGTTAGATGAATACTACTTGTTTTTCAGTTATTGTCTTACATCAAATTTAGTCAGACTATTCGGGGCAGATGCAAATTGTTTGTAGGCAGGCCATGGAAAAGCAGTTAGCAGGTTTAATGCTTACCCGAAAATTAATTACTGGATTTGACCAAATCAATTATCCACAATTTTAGTCAACAACTACCATTCAAATCATTTAGAGGCATGTCGCATGCATGATGATTATTAAGTTAGACTTAGAGGGATTGTTCTTTGAGAGTAAAAATAAAAGTAAAAAAACAAAAAACTCCCTATGCTGTTTTTTTATAAGCGAAGAACTTATCCAATAAAACTATAAGGAGTACTCGAACCCCAATCATGTTCACACCATATTAGGGCATGAAAGAGGATTAGAATACCAGTTCGAGAATACTAGATTCGGATTTTTACCAACCTTTTCAATAAACCAACACCAAGAAACATTTGCGACTCGTTGAAACAATGTCGTAATGTTTACAACAGTCCCCCTACATATTACATCATTCCTAGCGCACCGAATGACCAGAGAAGTGGCAAACCAAATTAAGTATCAAACCTTCTTTTTACTCTTTCTTGATATGAAACCACCAAACTGCAAAAAACCTGAATTGAATTGGATCTACATGAAGCACATCCTGAACTCCTACCCAATCCAAGACCAAATACCACAGTTCACATGACACGGTACATTCGAAGAAAAGATGATTATGAGTTTCATCAAACCAAAAACATAGAGGACACGTTGAATTATTATTTCCTTCAATAATCCCATGATTAATAAGTAAATATCTTGTAGCAAACCTACCGAGTAAGAGCCTTAGAGGGGATATTACAATGCCACAAGCGTTTTACATCGACGCCTCCCAAGCCATTCAGCACGCCATATCAAGACTTCATAGGAAAACCATTAACAGGGCATGACATCCAACACCAACAGTCTATGACACTATGTCTGGGGAGAAATCCCTCACCCGGGGTTGCAAGACTAAATGCATGGGCAATATCCTCCCCAATTAAATCTCTTTCCCAACACAATCTCCAAACTCAATTTGTTCCCTCCCAATCCCACATTTCAGCCACAGAAGAATCAACATTAATTGACAAATTAAATAAAGTAGGAAAAGGATCTTTCAGGGAGGAAATACATGTCCAGTTATGAGTCCAGAATCGTGTACATGACCCGTCACAAACACACCACTATAATTGGACTCTAAACCAGCTAAGACCAATTTCAGATACTACACGACACTACACAGATCCCTCCACCACAATGCACACTTCCTATAAGCGCTTGGGCTAAAGCACTCAGGTTCCACACACCAAGGCTCCAACTCACCATATCGAATTTTGAGCAAATCAGACCAAATGGCGTCTGACTCAAACAAGCAACACCCTTCCGTTTTGCTAGAAATGCAACATTAAACAATTCTTGATTCTTAATGCCCAACCCTCCATACTTCTTTGGTTTACACACATTGCCCATTTTACCCATGAAGTAGAGTTCACATCAAGATTGCTAGCCACAAAAAGCGTCTCTGTAACTTTGTAATTTCAGCCGGAACCTTCTTTGGCACTTTGTTGAATGAGAAGTAATATAGAGAAAAAGATGATAATTCAGATTTAATTAGGGTCACTCTGCCGCCTATTGAGAGCATCTCCCCCCACCAAATAGCCAGTCTTCCTTTAACTTTATCAATTACTGGTTTCCAAGTTGATGCCCTTCTTGGATTAGCCCCAGCAGAAATTCCAAGGAACTTGAAGGGTAAAGCACCGTTGCAATAAGACAGAAAATGAGGAGCAGTCTCCAAGAAATTATCAGGGAGATTGAGGCCTAAAATATTACTTTTGAAAAATTAACTCGAAGCTTCGAAGCCAACTCAAACACCCGAAGAACTAACCTGACACTCCACAAGTTTTCCTAGGAGCTTTCACTTACAAGAATCATCTCGTCTGCAAATTGTAACATATAATAGGAGACATTTTCATTAACTTTGAACGTTTCTCATCAAACTAGCAATTCCTTCTACAGCTACTAGAAATAAGAAGGGTGCAAGAGGGTCACCATGTCTAAGTCATTTCTCAATCTGAAATTCCTCTACAAGGCTTTCATTAACCAGAACTAACACACTTCCTATGTGAATACAAGACTGCATCCACCTTTCCCACTTCTCACATAATCTCGGTCTCGTAAGCATGTAATCCAGAAACTTCCACCTCACAGTCATTTGCCATTTTAAAATCTACCTTTAACAAGACGGCCCTTTCGACGCTTAGCCAAATCAACCAACTTATTAATAACAACCACACCGTCTAGAATTTTCCTTCTAGGGAAGAAGGCGCTTTGAGAGTTGGAAATAACACTATCCAAAACCTTCTTTAACCTGCCAACCAACAATTTAGAAAGAGTTTTATATAAATTACCCACCATAAAAGGTAGAGAGTGCACTTAGACCATATAAAATAGTCCCTCGGGATTACGAGGTATGAAGTCACCATTACCCTATGTTATTTGGGGGGTCAACTTCCTTCCGGAAAAAAATCCACCTTTATATCCTCATAAAAAAATTATTTTGACCCCCATAGTTTTAAAGTTTGCTACTAGACTCCTAAATTTAGTTTTTTGAAAGGCTGCTGCAATATATCACTTAATTTATATGGATAAACGAATGTCTAACGACTTATATTAAAAGTAATATATTCAATAACATCGACAATTAACTTGTTATTTAATGATTTTAAAATATGAAATCACTTAAATGACTATTATGAAATATATAATTTATTTAATAAAATACATTAATATTTTAGCTCTATGATATTTTTAACTATAAGTGATTCCAAAAAAAAATTGACATAGTAATAAAAAAAATTAGCTCTGATATTTTAGCTATATATATTTCAAATGTTAAAAAAAATTTTGCAAGTCCCATATACCATACGAGTTATTTGACTAGCATATATCACGAGTTGATACACTATCATATATATACATATGTAAAGGGGTAATTACAAACATGCACAAAATAAAAACAGGTTAGCGGAGTACCACCATCACGCCTGTATCTGTCCTAAATTCATGTCAGTAGCCCCTCAACTATCAAAAAAAGGAGCTTAAATCATTGCCTAGTGTTGGGACAAATATGGAAAAACATATGAACACTTCCTCCGGTCATTCATCGTCTGATAAACAGACAACATCGGGAGGTGCAGCTGCCTGGTCTGAATTAGCCGGTATGCTACTTTGGCCAGATATGGATGGATTCAATGAAGCCAAATCTGGCATACGTGGCAGAGCATTTGGCAGGTTAATACTAGATTGGCTATTAGCATCAGCGCGTAAATCCACAGCAGACATGTTAGGAGTGGATAACCCACCTCTATTCTCATGCCATTGCCCCCCATGAGTATCAGATTGAGAGATTGTACGCATTGGTCGGGGTGGCGGCTGAGAGAATGGTAAAGAACTTGCAGGAATGTTACCGTGTGCAATATGATTTGGCATTCCATTTGGAGCTGTATAGGTACTGGAAGCTGGGACAGATGTTGGGGTTCTATAAGGCTGGAGGTGTGGTGCAGGGGCACGTATCTCCCCGCCAGCTTGAAGATTTCCCGAGGGTGGAGAGGTAGAGTTGATGTGAGGTCGTCTTGCAGAAACACCAGAAACACTGCTGAAAATTCCTGATGTATTGTAAGTGGCCTGCATAGGTGGTGGTCGTCCTACAGTCTGAGAGCCAGTTGTGGCCTGCGTAGGTTGTGGTTGCATGACAGTCTGAGAGCCAGCTGTGGCCTGCACAGGCGGTGGTCGTATGACAGTCTGAGAGCCAGTTGCGGCCTGCATAGGTGGTGGTCGTACCAAAGTCTGCAAACTGGCTGCAGGAGGTTCGCGCAAAGGTGGTCGTACCACAGGCCGCAAACTGGCTGCAGGAGGTCCACGCAGAGATGGAGTAGCAGAGCCAGTTGTGGTGTAGGAATTCTGGAAACTGGGTGCAGGAGGTCCACGCGGAGATGAAGTAGCAACCAGAGAGGGCCGACTAGCACTTTGCTGTCTTGGAAGCTGATACGACAGCTGGGGAGAACCTGCATCTGACATAAGTATAGTGCGGTTAGAAAAGATAAACGAGCAGATGGACGAAAATGAATAGAATGTGTAAAAAGATGAGATGAATGAATGCATGCACGCGCAAGGGAGAAAGTTATTAAGTAGCAAATTCAATTAAATATAATTTTCCCTTCACAGTAAGGAAAATCCACACAGCCAGCCTTAAAAACAATAGGAACAGCATATCTGTTGGTCATCATCATTATATAGTGAAGCAGAAAGCGCCCGTAAAAGTTACAGATATGCATTGTTTGCTTGAGAGCTTGATTTCAAATGGCCACTTGCTTGTGGGTGTGGGGAGGGAGGGAGGTTGTGTAGAAGAAATTTCCAGAAATATCTTACTAGTATCAGCATTTTAGATATGGTTACAAGCATCAAAATACTTGTTACTTCGGTAAAAAAAAAACTTTATAATCAAGAGAATAATAGATGGCATACGCATTTCCACAGTTACTGCAGACAGCATAAGTATCGGAGCAATTACCTTGCTGCATTACTTTAGGATATTTAGCCATTAAAGCATCCGCCAATATCTTATGTGCATAAACAAATTTAAGTGTTGTGTCCTGGTTTTTCCTTGCTTCCAGAAATTCACCCTCAAGCTCCTTAAATTTAATTTCATACTTCCTGCGAAGTTCCTCAAATTCCTTCTCAAAGTCACACTTCATCTGCAATTTCTGCTCCAACAAATAGAATGATATAACTGTCATGATAAAAGAAAAGTAAAAAAATGAAAGATACAAGAGTTGACCAAAAGCTAACCATGTCTTCATGGTTTTTCATATGTTGCTCTGTCCGTTTACGTATTTTCTCCAATTCATGACTAAGTGGATCATGGCACAAAGATGGAACCATTCTGGAAGTAGATTGAGCTGCAGTCTGAATAGGATGATTATTGATAACTCTGGGAAATGACAAACTTCTTGTGTCTGAAAACTGGGCTCTTACTCCCCCGGGCATAAATGAATCAAGGTCAATGTTGGAGGCTGGAGGCACAACCACTCGACATGAAACTGAATCAACATCCAAACTCGAAGGAGGTTGGTCGATGGCTTGATATTCAACTCCAGTCACCAAATGTAAGTTGGAAAGATTCTGATTGATAGAAAGCAGCCCTGAAGAAGGTAACTGATGCACCTGCTCTGGAGGCACAACATGTGAATGTGAATCAACTTCCAAACTCGGAGGAGGTTGGGGTCGCTCAACGGTTTGATTTTGAACCTCAGTTGATGCCTCAGGAATCTGGCTGATGAGAGCAGCTTCATTGGTTGCTGCCTGATCTTCATTGGATAGATCCTTGTTGGAAGAAAGGAGCCCTGAAGAAGGTGATTGCTGCACCAGCTCTGGAGGCTCAATGACCATTGAAACATGATTGGTTTGATTAGCTGGTAAACTATCAGCTGGACTAGGGGGTGACTCTACAGGTGATAATGGCTGCATCGACAAAGGAGTGATATTGGCAGTGCTGGGCATTTCTACATACACCTCAATTGATGCCTCAGGAATCTGGCTGAGAGCATCTTCATTGGTTGCTGCCCGGTCTTCCGTTCTGGTCACCAAATTTAAGTCGGATAGATCTCTGTTGGAAGAAAGGAGCCCTGAAGAAGGTAATTGCTGCACCTGCTCTGGAGGCTGCATGACCATTGAAATGTGATTGGTTTCATTAGCTGGCAAAATATCAGCTGGACTAGGCGGTGACTCTACAGGTGATAATGGCTGCATAGACAAAGGAGTGATATTGGCAGTCGTGGGTATTTCTACATGCATCTCGCTATCTCTATCTAATACATTTCCATCACCACTTCTCCCATGATTCAGAGGTAACTTCAGGGTGACAACATTATTTGAACCATTGCCATCATTTGAAGCATTCCTGTCATCAGTCTCGTGAATTTGTGCAGCATCCTTACAATATAACTTGCACATGGTACTTACACTTGGCATACATTCTTCAGGTGATTGTGAATTTGAGGAGGCCATATTCTGGACAACATCAATGAAGCCATTAGCTTTGGCTTTCGTTGATAAAGTAGAAACGGGCTCACTCAATATAGTCCCGTCAAGTTTCCTTTGCCTAGAAGAATCATCATTTGAACTGATGGTTTTATGCACTGCAGGAGCCACCTCTGCATTAGGAAGCAGGATTATTGGAGCATTATCGGGTGTCCCAAATTCATTTGAAGAAACTAGGTTTAACGATTCATCTAGTGCCCAAGACTCTTGTAACTTCCGCCTTGCTTCTAATTGCTTGGCCTCAAGATCCTTGAGAAGTACTTCATGCTGCCTTTCCAATTCTCTATTTTGTTTACCACATTCAATTTGAAAATCCTTGAGCTTTTCTGTCCTAGTCACATCATTGGAAGAACCAGATCGAATAAATGCCAATTCTAAGTTGCACCTCCTTCCAAAATCAGCCTTTTCAGTCTCAAATTGTTTTTCCAACCGCCGCTTATGATCCTGTTGCATCTGAAGTAGCCTTCTCCATTGGCTTTTGCGCTTCTGAGTTTCTTTAATATTTTTGGTAATATCTTTTTCGGTCAATTCAATTTTTTCAATAACTTCTGTGTTTGAATAGACCGTATCTGATGTTTCAGAAGCTTTTGGAGAGCCGATGACTTCAGAGTTTCCTGTGAGCAATAAAAATTCGTCCTTCAGATCCCACAGCTTTGCCTTAATTTCATTAACCACGTCTTTCTTACAGTCAAAATTCAAGTGCTGCTTCGCAAGCATGAGGGAAGCTCCGAAGTCAAGTTTGTGTCTTAGCATAGAAGCAATAGTCCAACACTGAAACAGTACAAGAAAAAGTTTGTCAGTTAAACGCATCAAAGGCAATCAAGGGCATAACATGCATTTTTTTTATGGGAAAATACCATCAAATGGGATATTAAGATGGTATCCATATTGGAATACAAAAAATTCATAAAAAAAGGCAATTCTTTAAATAGAATGAGGGGGAGGAAAATAAAATTTAATTGAAACAAAGTCAGAAAAATAATGTATAGCGAGCTACTTCATGTACATGGAAATCCGATTTTAGCCTCATCTTTTACTCAGCAGACTGTGATACCCACGGATCAGAATCTCAACTTTTATAAAATTTCAAAGTGGGCAATATAAGAAACATATATGAAGTTAACAAGCTAGATCAAGTGCAAGGAAAATAAAGCTTGCCAGTTAGGTTGCAGCAACAGACAAATGTCAAAGAGAAATGACTTTTGAACATCAAAATGGGACAACTTTCACGACAACAATTTAAGTGGTTAACGCAATCCAAATAAGTGGTTAATTACATTTCAGTAGATGGTTAATGAATATACCGGGTGTTGTGAAACCAGAAACAGCAACAATAACCCAGTAGCATACAACGTAAGGGATGAAACGGTAAAATAAGGGAAAGAAGATTAAGACAGTATTATTTATGATAAACGAAGACAGAAAATGCACATGAATGAATATTCCTACAGCCCAAGAGCTCAACTCCTACAGAAGACAAGTTCTCTGCCCTCAACAGAAAGATGATTCTCTCATAATGATTCCATACCCTTATAATCGTACACCACCTCACACGTCACACATGATCCCTCTTTCTCTCTCTACCACGTCAGCATGATACTGGGAGCTGATTAACCATTTATTTGAATTGCATTAACCACCTAAATTGTTGGGGCGAGAGTTGTCTAATTTTTTGTGTTCAAATAACACAATTGAATGCCAATAGATGCAAAATTGAACTTTCCCAAAATTGAAATGTCGAATGATGCATAATGAAGAGCATATTTAAGGATTATGATATACTTAAAATTTCTAAGAATAACACATTAATCCCTGTAATATGCTTATTCATTCTGTATCACCAAACCAAGAAATATGCACTTCATGACTTGGTGAGATTTAAAGGGAAGGCATACATTCTTATCAAATTCCAGAATATTGAGGGAAAACAAAATGAGGCAAGGGTTTTTATTGCAAAACTCTTACATGACATGAAAACAATCAAGAAATAATGACCACAAAAACCATCAACTTTAATCATCAATTGACTTTGGATTACCAACAGTCACATATAAACCGGGGAAATTTTAAAATTTCATTTTTAAAAAACAAAAGAAAAAAAAAACTATGTCAGCATGCAAAGGAAGAGGAGAAAACCGAATAAGAAAAATAGAAAGAAACAGAGGAAAAATCAAGAAAATATTCTGACCAGAGATAATTGAAAAGCCTGTAATATTGATATTGGTTCTGTACAGATCTGGTAATTGTTCATGGTATATTCAAGAAAATTTTGAACCATACTCTTGACATTATCCTGCAATGTCACAAAGATATATTAAAACACCATCAAATTGAAACTGATAATAATGCTAAAATTAACATACTAGATCAACTATCACAAATCGCTTAGAGATAGTATACAAAAATTCAAAGCAATATTAATTTCTAAACTCGAAGATAAAGGCATTCAAATATCTTTGAAATCTGGAACTATTTTGAAAGGTAACACTCCTTATTCTTTAGAGTCAGCAATCATAATCTTGAATCAAAATTTCAATAATAATTACAACAGAATTAATCCAACAATGAGTAACGAACCACAGATGCTCTCCAGCGTAATCAAACTATAAACAAAACCACTCAAGAAATCAGCAGCAGATCGATCATCATATGATAGATATGTTCTCATCAACCATTTCCTATGTTTTTTGCTTTCATCAACTAATAACTGCCAAGAGCGCCGCTAACGGTAGCCCTTAACATGTTCTAAACTATATGGAACAGGAGCATAAGCATTGGAGCTCTAGTTTCAACCTTATCATTCTTTCTCTCTCAAACTCAAAAAAATTGAGGTTATGTGGAGTCAATTGTGGGACCCAACAAAAAACTGTGGGGTCAATTGCGGAACCCAACAAAGATATTTAAGCAACCACCATTGGAGTAAAAACTAGTTGGGTTGCTTAAATCCTATTTGGCATTTTGGGCCCGCAAAAATATAGTTAGGCAACTTAACTAGTCTACTTGCATTAGAGGTGCTCTAAATTAATAATTCCATCAACAAGTTTCTTCAAGTTAACCTGGAACCAGCTCTTTAATTTTGGATTTACATTTCTAAATCAATGAAAAACACCAAATTCTGATGGGCGTACATTAATTAGTATTATTGAACTGTGTGTTTTTATAAAATCTCTTAGAAGTCATATATCATGAATACCAAAGCAACTTGGCAAATAAAGTGTAATCTTGTCGTTGACAAAGAACCACAGTGAGACAAACAAACAAACAAACAGCAAGTAAAACCTAACAAGGTAAAAGCAAGTTGCATACTGGGAGAAGAAGAATTTCGCAAAGCTTTGCTATCTCTGGCTTCAGTGAAAGATGTAAGCTCCTCTGCTGTTTCCTTATTTTCTCAGTTTCCACATTGTTCGCTTGAGGTCTCTCTGACATTTCATTGAACAAACAAATTGAGTAAAAGATGCAATCCACATGGAAAAATTACCAATCTGTCTCAACGTGAGGAAAAAGGCGGGTTGAGGCAGCAACCCCAAAAAACCACCTCATTTTGAGACAGATGGGCAAGGCAAGTGATGCAACCAAATCCAGAGAGAAGGAGAGAGAGAGAGAGCCCAAGCAAATAAATCATAAGGGGCTGTGAAAGAAAATTGTGAGATAAGTAAGGAAATTCAAATCCTAAAACCAGGGGCGAGGAAAATGAAGAAAGTATGCTGTTATTATTAGTTTAGTTTGTAATGGCAGCCAAGTTTGAATGTACCTCCTTCAGTTTGAAGGTGAAAGTGAAAAACAAAAACCGCAGAATGCATAACCTTAGAAATATTAGTACACCAGCCTGTCTGAAGTTTTTTTTGTTTCTTCCTATATTTGCCCTCAGATAGGCCATATTGATAACTCTCCAGATTTTTATTCCACTCTCCAGATTGAGGGCAAATATCTCTTAATATTTGCCCTCAATCTCTAAAATGTAGGCCAAATGAAACCCGAGTTTCAAACTTCCTCTAGGCCATCTATCCCCTCTCCGCGACCAAAAAACTGAAAAAGTTTTATTTTTGGTAAAAGGGTCAAGATACGGCTAAGTGCCTCAAGCCTAAACTAAAAGGCAACACATCCTCATCAACGGTGATGCTTCTCAGATGATGACATCCCAAAAACCCACCTTGCCTTATTAAGAGATATATATCTCCATATTTTCAAAGAAGCATCATTACAAACACAGGCAGTTGAATTAGGTAAGGATTAAGAGACATTACCCAATGAATCTCCATATGTCCCTGCAAAAGAATCTAATGGTTTTAGAAGCTACCATAGAAAGCACCAAATTCTACAATAATTCTTGATATTTGTCAACCTAATTGAACTGTGAAAAGCCATAACAAAATAAAACTTAAAAATGATGGAGACCACCAACCTTCATTCTCTCTGGCAGATGAATTTTCATCATTAGATTTTGAACAAGGCTGATCAACATCATTGATGAATTTCCTCTGATCCTTTTGCTCACCTGATAAAGATACCCCCCTAAGAAAACCAGATCAAACCCACTTAGGAGCTAGAAAAATAAACATATCATAAAACTACACATACAGGTCAGCTTCGAATATATATGCCTAAAAATTAATTTTCTAAGCAAGTCATCTTATCAATGATATCTAACGTGTTAATGGGCCCCATTTCCTATAATTGATACAATCTACTCAGAGAAACTGAACATTAGAATATTATTACAGCCATTACTGAATGCATAAATATAAACATCAAGATTGTAGTCCCAAGTCCAACTCTGTACCATGTGACGTGATAATCACCAAATGCAGTGAAATCAAAGCTCCATCCATTACTAGTCCATTACTAGATAATGAAAAACCAAAACTTTGGAGACTAAAAGGGAAAAGATGGCAACTGGAAAACAATCATACAATACTGCCCAAGGTCGACATATACGACAACACAACAAGTTTGGCTTAAATAAGTACTTAGTCCTTACATATTTTCTCTGCAAAACTTACTCCTTCATTTTCCAATTTGTTCATTTGAGTCACTCATTACATCAAAAGTCTTATAGTGATCATCCATCCAATTTATTTTGTTAAACTGTCATGTGTCGAACAGTTATTATTTAGGTAATATTGGATAGAAAAAACTCCAATATAACACCTCACAAATTAATAGAATACTTTAGATAAAGTTTGAGGGCGATGTATATAATGGTTGTTTGCAACTATGACCGAGCATCTACCCCTCTTTCCTTTTTTCAACCTTTAATTAATACCTCTGACACTGATTTTAGGAACATAGAAATTAGAAATAAACTGAAGTTTTAAAACCTATTTATCTACTTTGGCATTTCACCCCATATATTTATTTCATTTTCTAATGTCCCACAACTAACAGTAATAATAACAATAAAAATTACGACCAAACCTTATCCCACTAGGTGGATCAGCTACATGGATCATATGACGCCATAGTTTCCAACATGTATTAAGCTTGAAGATAGAATGTTTTACCTTTGAATCTCTCTTAATGGTTTGACTTATAGTTTTCCAGGATCGCCCTCAGCCTCCGACTGTTAACTATTATTTGACTATCTTCTATTTGGCCAACACTCCTTATACGTGTTTCTATGGTTCTTCTCTACATATATCCAAGTCACCTATAAGGCAAGATCTTGATTGTAGGAAATCAAAACTAGATCCCGGTGATGCTAATTTGCATCAAAATGGACTGAAGTGTAACACATTAATTTTTCAAGGGAAAGAAACGTACTTTTTAAGATATGATGAAAGTAGAGGAGTTCATTTAAGCCTGTGTCGAGGAGGGAAATGTACTTTACTCAAAAATTAAATAGTCCTAAATTTATAAAAGGACAAAAGATGGTCATTGTGACATATACCATGCAGCATATGTTGGATGATTTTTTCATAAATGTCTTATAATCCAAGGTGGTTACGTCATGTGAGGAGACAAATATAGAGAAAGTGGATAAAATGGAAGACAGATTAAAAGGGCGCACGGGATATCTAATAAAACACTAGGAGAAACCTCTGGAAAATAAAAACATTTCCGCCGGTATAAATTAACCCATGTAGATTATCCCCCCAGTGGGTTAAAACTTGATATTTGATCAAATCATGAAATGCAAACTAAAGTAGAAAGGATATTTAAGGATTAATGTTGATTGATTCCCTATTGTTTGCTAACATAAAACATTCACCTTATCCTTTTGGAACATGGCCCACTGGTCTCTACAATATTGCAGCAAAGCCTTGATGGGCCGGCATCCACAATTACGTTGCTGTTGTCATCATCAACCAATGTGGCAGAAATATCAGAACACTTGTCCACCAATGTGCTTTTTCTCTTGGGAGATGTCATATTTTCCATGTTATCATGCCCAGCACATTTCCTAATCAAATTTTCATTTGATGAATTCCTTGACGCTAAAATCTGAGGCACCTCCTTTCCATGCAAATCAGGCTGAACTCTTTCAGGTGCCCCACTAGTCTCATGAGTTGTGTCATTACACGTTGAATCTAACGTCGCATCATTTTCTAATAATTCTTTCTCAGGCCTTCTCAACCTAGACTCAGCACACATATCTTTGCCTTTGGCATCTTCAGGTGGGAGAGTAACATCCTTGGGAATTGCTTTACAATGTGAACTATTAGCTTTAGAGCACTCGTCAATCTTGCCCCCACCCCTGCTGCCATTTTCTGAAGTTGACCTATCCAAACTATCTGACTCTTCATGGTAATCTGGCATTCAAAAAAAATGTATCACAAAATATCAACATTAAAAATAGGGCGATGCTATATATAGTGAAAATGCACTTGTGAAATTCCACAAACACGTTACATGATTATTTTTTAATAAAATAAAAAGCTGGTTGTGTGCAAAACAAGATGGTCATGGGCTGTTGACTGACCAACCCAAAAACGCTTCGCGGGGTACTCGCAGGAATCTCTAGCGATAATCAGCATTATCCTTAAAAATAACAATACTAAACTAGTACCTCAATCAGCAACATTTTCAATTATCAGACAACCAGAAACACAATTGACAGACTTAAATGCAAGATCTATATTGTTATCCTCTTCATCTTTCATGGTTTAGTTTTACATCTAGAGAGAATGTGTGAAAGATAGAGAACGATATGCAAATGATAACAATAATGGGTTGTTACAAACACACCAAAAAAACTACAACTAAACTCTAACTAACTTCCCCCAACCCTCAAAATTCCTAAACAAACCCTAAGAAACTCTTCCAACTTGTACACCAATGTAACTAACTGCTATAAAACTAATTCATAACCACTGAGCTGAACTCTAACTAACCAAACTAATTCATAATTACTCTCTTTACAACCTTATTTTGCTACATAATTATTTTTCCTCATAATTTAAAAACATATAATTTAGGAAGATACGCAATAACACTAAAAGACTAAGCAAATAGCAACAAAGTGCTTATCCAAAAAAAAAAAACAACAAAGTTAATACCAAAAAAAAAAATAGCAACAAAGTTAAATTAAAGTAATAAAATAAAAAAAATTAAAAAAAAATGACCAGAAGAGTCTAACAATTAACACTATACAACACGATATTTTTATTACCTTTGTTTTGCGTTTTAAAAGCTTTACGATACGCCCGAGCATCCAATTTCTTAATTACAAGTTTCGAACAAGGTTTGACGCTATTTCTTTCCTTCGCATTTCCAGAATTAGAAGGCGAAGGATTCGAAGAAGGAGAAGAGGAAGAGTTTCTATTTCTCTCAGATCTCCTCAACGGACTAGGAGTCGTTTTCAACTTCTTGTTGTTCTCAGATTTGCTTCCGATTTCAAGTGTCGGTGGTGTTCTCTTCTGAAGCAATTCCGACTTGCGGTTGTTAGTGCTCGAAGTTGAAGAACTCTGAATCGCTTCCTTTGACAATGCCTCTCTTGTAGATCTTGCAATTGGTCTTTTATCGGTGGTGCGACGGGAACTAGCGTCGTTTACCATATCTTAGGTCGATAACTTTTATTTGCTAACCCTAATTCGCCAGAAATAGCAACTGTAGTAGAGAGACGCGAATTGTTACCATGAAATATGAAATATTGGGATTTAAAACTTTAGAGCCAGTAGTAGTTGGAGAAATGATATGTACGTGTTCTTCAAGTAGGACTAGGATTGAAAAAGAATTACCTGTGTTGGAAAAGAGACATTTTTATAATCGATTCGGTAACCAACCAGTTGTGTATTCGTTTTTTGACGGTGGGCACCACCTGTATGTAGCCCGCATAAAAGCATTCAAACATTTCTAAGAGATTTACATTATCTGTTCCATATATATATATATATATATATATATATATATATATATATATATATATATATATATATATATATATTATATATTATATTTTATATTGTAAATAAATAGTAAATTATAATCCCTCCTCTAAAGATATGCATAATACACTCTCCCTTTCACTTCTCTCATAATATAACACTAGACTCTCACAGGTGCTCAACACTTGGATGATTGATTACACTAAATTGTTTCTATGATAATATATATATATATATATATATATATATATATATATATATATATATAGTCAATAAATAGTGATATAAGAGAGGCAGAAGATATCATCAACAAAAATATAGAAAAGCAACTGAAACATCATATAAGGATTCAAAAAAAAGAAAATAAATTCTTTAATCAGATATTTCGACTTCTATAAAAGTGGTCTAGTTAAATTTCAACAATTTAGTGTTCAAATACCTGATTAAAGAATTTATTTTCTTTTTTAAATTAAAGAATGAATTTTGAGTTTATAAAAAAATTAGTTTTTTAATTAAAAAAAATGAATTTAAAAAAAAAGAAAAACAGAATCTGACATGCGTCAGTCTGCGTGAGTCTGGCGCGTGTCGGAGCGGCAGGTAAAATTTTTTTTAAAAGTTGCGAAATACTGTAGCATTTTGTTTTTTTGTTCGAAATGTCTAAAATGTCCAAAAAAATTGGACACGTGACGGCCTAGTAGAATGTCTAAAAATTTCATTTTGCTATCATATATTTTTATTATATTGAAATTATATTGAAAGTTGATAATGTGAAGCACTGCATTCCATTTGTATGCCCGTGAATCAACCGACGAGAATCCACGCAACTTCCATCTGGTTCAACAATTGTACAACATAATATCTTTATATTATTTAGGCAGAATAGCACTTTTTGGTCCTTTATGTTTGCTCCAGATTTCACTTTGGTCCTTTATCTTTTTTTTGGTCCGTTTTGGTCCCTCATGTTTCGTTTTCGTTTCATTTTGGTCCCTCACGTATTATTATATTCAATTAAAACATTAAAAACATTAAAACAATTAAAATAAATAAAACAATTACAAAAATAAAACATAAACCCATCCCCCCACCGTCCACCACCACCCACCACCACCCCCCACCGTCCACCCCTCCCCCCACTGTCCCCCCTCCCCCCACCGCTACGCTGCGCACCCCCTCCCCCACTGTTCCCCCTCTCCCCACCCCCAGCGCTGCGCACCCCCTCCCCCACCGTTCCCCCCCCCCCCCCCCACTGTTCCCTCCTCCCCCCACCCCCAGCGCTGCGCACCCCCTCCCCCACCGTTCCCCCCTCCCCCCCACCCCCCACCGCTGCGTACCCCCTCCCCCACGACCCGTCTTCTTCCTCTCCACGACCCGACCCGACCCGTCTTCTTCCTCTCACACGTTCTCACTCCTCTCTCTGTGATTGGACCCCAAACTCCACCTTTCAACTCGAAATTTCTCCCTGAGTTCGATTATGGCGTCAATTTGAACAATTACAGGCCCTACCTCGTGGGAGAACTCCATAACCGTGAGAAAGGGGAGAGAGGGGGTGCGCAGCGGTGGGGGGAGGGGGAGGGGTTCACGGTGGGGGAGGGGGGAGGGGTTCACGGTGGGGGAGGGGGGGAGGGGTTCCCGGTGAGAGAGAGAGAGAGACAGATCTGGTGGTGGGTGGTGGTTGACGGTGGGGGGTGGTGGTGGGTGGTGGTGGACGGTGGGGGTGGTGGTGGGTGGTGGTGGACGGTGGGGGGAGGGTTTTATGTTTTATTTTTGTAATTGTTTTAATTATTTTAATTGTTTTAATGTTTTTAATGTTTTAATTGAATTAAATAATACATGAGGGACCAAAATGAAACGAAAACGAAACATGAGGGACCAAAACGGACCAAAAAAAAGATAAAGGACCAAAGTGAAATCTGGAGCAAACATAAAGGACCAAAAGTGCTATTCTGCCTATTATTTATTATTGAAATAAAGTTGTTGCATGGAATCATAGCCCAAATAATGAATTCTCATATTGCATTTTTCCCGCGTTGCATACCGTAAAGTCGATATTGTATTAATAAAGGGCGATTTGTGGAGTATTTAAAATACATCTCTAGTATTCATTTAATTGAGAACTCAGATTTATTACTAGTCTTCTATCGACCGTTTACTTTATTTGTCATGTTTATGTGTAAACTCTTTTATATACCAATAACTTTCTTTGTTATATCTTTGCTAAGTGTAACACCCCATTTCTACCCGGCAATTTATAATAAAAATTATCAGAGTTTTAAAAATCATTTTTGTTGATACATCCAAAAAGGGATGTTACATTTACTTCAAATAATGTCAACAATTGGTAACAATTTCACTTATAATTCAAACATGATAGGTGGCACATAACAAGTGGGGCAAATCCTCAAAAATAAACGGTTTAGTCCACATAACAAGGACTTCGTCATTACGCAGCGGAATAAAAGGGAACAGTTTCAAAACATTGTTGTAACAACGTCAATACAAATTATCCAACAGTGTCATGTAAAATAACAACTAATAGCTAGTGTTCGCCCCCCAGGTGCTACGTATCAGAGCAACGACTGACTCAAGGGATGAAGGATTATAAGCCTTCACATACGGTTACCTGTAGGGTAATAATCAACATAAGGGGTGAGTCTCAAACAGTATAATAAAGTTCATAATAGACAATATGCCAGAGTAATGAACTACATCAACCACAACAATATATGTATATAACAATCATTTAATATATATATAACAACCATATTAATATATATATATATATATATATACAGCAATTACTACACAACCTCATCAATATTTATATCTGTCACATAAATATATACATATCAACCAAAGTAATATCATCAATGATAAGGATGAATGTATGAAGTGCAATGCATGTGGTACCATCACCGTCAATAATTTTTGCCATTGGGCACATCGTCAATATTTGAGCATCATCATCGTCAATAGCTCGAGGCCGAAGCCTTACATCGTCAATATATGCATATGTAATGCATGCGACTCATGAACAATCAGCAGATCATAGTCATCACAACAACAACATCGTCTATATCATCATCATTATTTGGCCATTAGACCCATCGTCATTAACATCAACATGGCAGCACAAGATTGACACTGGGTCACTAATATTACCGATTACACCAAAAGGTTTTACTCCAGCTCACGACACCAAAAAAGGACACCAAAAAGGTTTTAAACACCGAAATAATTTTACAATGACAACGACAACGACCACCGGGGACAGCCACTTGAGGCGCCTAGAAACCATCAGAAAAATAATAATTTTTTTTACCTTAAAATAGAATCTACCAGTAGGAAACTGAATAAGCTTCACAACGCATTTTGAAACACTTAAAACGGACACCCGAGTCAAAAGATATGACAAAAACAAAACCGGGGAACATTTGGGCAACATCCTGAAAATGGCGCCCAGACGCTGGGCGCCTAGCAGGGAACACGCTGGAAACTGGCCAGCAACAGGAACTGGTGCAAGAAGGGGATCCTGGCGCCCGGCAACACAGAAACTGGCGCAGGAAGGGGATCCTGGCGCCCAAGGGAGCAACGCAACACAGAAAAACTGGCGCAGGCAGAACTAGCGCCCAGGGGAGGGGATCCCAGTGACATTTCAGAATACGCAACTTAGCAACCAAAACTCAGCACCAATGACATCCAGGCAACATAACTACACGGAAACACAACTTAGGAACGCAACACGGGCAGCCAAAATTAGGCGCCCTTGGCGCCCAGGAGCAGGGCGCCTAGCAGCAGGCAGCAACACAGAACGCAACACAGCAGGCAACATGCGCCTATGGCGCCCAGACAGCAACACAGAGGCGCAACACAGACAGCAACATGCGCCCATGGCGCCCCTGCGCCAGGACAGCAATAACACGCAACAACACAAGACATCACCATGGCAACAACAATGGCGCCTAAGGCGCCTAGGACTTGAACATCAACATCACAAAATTCACCAACACCTCATATACATCCATGACAACATCAAAACACCAATTTCTTTTAGGCTTAAATACAGTTTTGGTCCCCCTATTTTGATCAATCCACGATTTTGGTCCCTAAAGTTTTAATTTGACGATTTTGGTCCCCCTATTTTCCCAATTTGAAAAATCATAGTCCCCCACTTAAAAAGTCAAAATTGAAACTCAGTTTGACTCACTCATCCTACGTGGCAGTCCACGTAGACTGCCACGTAGGCACCCCCCCACCCCCACCCCCACCCCCCTTCTTCTTCCTCCCCTCCCCGTCGCTCCTCCCCCCTTCACTGTTCCCCCTCCCACCCCCCCCACCCCCACCCTCCACTGTTCCTCTTCCCACCCCCACCCCCAGAGTTCGCAGAGAGAGAGAGAGAGAGTTCGCAGAGAGAGAGAGAGAGACGCAGAGAGAGAACAGAGAGTTGCGAGGGGGGAGAGCGAACGGCGAGCGAGCGGCGAGCGAGCGAGCGAGAGAACGGCGAGCGAGAGCGATGGAGATGCGACGGTGAGATGCGAAGGAGAGAGAGAGCGACGGTGAGCGAGAGAGAGAAGGAAATCGAGGGGGGAGGGGAGAGACGGTGAGCGAGAGAGAGATGGAGGTGGAGATCGATGGGGGGTGGGGAGATGCGATGGGAGATCGATGGGGGGTAGGGAGATGCGATGGGAGATCGATGGGGGGAGGTGGAGATGCGAAGGAGAGAGAGAGAGAGAGAGAGAGAGAGAGAGAGAGAGAGAGAGAGAGAGAGATTTGGTTCACGGTGGGGGGTGGGAGGGGTCACGGTGGGGGAGGGGAAGAGGAACAGTGCGGGTGGGGGAGGGGTCACGGTGGGGTGGGGGGAGGGGTCACGGTGGGGGAGGGGGGAGGGGAAGATGAACAGTGGGGGTGGGGTGGGGTGGGGAGGTGGGGGTGCCACGTAGGCTGCCACATAGGACAATAAGTCAAAATTGAGTTTCAATTTTGACTTATTTAAGAGGGGGACTATGATTTTTCAAATTGGGAAAATAGGGGGACCAAAATCGTCAAATTAAAACTTTAGGGACCAAAATCGTGGATTGATCAAAATAGGGGGACCAAAACTGTATTTAAGCCTTTCTTTTATAATCATCATCAAGCATCAATTCACTCGAAAATCACAACCAAGAATGACATAGATCCTAACCCCACATACATCCCATTATAAACCTTATTATAAAGCAAGACCCACCCTTACCTTATATTAGGAGAGCACCACTTCCCTTGAGAAAGTCACCTACAGGACCTCAGCAACAATGGCGTCTCTTCTCTTCTTCTGATTCGCGAACTCTCCTCCTCTCTTCTTCTCCCTTGTGCGTGCCGTACCCTTCCCTCTTCTCCTCTCTCTATTCGCACTTTTCTTTCTTTTCTCCAAATGATGCGAATTGCATCAATCCCTAGCCTAGGAGCCTAAGTCATTGGGCTTGGGCTCTTGGGCCAATCTTACCGCTCTGTAATTACCGGATACTATTCCCTTCATTTAAATAAATCACTATATTAATAATTTAATAAAATTATATCAATGTAATACCTAAATAATTTAATCAAATAATTAATTAAATTATTTTGGGTGTTACAACTCTCCCCACTTAGAATATTTCGTCCTCGAAATTTACCTGATTCAAACAGCTCCGGATAAGACCCTCGCATCTTGCTCTCCAGTTCCCACGTCATGCTCTCACCAGCGGCTCCTAACCAGACCACTTTCACCAATGCAATTTCTTTGCCCCTTAGAACCTTCACCTCATGATCTTCAATCCTCGCCGGCATAGTCTCCACAGTGAGATTATCTCGCACCTCCACATCGTCCATGTGAATCACATGAGATGGATCTGGGACATACTTTCGAAGTTGCGACACGTGAAACACGTCATGCAAGTTCGAAAGATTAGGTGGCAAAGCCACTCTATAGGCAACATTCCTACTCTCTCAGAAATCTGATACGGACCAATGAAACGAGGAGTGAGCTTCTTCGACTTCAATGCACGACCAACACCAGTCACCGGAGTGACTCTCAAAAACACATGCTCACCCGCTTGGAACTCTAAATCCTTCCTCCGGTTATCATGGTAGCTCTTTTGTCGACTCTGCGACGCTTTCATCTTTTCACGGATCAACTTAACCTTCTCAGTTGTCTCACGAACAATTTCAGGTCCAAGCACCACACTCTCACCAGACTCGTACCAACACAATGGGGTTCTACACTTCTGACCATACAACGCTTCGAAAGGTGCCATCCCAATACTAGAATGGTAGCTGTTGTTGTATGTGAACTCTATCAATGGGAGGTACGAATCCCACGAACCTCCCTGCTCCAGAACACAAGCTCTCAACAAATCCTCCAATGACTGAATAGTCCTCTTTGACTGACCATCTGTCTGAGGATGATAGGCTGAACTCAACCTCAACTTTGATCCCAACTTCTCATGCAAACTTCTCCAGAACTCTGAAGTGAACCTCGGATCTCTATCTGAAACAATACTACTGGGAACTCCGTGAAGCTTCACAACTTCCCGGATATAGATCTCTGCCAACCTAGGCACAAGATACGTGATGTTTATAGGGACAAAACGGGACGATTTTGTTAACCTATCAACAATCACCCAAATCGCATCATACCCTTTCGCAGTATGAGGCAATCCTGTCACAAAATCCATCGCAATGTTGTCCCACTTCCATTCTGGAATATCCAATGGTTGCATCAACCCTGCAGGTTTCTGATGCTCAACCTTTGACTTCTGGCAAGTCAAACAGGCATACACAAACTGTGCCACATCCCGCTTCATCCCCGGCCACCAAAACAACTTCTTTAGATCTTGGTACATCTTTGTAGCCCCCGGATGAATACTCAACTTACTTCTATGACTCTCCTCAAGAATCACTCTCTTCATCTCTGCATCATCAGGAATACAAATCCTATCCCTGAATCTCAATACACCCTGGGAATCCAACCTGAAATCCCCGTTCTCAGCTTGATCCTTCTCAACCATCAGGTCTACTAGTTTAACATCTGACTTTTGAGCCTCTCTGATACTAGCCAAAAAGTCATTGCCAATCTTCAACATTCCCAACTTAACACTCTGAGGTGTTACTTCACAAACTAAACTCATGTCTCGGAATTGCTCGATCAACTCCAACTCCTTAACCATCATTGCCGACATATGCAAGGTCTTTCGACTTAAAGCATCAGCCACGACATTAGCCTTGCCTGGGTGATAGTTCAAGCCGAAATCATAGTCCTTCAACAATTCTAACCAACGTCTCTGTCTCATATTCAACTCCTTCTGATCAAACAAGTACTTCAAGCTCTTATGGTCACTAAACACCTCAAACCTAGTACCATACAGATAGTGCCTCCAGATTTTCAACACAAAGACAATTGCAGCTAGCTCCAAATCATGCGTAGGGTAGTTTTTCTCATGGGTCCTCAACTGTCTAGACGCATAAGCTAGTACCTTACCATCCTGCATAAGCACACCTCCCAAACCCATCTTGGAAGCATCACAATACACCACAAACGGTTGGTCCGGAACGGGCAAAGTCAAAATAGGAGACGTTGTCAACCTCTTCTTCAACTCATTGAAGCTCTCCTCACACCGAGCATCCCAAACAAAAGCCTTTCCCTTACAAGTCAATTGAGTCAACCGAAGGGCTAGTTTAGAGAAACCTTCGATGAACCTTCTATAATAACCAGCCAACCCCAAAAAGCTTCTAATCTCAGTAGCTGACTTCGGGCTCTCCCATTGCAACACATCATCTACCTTGGCCGGATCCACAGCCAGAACTCACCTCATTCAGCCAGAACTCACATTTAGACAACTTCGCATACAACTCCTTTTCTTTCAACAGTTCCAGCACTACTCTCAAATGCTCTGCGTGTTCTTCTTCTGTCTTAGAATACACCAGAATATCATCAGTAAACACCACCACGAACCGATCCAAGTAAGTATGGAAAATACGATTCATGTATTCCATAAATACTCCCGGCGCGTTGGTAACACCAAACGGCATCACTAAATACTCATAGTGCCCATATCTAGTTCTAAAGGCTGTCTTCTGAATATCTTCGTCTTTCACCTTAATTTGATGATAACTCGAACGCAGATCAATCTTGCTAAACACCTTAGCACCCACCAACTGGTCCATCAAATCATCAATCCTCGGAAGCGGATACTTATTCTTAATCGTCACTTTGTTCAACTGCCTATAATCAACACAGAGCCTCATACTTCCATCCTTCTTCTTTACCAACAACACAGGAGCTCCCCACGGTGACACACTCGGCCTTACGAACTTCTTTTCAAGTAGGTCCTCAAGTTGCTTCTTCAATTCAGACAATTCAGATGCAGACATCCTGTATGGTGCCATAGAAACAGGTCTGGTACCAGGTACAAGATCAATAGCAAATTCAACTTCCCTCTCCGGCGGAACACTCGGAATCTCATCAGGGAACACTTCGGGAAACTCACACACCACCTGCAATCCTTCAATAATGGCTTGACTCTCAACAGACAATGAGGCCACTAGCGAAAACAGCTGAACTTCTTCCTTCATCAATTTCCGCAACTGACTAGCGGATAACAGACCAGAATCATCAACTCCAAAACTCACCGACTTGTTACTACAATTAATATGAAGATGGTTATGCTCTGACTAGTTCATACCCAAAATCACATCTAACCCGCTCAACGGCAAACAAACTAAGTCCACAACAAAGTCTCTGTCGAAGATCGACAAGGGACACTGAGAACATACTAGAGAAGTGGTTACCGACCCCTTAGCTGGAGTATCGACTACCATTTCTCCATTCATAGCAGACAAAACAAGATTCAACTTCTTACAACCTTCAGCAACAATAAAACAGTGGGTAGCACCAGTATCAATAATAGATCTTAGAGGAGTACCATTAATGAGACACGTACCTCTAATAAGTCCATCACCCTCAGAAGACTCTTCACCCGCCAAGGCGAACACTTTCCCACTGAACCTCTCCTTCTTCGGCTTAGGACACTTAGTACTAATGTGCTCACCTTTACCACAGTTGAAACAGAGAACATCCTTGCGCTCACACTCAGACGCCAAATGACCCTCTTTACCACAACGGAAGCACATTCTCGCTTCCGACTTGCATCCGTAGCTCTTATGACCAGGTTTACCACACTTAAAAACACACAAGGTTAGCAGGAGCATCTCCCCCACTAGACTTCTTACCATCAGCAGATCTCTGTTTATCTTTGCCAGCAGGAACCTCATATGGCTTATTACGGCTCTGAAACTTACCCCTCTGCTCCCTCATAACTTTAGAGTGAGCACTACTGTCTTCTTCAAAAATTCTACAACTGTCAATCAAATCAGAGAATACACGTATCTTCTGGTACCCAATAGCCTTCTTAATTTCAGCCCTCAACCCATTCTCAAACTTGATGCATTTGGAGAACTCAGCAGTAGCATCAGTGTAATGCGGATAAAATTTGGCCAATTCAGTGAACTTAGCCGCATATTCGGTCACAGACATGTTTCCTTGCTTCAGCTCAAGGAACTCAATCTCCTTCTTGCCCCTGACATCTTCCGGAAAATACTTTCTTAAAAATTCCCTGCGGAATACAGCCCAAGTGATTTCTTCATTAGCAGTCTCCAACCTCTGCCTAACCTCCAACCACCAGTCATCAACTTCTTCTGCCAGCATATGAGTACCATACCTGACCTTCTGAGCTTCAGTACAATCCATGACACGAAAAATCCTTTCCATTTCCTTCAACCACGCAAGCGCACCATCAGGATCATACTTGCCCTTAAATGTAGGCGGCTTCTCCCTCTGGAAGGTAGCCAGACTGCGAGTCCCAGCATTTTCACCATCATTCTGCTGGTTCCCCACAGCCTGTGCCATAGTTTGCAAAGCAGCAGCAAGAGCAGCGTCGTTTCTTCCAGCCATTTCAAGTTTCAACTTAACACTGCAGCACAAACGACAATTAGAACTAATCTAACAACTCTTAATTGTCAAAAGACACTAAGACTGGACAACTTGGCCGGA
This sequence comes from Astragalus membranaceus, assembly GCA_039519185.1. NCBI lineage: Eukaryota > Viridiplantae > Streptophyta > Magnoliopsida > Fabales > Fabaceae > Astragalus > Astragalus membranaceus. The sequence goes on from CM076850.1 coordinate 117,382,690, forward strand.
CAGACCGAACTGCCAGGATCCTTCAATTTCCTTGGAATTTTGTTTTGCAAAATTAAACTACATTCTTTAGACATAGTAATTGTTTCAAAATCCCCTAATATTTTTCTTTTTGAAATCACATCCTTCATAAATTTAGCATAATTAGGCATTAGATGAAGTGCTTCAACTAAGGGAACATTGATGTGTATCTGTTTTAAAATCTCAAGAAACTTATTGAATTGCTTCTCCTCATGTGCCTTTTTTAATCTTTGAGGATAAGGAGGAGGAGGGTATTCAGGAACTAACCTTGGAGTTGGAACTTCATGAGATGCAGATGCATCTGGTGCTTCTGCATCATGAGTATTTTTTTCATTTTTATTTTTTTCTCCCTTACCTTCACTTTGATTTTCACCTGGATCTGCAAGATCTTTTCCACTTCTTAAAGCAACGGCCTTCACCTGCTCCTTTCCTGGCCTGTGGGCTGTGGTAGCTTCTGTATTTGATGGTAATGTACCAGTTGGTCTTTGATACAGAGCTGCTGCTAACTGTCCCACCTGATTCTCTAAATTTTTTATAGAGGCATCTTGTGCTTGCCTAGCTGTTCTGGTTTCATTAATGAAAGACTTGAGCAAGGTTGTTAAGGAGTTATCAGTGGCAGGTGGTTGTTGTCTTTGGTTGTTCTGAGAATGAAATTCTGGTGGTGTGGCTGGTGCAGATGCACTAGGTGCAGATGCACCAGGTGCAGATGCACCAGTATTGTTCCATCTGAAATTTGGGCGGTACTTCCAGCCAGGGTTATAGGTGTTAGTGTAATATCCCCAATTTTCACTATTTAAATTATTTGGCGTGAATTATTATTTCGTGATTTATTTACTTGGCTGAAAACTATTTGATTTGAAAATGGCTTGTTGAATTGTTAATGTTGCAAATTATGTGTGTGTGGTAATTAAATTGATGATTGTTTAGAGCACTTAGGGCTGAGGGGAGTCATTAGGAAAGAAATGTTTAAGTGAGGGGTATAATCGTATTTGCGCATTCCCACATATATATATATATATATATATATGCACCCCTTCAGCTGAAATCCAAAGGAAAAACACATCACTCTTCATTTTAGAAATTCTGAAACAGCAAGATTGAGAGGGAGAGAAAAAGAGAATGGGGCGTGAGGGAGAGAAGGAAGAAGGAGAAGGGAGAGTTCCTCAGAAATGCCTTGCATGTACAATCTGATTTCACCATTAGTTTCAGTTTTCCATCCTCTCTCCATTGATACAATTTTCGAAACCATCCTTCTCCTCCACCACATTCCACCATTGAAGACCACCTTGAGCTTCACATGGCCAAACACCAAATCTGTCCCTTGCATGTTATGTTGGAGAGTTGTAGAACTAGTCCCTGTACGTGAAACGCAAATTGGAGCAACCTAGAGAGTAGTTCAGTGGCTGGGTTTTCGGTTGGAAGTTAATTGGAGCGGTTTGGGAGAATTTGGAGTCACCGTGTGATCGTGATCGTGAAGTCTCGGTGTGGGTTGTTTGTTATCATCAAAAGGTGAGTTCTATAACTCACTAGGGAAACCATAAATCTGTGCATGTATGTGTGTCCCGGTTTAGGTCTCGCGTTTTATAAAAATTCGAGTCGATAATGTTTACGAAAATCTCGCGTGTGAGTTGTCGAGTCATGAGATCCTTGGAATTGAAATTGCTAAATTGCATGAGTGTGATTGTTGAATGAATATTATTGATTGTACTGAATGTACTAGTTTCCATGTCTGTATTGATGTGTTATAGAGTTTGAGTGTGAATCAGAATGGACATGGGAACGATCGGAATAGAAAAGAAAACGCGAAAACTGTTTTTCTGAAATACTGATAGTCACGCACGGATCGTGTGTATGGGCGCACGGGTCGTGCGTGAGATTCTGAAGCTCGTGGTGCCGTTTTTGAAAACGCGCACGGGTCGTGCGCCATAGCGCACGGACCGTGCGTATCCTTCTGATGCCAGTTTTTAAAATACATCCTAAGCTATTCCGATTGGTCCCATGTCCCTTCTAATCCACTCCTCAAGGTTTCCCAACGATGGAAACACATTAGTATTATGAATTCAGTTATGATTGAGTGGAGTTCATGTGATGTCTTTAAAGTTTCATGCTATGATTGTGATCGAGATAAGTTATGCCGTGGATATTGTTCAATGTGACTGATGTATTGTCCTGGATTGACTGGATTAGTCAGATTGTTAGGTTAAGTTAGCGAACCTTAGTAATCCATGTGAGATCACTAAATTATAAGGTTAAGTTAATAATTAGATCACCTAATGTTCCGAATAAGATTAGGTCATGTTAAAGCTCAGTGAATGAGTAGATGTTTATGTTAAGGCTCAGTGATTGAGTAGTTTTCATTGTTCATTGTTATTGTATATCATATACATCATTGTTAGGGTGACGACCCTATTTAGTTTAGTGTGCTGGGGGAGAGGCAGTCATGAGCCTTATGAACCTAGGCCCCGTTAGGGACCCACTAGTGATTAGTGGGGACGGGTTCATCGGAAGCTTATTATGCCAAGTGACCGGTGACACGCTAACGTTGTTTAGGCTTAGTGATTGAGATTAGTTCATTGTTTAGGCTCAGTGATTGAGATTAGTTCATTGTTTAGGCTCAGTGATTGAGATTAGTTCAGCCACATAGTCAACTTTGAGGACTATGAGTTTTGAGTTTTGAATAATGAATCAAGCATAATTGAACCGAGAGAATTAGTAAGGGGTCGCGATAGAACTCACTGAGACAAGTTGTCTCACCCAATCCATTGTTGTTGTTTTTCAGTTAAGCAGGGAAATTTGAAGACCGTGAGGCACGGCTATGGAGACGCTTGAGGAGCAGCCGCTATCTTTATTCTATTATGTCTTGTATTTCAGTTTCCCGTGTATTTTCTGTATTTCCATATTGTATCTTAAGACTACTCGAATGTACGACTTATGTATTTCAAGTTGTAAATCGCTTCCGCAGACTTTCGGTTTTGAGTATTGAACACTAGTTGAGGGTGTAAGGACCGACTTTATTTATATTCAGTTCAGTTATTTTAAGCACGTTTGATGAGTGATTCATCGAAGTTTAGTATGTGTTCAATATTTTAAAAAGGAAAGTCACTCTGATGTATGCCAGTAGTGCGCTTCGGTAGTTTCTACAAGTTAGAAGTTAACGGGGTGTTATAGTTAGAGTAAGGGTTGTTATTCCTATTATATCCTACATAATTTACAGAAATAGGGTTGCTAGGACATTCCTCATACAAGTGACCTCCTCCACAATATACACAACTGGTGGTACCTGGAGGTGCTTGTTCTACTGCTGCTGCAGTGCTGTCTGTTGATGCAGCTGCATTAGATGCAGTTGCATTAACTGAAGTGAAGTTCTTGATCAAGTTGGCTAAAGTGGCTACTTGAGCAAACAAGGTTGTTACATCACTAACCTCATGTACCCCTGATGGTTTCTTTTGGGAACTCACCCTCTCAGTAGGCCAGCTAGAGCTATTAGCTGCTATTCTATCGATTAACTCACATGCTTCATTGTATGACAGATTTAATAACACTCCACCAGAAGATGCATCAAGCATTATTCTAGTTTGAGGTTCTAAACCATTATAAAAAGTTTCCATTTGAATAATAACAGGTAAACCATGATGAGGACATTTTCTTGAAAGTTCTTTCCACCTTTCCCATGCTTCAAATAATGATTCAAACTCTTTTTGTCTAAAAGATGTAATATCAGTTCTCATCCTGGCGTTTTTGATAGGTGGGAAATATTTTCCTAAAAATTTTTTAGCCATTTCATTCCATGAATGGATAGAGTTAGGCTCTAAAGAGTTTAGCCAAGCCTTAGCTCTATCTTTCAAAGAATAAAGAAACAACCTTAATCTGAAAGCATCTTCACTAACACCAGGTAAGATAAAGTTACTACATACTTCTATAAACTGTTTTAAATGCAAGTGACGATCCTCTAGAGGAGTTCCTCCAAATTGACCAATAGTTTGAAGAATTTGAAACATCATAGGTTTAAATTCAAAACGCACAGTGTAACACCCCCTTTCTAATAACTTTACTTTTAATAAAATCAGAGTCTCTTTTTTTTTTTTTTGAAAACAATTCAAGCGAGTGCTACATTTACTTCATAAAAATCACGATACATAACACCATAAGAAAAAGGCTTAGCTCGCATCAACTAAATCCAATCACCATCAGCAGCGGAATAATAATCAATTCAAAATTAAAACCAATACATCACCAACAAAGTCTAGCAGTTTTAAGAAAATAAAGCATAAACCTAAGACACCCCCCCCTGGTGCTACGTATCAGAGCGTGACACTTCCTACCAGACGAAGGCATACAGGAAACCTTCACTCATCATTACCTGCACGTTGCCGACATAAGAAGCAACATAAAGGCAGTAGGGTGAGTCTCTTTTCATAATTAATAACATATGAAAATTAAGCAATGCATAGGAAAAAGGAAGTCAGGCACACCAATTCACAATAATGGAACAGTCGCATCAATATTTTATTTCCAAACAGCACCACACAATATATGATTTATGCATGTAATGCAACCCAAACTCCACGGGTACATGCATGTCGGATCCGTCACCAATACAAATAGGCCGTAGCCTCTGCTCACCAAATCAAAATTAGGCCGTAGCCTCTGCTCACCAATAATGCATATGTCCATGAGATGCTATGGGAAATGCATTACAACACACCAAGTCCAAGCAATTCATCATTTAAAATTCATGATCTCACCATTGTATATAAATCAGCTCACCACATTAAAATTAGGCCGTAGCCTCTGCTCACCAATCTCACCCTATCACACTCACCAATTCATTTCACCACTCACACCAACACCAATTCAAATAGACCAGCTTAGGACATTGACACAACATAGAGAAAGTGGGTAAAAATAGCCATTTGGACACTTGAACACCATCAGCCAGAAACACCAGTGAAAATAAATTATTTTTGCATAAAATTGAGACTATTGGATAGGCACTGAAATTAGCTTCAAAACGCATTTTGAACCGTTGGATTTGGATAACCGAGTCAAAAGTTATGTTAAAAACAGTTTAGGAAAAATGTTAGACATTCTGGAAACAGGCGCATGGGCGCTGGGCGCCCAGGGGCAACACAGCGCTTGGCGCATGGGCGCTTGGCGCCCAGGAGAAGCAACACGCAACAGCGCACAGGCGCATAGGCGCTTGGCGCCCAGGAGCAACACGCGCAACAGCGCACAGGTGCTAGGCGCCCAGGGGAACAAGCGCGCAACAGCGCACAGGCGCTAGGCGCCCAAGAGGCAACACGCGCACATAGGCGCTGGCGCCCAGAAGCAACATCCAGGGAACAGCAGCAACATGGCGCCCAAGCACTAGGCGCCTAAGGCCAACATGCTACACAACTCATTTTGCTTCGAAATTCATTTTACACGAGCCAAATGCTCAGGACATGATAAATCAATAAAAATTTTCTCAAAAACTGAACTTTAATTTTGGCGCCCATGCACTAGGCACCTATTGAAATTTCGCAACTCAACTCATTTCTTGACCAAAATCAGTTTTCATGAGCCATTTTACCCAAGTATAAAAACCTGAAAACAATTTTCACAAAACTATCACCAGAACTTTGGGGCCCTTGGCGCCCATGACACAAGCAACAAGTGCCAAAACTGGCAGCACAGGGAACACAGTAGGCAACACAGGCAACAGGGACAGCAACACAGGCAACACAGTGACACAGAATTTTGGAAAACTGGCGCAGCACACTGCTGGGCACTTGGCGCCCATGACCATGGCGCAAAACAGAATTTTCAGCAACAATCCATATGGCGCCTAAGGCGCATAGAGCATCCAAACAGAAATTTTCTCACTTTAAATTACCAATTAAAATTCACCAAAACACCCAATTACATATATGATACTAAGGGTCACCATGATTCTCAATTTCCAACCACAAGTGTCAACAAGTCATATATTCAAACATGTGACATACAATTCACATTTTGCAATAATCAAACATCAATTCATGCGATTTTCAACATAGGCAATCCATGATCATATATTACAACACTACGATTAATTCAATCAACACACAATTCATTCATATGATTTATCCTAGAACCTAACCCTAGGCACTACAATTCGCATAAGCCATTAAAGATAAAAAGAGGACCCCCTAACCTTGTGAAATTCGAATTTGATAGCCAAGCTCCAAGGGAAAAATGCGAATCACAATTGAGCCTCCTCCTCTTCTCTTTGAGCTTCGCCCCTTCTCCTCTTCTTCTCTCCTTCTCTTCGCAACTTTCTCTTCTCACTCTCTCTACGTTACTTTCTTTTCTTTTTCTTTTTTCCACTTGAGTCAAAATGAAAACTAGCCTCAAGGACCCCTTGAGAGTCGAATTACTTGACTAAGCAATGGGCCACGGGCCTAATTGTGGATCACGGGCCCTTGCTCGCACCACCTAAATAGTGACACCATCTCCTAATAAAATAAAATAAAATAAAATACTTAAACTCGAATTATTTAATTAAATTAAATAAATATTGTAAGCCTTAAATAATTTAATTAAATAAATAATTAAATTATTTTGGGGCGTTACAACTCTCCCCCACTTAGAATATTTCGTCCTCGAAATTACCTGAATCAAACAACTCCGGATATGCTTCCCGCATCTTGCTCTCCAGCTCCCAAGTCATACTCTCACCAGCAGCTCCCAACCACACCACCTTCACCAACGGAATCTCCTTCCCTCTCAGAATCTTTACTTCTCTATCTTCAATCCGCACAGGCATAGTCTCAACCGTGAGATTATCCCGTACCTCTACTTCGTCCATCTGAATTACATGAGACGGGTCCGGAACATACTTTCGAAGTTGTGACACGTGAAACACGTCATGCAAGTTCGAAAGATTAGGCGGCAAAGCCACCCTATATGCAACACTTCCCACCCTCTCCGTAATCTGATACGGACCAATGAAACGGGGAGTTAACTTCTTAGATTTCAAGGCACGCCCAACACCAGTCACCGGAGTGACTCTCAGGAACACATGATCACCGGCCTGAAACTCTAAATCCTTCCTTCTCTTATCATGATAGCTCTTTTGTCGACTCTGCGACGCTTTCATCTTCTCACGGATTAATTTTACCTTCTCAGTTGTTTCCCGCACAATTTCAGGCCCCAACACTGCACTCTCCCCAGATTCATACCAACACAACGGAGTCCTACATCTCCGACCATACAATGCCTCAAACGGTGCCATACCAATACTAGAATGAAAACTGTTGTTATAGGTGAATTCTATCAACGAAAGATAAGAATCCCATGAACCTCCCTGCTCAAGAACACATGCCCTCAACAAGTCCTCTAACGACTGAATAGTCCTCTCCGTCTGACCATCTGTCTGCGGATGATAAGCGGAGCTCAACCTCAACTTAGAACCCAAAGCTTCCTGCAAACTCTTCCAAAATTCAGAGGTGAATCTTGGATCTCTATCAGACACAATACTAAGCGGAACGCCATGCAACTTCACAATAGTCTTGATGTAGATTTCTGCCAACTTTGGAACTGGATAAGTCATATTAATTGGTAAGAAATGAGCAGACTTAGACAACCTGTCTACAATCACCCATATAGCATCAAACCCCCTCACTGTATTTGGCAAACCAGTTACAAAATCCATGGAAATGCTATCCCATTTCCATTCCGGAATCTCCAATGGTTGCATCAACCCCGCAGGCTTCTGATGCTCAATCTTAGACTTCTGACAAGTCAGACACGAATACACAAACTGCGCCACATCCTTCTTCATGCCAGGCCACCAGAACATTCTCTTCAAATCTTGGTACATTTTCGTAGCCCCGGGATGAATACTCAACTTGCTTCTATGGCTCTCCTCAAGAATCATTCTCTTCATCTCAGCATCGTCAGGAATGCAGATCCTATCTCTGAATCTCAATACACCTTGGGAATCTAACTTGAAATCTCTACCCACATCTTGATCATTCACAACCAACAGGTCTACCAACTTTACATCTGACTTTTGTGCTTCTCGGACACTAACCAAAAATTCATTTCCGATCTTCAACATCCCCAATCTGACACTCTGCGGTGTCACTTCACAAACCAGACTCATGTCTCGAAACTGCTCAATCAATTCTAACTCTTTCACCATCATAGCCGACATATGCAAACTCTTCCGACTTAAAGCATCAGCCACGACATTAGCTTTGCCGGGGTGATAGTTCAAGCCGAAATCATAATCCTTCAGCAACTCTAACCAACGTCTCTGTCTCATATTTAGCTCCTTCTGATCAAACAAGTATTTCAGACTCTTATGGTCGCTAAACACTTCAAATCTGGTACCATACAGATAATGCCTCCAAATTTTCAGCACAAACACAATTGCAGCTAGCTCCAAATCATGAGTAGGGTAGTTCTTCTCATGGGTCCTCAACTGTCTGGACGCATAAGCTACTACCTTACCCTCTTGCATCAATACACCTCCCAAACCCATCTTGGAAGCATCGCAATATACTACAAACGGTCGATCAGGAACAGGCAAAGTCAAAACGGGCGATGTAGTCAACCTCTTCTTCAACTCATTGAAGCTCTCCTCACAGCGTGCATCCCACACAAAAGCTTTTCCCTTACACGTCAATTGAGTTAACGGAAGTGCCAACTTCGAGAAACCTTCAATAAATCTCCTATAATAACCAGCTAATCCCAAGAAGCTTCTGATTTCAGTAACTGACTTCGGGCTCTCCCATTGAGACACAGCATCAACCTTGGCTGGGTCCACAGCTATACCATTACCAGAGATAATATGACCAAGGAAACCTACTTCATTCAGCCAGAACTCACACTTAGACAATTTTGCATACAATTTCTTTTCTTTCAGCACTTCTAGCACTAACCTCAAATGTTCTGCATGCTCCTCTTCTGTCTTAGAATACACCAGAATGTCGTCAATAAACACAACGACAAACCGATCCAAGTAACTATGGAAAGTACGATTCATGTACTCCATAAACACACCCGGCGCGTTGGTAACACCAAACGGCATCACAGAATACTCATAGTGCCCATATCTCGTTCTGAAAGCGGTTTTCTGAATGTCTTCATCCTTTACCTTGATCTGGTGATAACCTGACCTCAAATCGATTTTACTAAACACCTTAGCACCTACCAACTGGTCCATAAGATCATCAATTCTGGGAAGCGGATACCGGTTCTTTGTTGTCACTTTGTTCAATTGCCTATAATCGACACAAAGTCTCATACTCCCGTCCTTCTTTTTCACTAACAATACCGGAGCACCCCACGGTGACACACTTGGTCTTACAAATTTCTTCTCAAGCAGATCTTCTAATTGCTTTTTCAATTCAGACAATTCTGAGGCTGACATTCGGTACGGTGCCATAGACACAGGCCTAGTACCAGGTATAAGATCAATGGCAAACTCAACCTCCCTCTCTGGCGGAACACTTGGAATCTCATCTGGGAACACTTCAGGGAACTCACACACTACTTGAACCCTTTCAATGATTGCCTGATTCTCAGCAGACAATGACGCCATCAAAGCAAACAGATGAACTCCCTCCTTCATTACCTTATGCAAATGACCAGCAGGCAACAACACCGATTCTTCCTCTTCGGGAGGAAGGAAACTCACAGATCTCCGGAAACAATTAATATGCACATGGTTAAATACTAACCAGTCCATACCAAGAATGACATCCAACCCTCCCAACGGCAAACAAATAAGATCAACTAGAAAATTTCTGCCGAAGATTGACAGAGGGCACTTAGCACACACAAGAGAGGTAGTTACTGAACCCTTAGCTGGAGTGTCAATAACCATCTCCCTCATCATAGAAGATAAAACAAGGTCCAATTTCTCAGCACACAAAGCAGCAATAAACGAATGCGTAGCACCAGTATCAATAATAGCAATCAAAGGAATACCATTAATAAAACATGTACCTCGAATCTCATTAGTGTCCTCTGATCCTGCGAGAGCAAACACCTTTCCATGGGACTTCTCTTTCTTCGGCTTAGTACACTTAGTACTAATATGACCTGATTCCCCGCAATTGTAACACACCACATCCCTTTTCTCACATTTCGCAGCCACATGACCCTCTTTACCGCATTTGAAACATTTATTATCTGAGCAGTCAAAACTCTTGTGACCCGGTTTGCCACACCTGTAGCACACAACCTTCGCAGGGGCATCTCCCCCACTTGCTTTCTTATTGTCAGCATACCTCTGCTTACCCTTACCAGCTGGAGCCTCATACGGTTTTCCCCGGTTCTGAAACTTACCCCTCAGATCCCTCATGACCCTGGAGTGAGCATTACTATCATCCTCATATATCCTGCAACTGTCGATCAAATCAGCGAATACCCGAATCTTCTGGTACCCTACAGCCTTCTTAATATCAGCCCTCAGCCCATTCTCAAACTTAATACACTTTGAGAACTCAGAATCAGCATCGGTATAATGGGGATAAAACTTAGCCAATTCAGTGAACTTGGCAGCATACTCTGTCACTGACATGCTTCCTTGCTTCAGCTCAAGGAATTCTATTTCTTTCTTACCTCTCACATCTTCAGGAAAATACTTCCGCAAGAACTCTCTACGGAAAACAGCCCAAGTTATCTCTTCATTGGCAGTTTCTAATCTCTGCCTCACCTCCATCCACCAATCATCAGCTTCCTCTGCCAGCGTATGGGTACCATACCTGACCTTCTGCGCATCATCACAATCCATGACCCGGAATATTCTTTCAATCTCTTTCAGCCATGCCAAAGCACCATCTGGATTATACTTGCCCTTAAAGACAGGTGGATTCTCTCTCTGGAACGTAGCCAAATTGCGCGTCCCATCATTAACAGCACCGGGTATATTACCCATCGCCCCGGCTATAGCCTGCAAGGCAGCAGCAAGTGCAGCATCGTCCCGTCTGGCCATTTCAAACTATCACTGCAGCACAAACAGAAATTTAGAACTAATCTAACAATTCTATTTGTCATAAGACACTATGACAAGACGACTTGGCCGGACAGACCGAACTGCTCTGATACCACTAATGTAACACCCCCTTTCTAATAACTTTACTTTTAATAAAATCAGAGTCTCTTTTTTTTTTTTTTTTGAAAACAATTCAAGCGAGTGCTACATTTACTTCATAAAAATCACGATACATAACACCATAAGAAAAAGGCTTAGCTCGCATCAACTAAATCCAATCACCATCAGCAGCGGAATAATAATCAATTCAAAATTAAAACCAATACATCACCAACAAAGTCTAGCAGTTTTAAGAAAATAAAGCATAAACCTAAGACACCCCCCCCCCCTGGTGCTACGTATCAGAGCGTGACACTTCCTACCAGACGAAGGCATACAGGAAACCTTCACTCATCATTACCTGCACGTTGCCGACATAAGAAGCAACATAAAGGCAGTAGGGTGAGTCTCTTTTCATAATTAATAACATATGAAAATTAAGCAATGCATAGGAAAAAGGAAGTCAGGCACACCAATTCACAATAATGGAACAGCCGCATCAATATTTTATTTCCAAACAGCACCACACAATATATGATTTATGCATGTAATGCAACCCAAACTCCACGGGTACATGCATGTCGGATCCGTCACCAATACAAATAGGCCGTAGCCTCTGCTCACCAAATCAAAATTAGGCCGTAGCCTCTGCTCACCAATAATGCATATGTCCATGAGATGCTATGGGAAATGCATTACAACACACCAAGTCCAAGCAATTCATCATTTAAAATTCATGATCTCACCATTGTATATAAATCAGCTCACCACATTAAAATTAGGCCGTAGCCTCTGCTCACCAATCTCACCCTATCACACTCACCAATTCATTTCACCACTCACACCAACACCAATTCAAATAGACCAGCTTAGGACATTGACACAACATAGAGAAAGTGGGTAAAAATAGCCATTTGGACACTTGAACACCATCAGCCAGAAACACCAGTGAAAATAAATTATTTTTGCATAAAATTGAGACTATTGGATAGGCACTGAAATTAGCTTCAAAACGCATTTTGAACCGTTGGATTTGGATAACCGAGTCAAAAGTTATGTTAAAAACAGTTTAGGAAAAATGTTAGACATTCTGGAAACAGGCGCATGGGCGCTGGGCGCCCAGGGGCAACACAGCGCTTGGCGCATGGGCGCTTGGCGCCCAGGAGAAGCAACACGCAACAGCGCACAGGCGCATAGGCGCTTGGCGCCCAGGAGCAACACGCGCAACAGCGCACAGGCGCTAGGCGCCCAGGGGAACAAGCGCGCAACAGCGCACAGGCGCTAGGCGCCCAAGAGGCAACACGCGCACATAGGCGCTGGCGCCCAGAAGCAACATCCAGGGAACAGCAGCAACATGGCGCCCAAGCACTAGGCGCCTAAGGCCAACATGCTACACAACTCATTTTGCTTCGAAATTCATTTTACACGAGCCAAATGCTCAGGACATGATAAATCAATAAAAATTTTCTCAAAAACTGAACTTTAATTTTGGCGCCCATGCACTAGGCACCTATTGAAATTTCGCAACTCAACTCCTTTCTTGACCAAAATCAGTTTTCATGAGCCATTTTACCCAAGTATAAAAACCTGAAAACAATTTTCACAAAACTATCACCAGAACTTTGGGGCCCTTGGCGCCCATGACACAAGCAACAAGTGCCAAAACTGGCAGCACAGGGAACACAGTAGGCAACACAGGCAACAGGGACAGCAACACAGGCAACACAGTGACACAGAATTTTGGAAAACTGGCGCAGCACACTGCTGGGCACTTGGCGCCCATGACCATGGCGCAAAACAGAATTTTCAGCAACAATCCATATGGCGCCTAAGGCGCATAGAGCATCCAAACAGAAATTTTCTCACTTTAAATTACCAATTAAAATTCACCAAAACACCCAATTACATATATGATACTAAGGGTCACCATGATTCTCAATTTTCAACCACAAGTGTCAACAAGTCATATATTCAAACATGTGACATACAATTCACATTTTGCAATAATCAAACATCAATTCATGCGATTTTCAACATAGGCAATCCATGATCATATATTACAACACTACGATTAATTCAATCAACACACAATTCATTCATATGATTTATCCTAGAACCTAACCCTAGGCACTACAATTCGCATAAGCCATTAAAGATAAAAAGAGGACCCCCTAACCTTGTGAAATTCGAATTTGATAGCCAAGCTCCAAGGGAAAAATGCGAATCACAATTGAGCCTCCTCCTCTTCTCTTTGAGCTTCGCCCCTTCTCCTCTTCTTCTCTCCTTCTCTTCGCAACTTTCTCTTCTCACTCTCTCTACGTTACTTTCTTTTCTTTTTCTTTTTCCACTTGAGTCAAAATGAAAACTAGCCTCAAGGACCCCTTGAGAGTCGAATTACTTGACTAAGCAATGGGCCACGGGCCTAATTGTGGATCACGGCCCCTTGCTCGCACCACCTAAATAGTGACACCATCTCCTAATAAAATAAAATAAAATAAAATACTTAAACTCGAATTATTTAATTAAATTAAATAAATATTGTAAGCCTTAAATAATTTAATTAAATAAATAATTAAATTATTTTGGGGCGTTACACAAGGCGAAAGGAAGCATCTCGTGCCAATCTTTATAGGTTACTACCATCTTTTGCACAATCTTCTTGATATTCTTGTTGGCCGCTTCAACTGCCCCATTCATCTTGGGACGGTATGGAGAAGAATTATGATGTTGGATTTTGAAGTCCTCGCATAACTCTTTCATCATCTTACTGTTCAAGTTGCTGCCATTATCTGTGATAATCTTATCCGGAAGCCCATAGCGGCAAATCAAATCTTTCTTTACAAACTTAGCAACCACAGAGCTGGTAATGCTGGAATATGAAGCAGCTTCAACCCACTTGGTGAAGTAATCAATAGCGACCAGGATGAAGCGATGCCCATTTGATGCCTTAGGCTCGATAGGACCTATGACGTCCATGCCCCACATTGAGAATGGCCAAGAGGCGGTCAAGACATTTAGGGAAGCAGGTGGTACATGAATATGATCAGCGTAATCTGACACTTGTGACATCTTCTTACGAAACTATAGCAATCTGATTCCATTTGCAACCAATAATAGCCAGCTCTTAATATTTTCCTTGCCATGGTGTGCCCTGGAATGAACCCCAAATGAGCCTTCATGGACTTCTCTCATGATTTTTGTTGCCTCTTCTTCTGTCACACACCTTAAAAGGACCATATCATAATTTCTCTTGTATAGAACTTCACCGCTCAAAAAGAAATTCCTTGACAATCTTCTGAGGGTTCTCTTGTCATTCTCTGACGCTCCAGGAGGGTATTCTCTGTTCAAGATGTACTGCTTGATGTCATAATACCAGGGCTTGTTATCAGACTCTTCCTCGATGACATGCAATAATGATGTGCTGGCAAATCTCGATGCTGAATCCCGATGTGAGTCAAGCTTTTGTCGCAGCTGATATTAAACATTGAAGACAAAGTGGCTAGTGCATCAGCCAACTGATTCTCATTGCGAGGAAAGTGCTGGAATGTGATTTCCTCAAAAGGCTCAACCAGCTTTAGAATGTAATCTCGGTAAGGGATCAACTTGGAGTCCCTGGTCTCCCAATCACCGTTCACTTGGTGAATTACTAGAGCTGAATCTCCATACACATCAAGTCTCTTAACTTTCCAATCAATGGCTGCCTGGATACCAAGAATACATGCCTCATACTCTGCGATATTATTAGTGACGTAGAAGCTTAGTCTGGCAGTGAATGGGATGAAGCGATTATCAGGGGAAATCAGCACTGCCCCGGCTCCGTGCCCGTACATATTGGAGGCACCATCGAACACCATTCTCCATCTTTCATCTTCTGGGGATTTCCCTTCTTCAAACAAAGCCATGATATCTTCATCAGGAAAGTCATACTGCATAGGCTGATAATCTTCAACAGGCTGGTGTGCCAGGTACTCGGCCAGCGCACTACCTTTAATTGCTTTCTGAGTGACATATAGGAGATCATATTCTGATAACTGCATTTGCCAACGGGCAAGTCTCCCTGTAAGTGCGGGCTTCTCGAAGATATACTTGATAGGATCCATTTTAGATACCAACCAAGTAGTGTGACTCAGCATGTACTGCCTCAAACGATGAGCAGCCCAAGCTAAAGCACAACAAGTCTTTTCTAGCAGCGAATACCTTGTCTCACAGTCAGTGAATTTCTTGCTCAAATAGTAAATGGCATGCTCTTTCTTCCCAGATTCATCATGTTGCCCTAACATGCAACCCATCGAGCTGTCTAGTACGGTTAGGTACAGGATCAGAGGTCTGCCGGGTACAGGAGGCGTCAAGATAGGTGGATTCTGAAGATATTTCTTGATCTTTTCAAATGCTTCTTGGCAATCCTCATTCCATTTGGTCTCTTGATTCTTGCACAAAAGTTTGAAGATTGGTTCACAAGTGGCAGTCAACTGGAATATGAACCTAGAGATGTAGTTCAGTCTTCCGAGAAAACCCCGAATCTCTTTTTCTGTTTTAGGGACTGGCATCTCAAGAATCGCACGCACCTTGTCTGGATCGACCTCTATCCCCTTTTGGCTGACGATGAACCCCAACAACTTTCCTGATCGCACGCCAAAGGTACACTTGGCAGGATTTAATCTGAGCTTGAATTTTCTCAACCGCTCGAAGAGCTTTTGCAAGTTGACAATGTGTTCCTCATCAGTTTTAGACTTGGCGATCATATCATCCACGTAGACCTCTATTTCTTGTGCATCATGTCATGAAACAATGTTACCATAGCCCTTTGATAGTAGCACCGGCGTTCTTCAACCCGAATGGCATGACTCTGTAACAGAATGTTCCCCAAAGAGTTGTGAAAGTTGTTTCTCCATATCCTCAGGAGCCATCTTGATCTGGTTATACCCTGAATACCCATCCATGAAGGAGAATAGTGAATGTTGCGCCGTACTATCCACTAAGACATCAATATGGGGCAGGGGAAAATCATCTTTGGGACTAGCACGGTTCAGATCTCTGTAATCAACGCACATTCTAACTTTCCCGTCCTTTTTCGGAACTGGCACGATGTTGGCAACCCATTGCGGATACTTGGCTACCGCTAGGAATCCAGCGTCAAACTGCTTTTTCACTTCATCCCTGATCTTTAAGGACATTTCTGGCTTCATTCTTCTCAGTTTCTGCTTTACCGGAGGGCATTCCGGCTTGACTGGCAACTTATGCACCACTATGTCAGTATCTAAACCTGGCATATCTTGATAAGTCCATGCAAAGACATCAACATACTCATGTAGGAGTTCAATTAGTTTCTTGCGCTCGCCTTCCTTCATTGAAGTACCCACCTTTACTTCCTTCTTGCTGTCCTCTGTGCCTAGGTTAATTATCTCAACGGACTCCCCATGTGCCTGGATAACCTTTTCCTCTTGTTCAACCATTCTCATCAATCTGGAGGAGTTTCCCAGTCATCCTCAACATCCTCCTCAGCTTGGTTAACGGGGTGATCAAAATTAACATATGAATCTTGGCATCGTTATTCTCAAAGATATTCATTTTAGATCTGCATTTGCGGGAATAGAAAGAAATGAACAAGCAAAAATAGAAACACAAGATGGAGACGCATAATAATGAAAAGCAAATTTATTCATTTGAGAATCCAAAACAACGTTTTATTGATAGATGATATTTGAAGGAAAACATGCATGCCCTTATGGAATATCCTAAGGCCTTGGGCAGAGCCAAAGAATTTGCATTACAAAATCATTACTTTGGAATGAAAATAACAGGGAAATCAATGATCTTCCAATTATCAAGCTCTTCATCTGCAGCACTGCGACGCACCAAGTCCACGCCTTTGTCTTCCACAACTGATTCTTCCTCAATGACGGCCACCTGATCGGGATCCAGCATACCCGCATTCCTAAAGCTCCGAGAGAGATCATAGATAGGAATCTTCTTCAAGCCTGGTTCCCGTCCCTGAAGCTTAGCTAGCCTCCTTTCTCGCTTTTCCTCAGCCATTCTCTTCTTATCAGCCTGAGTGGGCCAATATCCTAACCCACGCCTATCCTTGTACTCTTGCAGCTGAACCGGCGTCAGAACTCCTTGCTCGTACTTTCCCAACCCTTTTCCGATCTGGTAACCATTTTGCAGCATGACTTTGGCTACCATGATAGCAGCGTCAGATATCTTTGGTACGGGCAACTGGGCCTCTTCCCCCACAAAAGCAGCATTTGCAATTTCTAGTGATTGAAAGGCAGATTCAAGTGATTCTTCTGCAGCCTCAATGTATTGAGAGGATGGGGCTTGCTAACGATGAACTCTTCTTCTCCAAAAACGACTATCAGCTTGTCGTCGACTACAAACTTAAGCCTTTGGTGGAGGGATGAAGGAACAGCACCGGCAGCATGAATCCAGGGTCTCCCCAGGAGACAACTGTAGGATGATGCAATGTCCATGATCTGAAAATTCACATAAATACTTCTGGCCCTATCTGCATCTGGAACTCCATTTCTCCTATAACCTCCTTCTTGGATCCGTCAAATGCCCTAACTAGTGTTGAGCTAGGCTTCATATATGAACAGTCTACATTTAATCTGCTCATAGTAGATTTGGGCATGACATTCAAAGAGGATCCATTGTCGATGAGGACCCTGGAGAGTGTATATTCACCACATCTACTGAAATGTGAAGTGCCTGATTATGCCCCTTTCCCTCAGGGGTGAGCTCATCATCGGTAAAAGTAATATAATTGGATGCAACAATATTCCCTACAATGCCATCGAGCTGGTCAACAGTGATGTTCTGAGCTACATGGGCTTCATTCAATACTTTCATTAGGCTGCACGGTGAACCTCAGAATTGAGCAGCAGAGACATGATAGAGATCTTTGCAGGGGTGTGGTGCAGCTGGTCCAACACTTTGTAATCACTCTGACGCATGATCTTCAGAAATTCAGTGGCTTCTTGTTCTGACACTTTCCTACTTTCCTTGGGTTCTTGCGCTTTGCCTTTGCGAATTCTTTCCTCCTCCTCCTTTGAGGGACCTTCTTTCAGGACTTCAGGGGCATAAACCGTCCGCTTCTAGTGACTCCGCTGCTTCCCGCAATGTTGGTGACATCGGGAACAACTTGAGGCGTCTGAATTGGAACTGACACCCCATAGCTCCATGGAACAGCATTGTTCTTTTGATGAGGAGCTGGGACAGGAATCACAATGGCCTTAGGTTTCTCCACGATCGGCTTTCGGCTATACGGGACCTCAATAGGTACCTGAACATTTCCATTCCTATCTGATTCGAAGGTCAGCACATCTTCCTCTTTCTCTTGCACACCCATTTGGATTATATGACGATCCAACAGGTCCTGCAAAACTGTCTTGAAGGTCTCACATGTTCCGACACAATTATCATCAACACATACTTCTTTCTGAGCACATCCTCTCTCAATGACCCCGAACTTGCATAGCTTTGCATGAATGACCTCTAAGGGTGTTTGGATACACTCCACAGTTCTGATTAAGGATTGACTTCCCGTATCATGGATGGCATTGGTTGCATGTTTCTGATGACCAGGCAGCGGATTAGTTGTGATACTCGGGTCTTCTTGTTTGAAGGTTATCCCTTTGGCATCAATAAGATCTTGCACTACAATTTTGAATGCCTTGCAGTCCTCAACAGCGTGTCCTACTGCCCCTTCATGAAATGCACAGGTAACATTGGGATTGTAGCCTCGGAAGTAGGGTGGTTGAACTGGTCTCATGGGTCTGGTATTGATGAGTTTGTTTGTAGAAAGATAGTTGAAGAGGTCAGTATAGGACATGGGGATGGGATCAAAGGTGGTCTGTTTTTTGTCTGGGTAGCTTTTGTGGTAGTTATTTTGTGGTGGAAGGGTTGGTCGTGTTTGAGTGGGGACAGGGATGTTTTGTGGTTGATAAGGTGGGCTTATGGTGATGACGTTGGTTTCTCCTTCTTTTTTCTTTGGAAATCCGGAGAATGGCTTTTTCTGGGTGGTTATGCCTGTGGAACCATGGGCAATCTTGCCGCTTCTCATCCCGTTTTCTAGTCTTTCACCGATGATTACCATGTCTGAGAAATTGGAAGACACGCTACCAATCAACCGATCGTAGTATAACGACGGCAGGGTTTCCATGAACATGAAGACTAATTCTTTCTCTAACAAAGGGGGTGTTACTTGTGCAGCCAAAGCCCTCCACCGCTGGGCATACTCTTTAATGACTCATTATCTCTCTTTGCCAGACTCTGCAACTGTGTTCTGTCTGGCGCCATATCCGTATTGTACTGGTACTGTCTGAGAAAGGCATCAGCCAAGTCCTTCCAACAATGGATATGGGACGGTTCTAGTTGCATGTACCAGTTGAGGGATGCCCCAGCAAGGCTCTCTTGGAAATAATGGATCAACAACTTGTCATCATGAGAATGTGCAGCCATTTTTCTACAGTACATGGTCAGATGGCTTTTAGGGCAAGTCACGCCTCGGTACTTGTCAAAGTCGGGTACTTTGAATTTGGGAGGTAAAACCACATCAGGGATGAGACACAGATCACGAGCTTCTCTTGCTCTAGAGCCCGACCCTTCAATCATCCTTAAGCGTTCCTCTAACATATGATACCTGTCTCTAACTTGAGGAGCTTCAGCAGGGTAGTTCTGAGGAAAACCATTCACACCGTAGTGAGGATTACTCATCGCCACTACGGCTGGGTTCACGTGTGGGTCACGTGAGTGAGTGATATTCCCAGGAATTGGTCCCTGAATTGGGGGATAGACCGTTACTGGTGAATGAAAGTCGAACGGAGTTCCCGGCGGAATAGGAATCTGAATTTGGCCCTGAAGCGCTCCCGTTCCTCCACCGTTTGTGGCTGAGATGGGTGGGACTTGTTCTGCAACACTAAGGGGATTACCTCCTGCATTAGCCTCGGCTCCCGGAGGTGTGTATCCGGATGGGAGTCCCCAAGGCATCCCATGCGTAACTGGTTGGCCCTGGTTATTGGTTCCTGAAGTATGAGCAAAGGTGTTAGTCTCGAGACTCGGAGGGGGAAGAGTGACAGCAACTCCGGTAGTGACGGCGAGATTTTCAGCGGTAGTTCCGTTCCTTAAAGCTTGTAGTATGCTCATCATTTCCGTCATCTGTGCTTCTATTGCCCCTATTTTCGTTCTCAACTCCCGATTCTCTTGAGCCAATTCTGTATTGGGAACCTCAGCAGAGGTGTACCAAGGTCTGGTTCCCCACTTCCTAAGTCTTCAATAACAGGACCGCCCCGGTCATTCTGGTTAGTTGCCATGAGCCTTGCTTGTAGACGAGTCAGGTATCGATGTTGGCGAACCAGCTTGCCTTTTTCTATTGAGGGAATACACTTTATGAGCACGAGAATTTAAATAAACGAATGCAGATGCAATGCAATATGCATGATTTTATGTTTGTTTGGGTGCCGGGAATCGCGGTGTAATTCGTCTTGTCATAGGCGTGTAGGTCTAAAAATCATTTTATTTTATATATATATATTTTTTATTTTGCTATTATTTTTTGCAACGAAGTTGGAAACAATAGGCAAAACGAACACACTTTATTCAAAAGGAAAGAATACTTCAAACTCGAGAGAAAAGCAAAGTACAATATTCTGAGGACAAAGTACAATATTCAAAGAAAATTACAACTTTTTAGAGAAAATTACAATTTCCTAAGAATTATTGCAATGATCTAAAGTGGACTTCAGAGGCATATAGCCTTCAATTTCTCCTTCCTCTTTCTCTTCTTGCTTTCGGCTGCCCCCTTGGCCTTCTCCATGAGTTCTTCTGTCAGGATCTTGCAATACTCGACAAACTCACGCACCTTGGCCGGAGTGTTGCAAGGGTTCATTTCTGCTTCAGCTCTTCTTAGCTTCTTGGGAACAACTCTCACAGCTTGATTAGCTAGCCCTGCTAGCTTTGAAAATTTGCTGCTCCAAAGCCGAATCTCATCCCTTAGCTCCTTGATGACTTCTTGGTCTTCTATTTTGCCAATTAATGCCATGAAGCGTTCCTCCCAGTACCGGCTTTCTGCTTGCACTTGCCCATAAGATTCCCTTAGGTATTGGAAGTTCCTCTTCAATTCATCCGACCTTCCTTGTTCAAACTCCAAAGCTTGTTGATATTCTTTCAAGATCCCTATGATAGACTCTCTATCTTGCCTGATGTTTTCCACTTGGTTCTCCATTTCAAACTTCATCCTTTGGAATCCTTCTTTTGACTTAGCTAGCGCCTCTCTAACCATTTTCTCATCCCTCTTTGACTTGGTATATGATTTCTTCCATTCCCTTGCTTCCGCCACAGCCTCATTCATCCTTGAGACGCACCTCTTTACTTCTTCTTTAGCTCCCTCCAAATATTTCTGAATTCCCCTCTTGCTCTCTTCTTCTATTTCAAGCTTCCTATTGGTTGCTTCAATAGCGGCAGTTTGAAGAGCATTTTCATTTTCTAGCTTCCGCTTGTCTTGCATCACCTTTCCCAATCTGTTTTGCAAAGCCCTTTTCTCTTCTTCCGCTTTCGATAAGGCCAACTTAACCTCTTCTAGTTCTTCAATTAGGGGAACATGGGGTTCTGGTATTTTCTCTTCAAGTGATGGCATTCCTTGGTTGGATGATCGAGTTTCCTTAATCCTTTTTTCAAGCCATTGAGTAAGGAGATAGCAGTGGTCCTTTTAGATAACTCGCCCTTGTTTTTCCGCACCACGGTTTCCCAAGCTTGCAAGACTCGCCGAAGTAAGTCCTCGTCTTTAGGGATCCCCTCATGGAGGTAAAAACGGAACAACATAGCTTCGGAGGGTGAGTCCCGCATAGGGTACCCGAGTTGTCTCAAGGCCAAAGACGGGTTATAATTGATGCATCCCTGTGTTCCCATGAGAGGAACGTTCTGGAAACTGCCACATTGGAATATCACTGAGGGTCTATCTTCCCAAAACTTGTGCAAGTACCACCGAATTTGAAGAGCATCAAGGTTCTTGAGAGTATCCTTCCACTCTTGAGGGCTCATAGTCTTCGGATTGCAACCCAAGGCGTAGGAAAGCAGGTCCCCAACTTCACTTTTGTTAATGCACACATGACTGATCAACCAAGCGTATAGCACAGGGAAGGAACAACACATCTTATCCTTTCGGAACTCATGATGGCGGGTGAAGGCGCGATAGGTCTCGGCGAGAATAGCGGGAACCGGGTTGATGAGACTTTTTGCACTCTTGAAAGCTATGAACACACCAACAGCGGTTTCATCTATATGTTTCTCAATCTGAGGGAAAAGAACAATGCCGAAGATGGTCAAAGCTAGTACTTGCTTGAAAGAAACCCAATCATTTGATGCTACATAGCTAGTCATCAAACTCTCAAAGTACTCCTGAGGAAACCCAAATATCTTGTTACGTTTAACTTTGTGGGACCGCACTTCTTCTACACTGATTTGTAACAAGGAAGCAAACTTCTCATCTGAATAATACTGCCTCTGATACTGGTAAGGTCTAGCCTCTGAGCGATTAAAACCCAGAATCTTCTCATACTCCTCTAGGGTAGGTGCCATTTGGAAGTTCTTGAAAAGAAAACATCTAATCTCAGAGTCGTAGAACCAACATAGGGCGCGATGGCGCTCTCTTGTACTTCTAACTGTAATAACTTGCGGATGTTCCCATAAGTCTTGTCGAAGGACCGAAGCTCAATAGGACCTAATAGGGAAGCATACTCCTTCAAACTAGTTACATCAATCTTCTTTACAATGGGGAACCTCGAATTGAATGCGGTTTTGCCTTTGATTCCATGTTGCTTCTTACACACCTATGACAAGGTTCGATGTTATGTCGCGATCTCCGGCAAACAAACTTTAATGCATGAAGAATGCAAATGATGAAAGTTTTTGTTTCAAACTTTTGTTAGATGCAAATGCAATGGTGCGAAATGATGTGAATGCGAAATGATGTGAATGTGAAATGATTTACATAAAAAGAGGGTAAGAAACTAAGGACATTATTTTCTACGATTTTTGAAAAAGTTTAAGAAAAAGGAATGCCTAAACTAATGCAACAAACAAAGGCGTGCCCCCGTGTCCTACAAAGGGTGGGAATCCTAGGGTCTAAAGTCGACGAAAGGGGTAATCCTCCCATGTAGGTTCTAATCACTTCCTTACAATGGCAACCAAGAGCTAAAGTCTCTCTCATGATGGCACCCACAATCGTAGAAAGCTACCGAGTGTGAGGTATCATGACAAAGCGCGCTCTTGGGCGGAACTTTCATGAGAGCCATACAGACAAAGGTCTACGAATGGCAGTCACTAATCGTTCCCACTCTCCTAGGTTTTTGTTCAGACCTTGGGTTTTAGGCCCCACTCAATGCTCACAAGTATAGGGTGTGAAGTGTGTGTTGAGGGCACAACACCTAGAAATAACTACCCTTCCCCACCTGCAAGAGAAAACACAACAGTCCAGACAAAAGCAAGCGATAACATGTTGTCTACCCTAGGGTTTAATATCATCAAATACAACTAATCTTGGGTGCCAACAACATTGCACTACTTACCTTAGGAAAGGGAGCAAAGAAGAAGGGGACATGATAAGAAAGGGGAAGAAATGCATGAAGGAACTAAGCAAAGAAGTAACATATTCAAATCAATCATGTAAACCACACACTTAATTAATTAGGCTTGACCCACTTTTAAAAAAATGTTTTTTAGTCCCCAGTGAGTCGCCAGCTGTTGCGCCCGAAAAAGTCCCCGAGGGAGAACCTTCCTCGTTCACAACTTTTCTAAGACAATGAAGCCGCCACCAATATTTATTAAGGAAATATTAGGAAAACCTTTTTGGAAAGCGATTGGCCTTTGAAAACTGAGAGTTTTGGGTTCGGGGGTCGGTTACGCGGGGAAGGTATTAGCACTCACACGTCCTCTCTACTGAGAGGGAACCTTTAATTAAATGTGTGGTTTTTATATGTTGACCTGAAAATATTCAACTTTGCCTCTTATTCTTATTGAAATGAATTAAAGAACTTAATAATTTTTTATTTTTGGAGAGAAAGGGAAAAAAAAGGTTTTTAGAAAAAGTGCTTGACGGGACATGGCCCGCTCCTACGTATCTCCCGGTGCGATGGAGAATTCAAAGCTACGTAGTTCTTGTTTGTTTGAAAACGGTTTTTGTTTTTTATCTTTTTAATTTTGAAAATTGAGCTTTCATGATGATCAATTGAGCAAAGGCTCCAAGTGACCCATTAGCACTCCATTGTTAATAATCATGCAAGCAAAGGCTTCGCAAGACTACTAACAAAGTTTTTGATTTAGTGAAAATCTTTAGGAAAATTAGGCATTCATGATGATCAATTGAGCAAAGGCTCCAAGTGATCACCACTAGTACCTCGTTGTTAATAATCATGCAAGCAAAGGCTTCACAAGACTATTAACAAAGTTTTTAATTTATGAGAAAATTTTTGTCTTGAAGAGAATTAAATTAAATTAAAAAACGAGAAAAAGGGGGGTGAAATGGTAAAATAGGGTGTTATTAGCAGCAAGGGGTTGTATTATAAAATCTGGGGTGTAAACAGAAGCCCAGTTCGCATCTGAGGGCCCAGTATGCGAAACTGGGCTTAAGTGAGGGAGGTATGCGCATGAATTGAAGGGGTGCAAATGTTAATCTGATATTTTTTAAAAAAAAAAAATAAATAAATAAATATAAACCCTAGCTATATAAAGCCCAACTTAAAAAAAAAACTAAACCTAATTCATTTTTCCCCACACAGCAGCGCCGCTGCCAAGAGAGAGAGAGAGATCCCAGGCGAAATTTCTGCCTTGTTCCACGGTGAGAGAGAGATCGACGGCGGGAGTTGCGCCGGTTTCCTTGGAGAGGAAAATGAAAACCGAAGCTTAGAGGAGGAGAGGGAGCGTCGGACCGGAGACGGCGAACGGAGAATGGTGTTTCTCCGGCGGCGACGAACGCGTGGGGGTTCGCAGGGGTTGCGACGGCTACGGCTGGACGGAGAGAGAGGGAAGAAGGACGCCAGCGGTGCTGGCGGTGGTGTTTCTCAACGGCAACATTTTTGCTATTGACGTGCGTACGGTGGAGAAGCGGTGGTTCCGGCCAGGAGAGAGAAACAAGCACGGCGGTGAGGGGGAGAAGGAAGGCTGCGATGGTGATTTCA